>KK113142.1:79023-166199 GCA_000611955.2 Stegodyphus mimosarum
TCCCTATCTTAAAATTTTCTTTACGTTTTCTCTTGTGTTAATATATTATATGTCAGAATTTCCAGTTTTTAAATATCCTTCAACTTAATTTTTTCTCTCGTTTTTCAACCCCACCCTCCCCTAAAATAGGCTTATCTAAAGACATGATTAATTTTTTCACCAAGAATAACTCAGCAGGTGTTTTCCCTGTCGTATCATATTTAACCATCATCAAAGCTTACGCGATATCATTAACACAGTAAGCCTAGCTTCCATGATAAATCTTCATGTATGTAGATATAATTTATGCTATATTTCTGTTTACGAGCTCTTGGTCTGAGGCTGATATGAAACCATCGGTAGATGCCTTATATCAAGGCTTGCTCACATTTCTTCAAATACTTAACAAATATACCGGAAATTAAACATTAATTTTGATGGAACCTTGTACTTTATATTACTTTCTTTAAAATCAAGCGATGCTGTCTTTCGGAAGGCTCTGCTTTGTGAGAACACTTCCATCCATTTTAACGAATGATCCTCTTTTAAAAAAGCTATTATATTTATTTAATGAGCTTTTAGGATATAGCCTAGCAGAACAATTTCAGTTATCTCAATTTGATTTATGAAATTTGATTTGAGAATTTGATTTATGCTCGGTAGATATCTGTCCGGCTTAGAACCACGATCGTTAACAAGTTGTCGTATTCGACAGGACATGAACATGTTCAATAAGGAATTTCATAAACGAAGGAAATAGATTCTTTCTCTCATTCGCTGTGCTCTCTTTCTGAAAGCAGCTTGGATTATTGGTTTATGTTCTTCATTATCATTTGTAATTTTTTATAAAATAAAAGACTACTGATTATTTCACAATTAATTGACAAATATTTTATTCCTGTTATCTCAGTATGTTTAAAAGTATCCAGAAACTTTCCATAAGCATAAATATGTTTCAGTAAGGTAGCAGTAGTGAGATAGTAGATTGTTTTAGGAGGAATGTTTCTGGAGTCATTGGACTAAGTATTTTGATACTTTTAAAAAATGTAAATTTAAGTAAATATAATTTATTGCAATTGAATAAAATGAATATGTAAATTTAAGTAACTATAATCTGTGAGTAAAAAGGAAAAGTCAAGTTTTGTAAAATCATCGCTGGACGTTTTACTTTTTTTCCGTTAACTGTCAACCGGAAAAAAACGAACTAAACGTTAATAAAATAAGATGATAATGATGTAAGGTATATTTTAACTTTATCACAGTTATTTTAATTTAATTATCCTTTCCTATCGTTCGTTGTTTCATCTTACAACTCCCTACCAGAATGAGGTTTTAGAATAGCGTTGAATGCAAATGAGTAAGATGTAGTATTTAAGGAAGGTTCAATTTAGTTCATGAGAGAGAGCCAGGAATCCTGAGTAACGTGTGTTTGCCTTCGGGTTAAGTTTCAAAAAGCTGTTACGCTTCACCGTATCTTACGTGCTTTTTTGATATCCGCCCGCTAGTTTAAGTTAAGTTGTAAACGGCGTCGAATGGTACGCGCAGACACTGGATGATGCGTTACAGACTGAATGGGATGTGCTATGGTTCGTGATGCGACTGAGCGATCCGTCACTGCCATGCGCACAATGTTCCTGTCATCATGTGAAGTAGTGCACTGAGGTGGATGCGATCGAACACGTCGGTTTGTCGTACCCTTCTGCATCCAATGGTCACATATCCGTATTACAGTTGTTTGGTTTCGTCCAACACGACTACCGATTTCCCTGAAAGATAATCCATACTCTCGGTAGGCCACTATCCTTCCTCTGTCGAACTCGTCGGAAATCTGTCGAATACTTACTTGATCAAACGATGATCGCTGTTTACTACGAGGCATAATTGATCGTTTTTTTGAAAAATCCACAAGAAAAACGCAATTGCCGAACTTGAAATCATCGGAAACTCGAAGCCTTAAATAGCACTTATTCCAATCATTTGCATATCTCACCTCCGCTAATGCATGTTGTGAATTTCATGTTATTTGCATACTTTCTTCAGGGTGTTGCATTTACCGTGGCCAGCAGTGTATTTTCCAAAGCACTTTCATGTCCTTTCAGGTTTGAGTGCCCCCTGGCGATACAACAAAGTCCCATAACTCATAATTTTGACAATAATTTACAAGCTTTCAAAAATTAGACAGTACCGTTTTTAAGAATTTTATGAAAAAATTGAGCTGGTATTTTTCTTCATTTTCTTCATATTTTTTTAACACAATGGCTATACGAAGGGTGCTTACACATTTTTAAACCGATCTCGGAACAATTATTTAATTTTTTAAATGTAAAGAATATTTTTTTAAATGTTCAATCTGAAAGCTTTTTTTTTTTCTGAACTACAATTCTGTAGCGTGATTTCCATGACACAAGGACGTCTTGTAAAATTTCCAGGGGTTTTGATTACCATTTCTCTTCCGCTATTTTCCAAGACTATCACTCGTGATGGGTTTGCACTTAAAAACAGCCTTTTTAGGAAAAATAAGGAACAATAGTGCCTAGCGCAATGTAAGGGAACTTTGTAGGTATACGTTGAAAAGGTATACCTCCAATACATGTATCAGTCTTCGTTTTCCAAGTAATACAGTGGTACGTTTCAAAGTATGATAGGTTACTTTCTCATGATGAAGATTCACTCTTTGAAAGTCACTGAGATAAAGAAATGGAATTTCTTCTGTAAGTATCGGACGTAAAACGTTGACGTAAAGATTGATAGCATATTGTGTAGCATATTGATAGCATATTGTTCGTGAACATTGATAGCATTTTGTGTCATTTTATCATTTTCAACTCTCCATACTTCTCGTTTTCCAGTATAAGAGAAACTTTCTTACATTGACGGAACCAGGTTTATGCATTTCTTCTTCGTTTTCAACAATAAATGGACCTTCATTTTGTGGCAGTCATTTAGGTAAATCATGTTTCATAAAATGTCACAGTGTATTTCCATTTATTACTCCTAAATAGTTTTCATACAGGCTTCTACAAATTGTTCTTCGTTGAGCCACATGCATAGGCATAACCTGGCGAACATTATGTTTTCCAGCTTTTTGAAGATGTAAATCTTAGTTTACTATTTTATTTATTGTTGCTACAGATGTATATAAAGACTTTCTAATTGAGTTCTATTTCGGCAGCTTTTCTGTTATTACCAACGATTCAACCAACGATTTAACTTTAGAAATGTTAGAAACAGTACGTACCTTTTTCGGGTTTTCGTTTGGAATCTTCTTTTCATGTAGAAGTAATGACTGATGTTTTTTCCCTTTCCTATTAATCACACTTCTTATTTTGCACTTAGAAATTTTAATACCATTCATTTCACAACGCTTTTGAATTATGGAATAGGAATATCCCTTGTAACTTACATCTAAAAATCGCTTTCGCTTTAGAATTCTACTTCAACATTCAAACAAATAAAATAATCAAAGCTTCTTAGTTGTCAGACGAGATCAATTAAATCCAATATTTTGTCCAATATTATTGACGACATACGCAATGCATGACGACAAGAAAACACTTATAATTACAGTTATATAGAGAGTTCGCACTTAACATTCCGTAATTCACCATTCTTCGCAGTCTCAATCGCAATTAATTCAACTCAAAAAGAAGTCAGACGCACAGCGCCATCTGGCTCCTGTATTATAGTTTCTACATCCCTCTTCGGCATACGATATTTCGAAAGAAGAAAAATTTTAAAGTAGCAGAATAGCAGAAAGTATTTTTCAATTCAAATAATAAGCTGTGTCCGAAAAACTTTAATTCCAAACCATTTGCTTTTTTTTTTAATTCTTTTTAAATTTTTATCGAAATTATTCTAAAAACGCGTAAACACCGTCTGTATAATATAACGTAGCTATACGCATTTTAAAAAACTATGCTTACTCAAAATTATGCTGTTATAACAAATATGTATATTACTAATTTTCTTCTATATTTTGCACAAAGCTTTATTCGACGTTTCTTATAAACTTACATTGCGGCTGAAGGTTTAGGGACAACTTCTTTTAATTATAATACATTTGACCTTACCGTTCAGACTATACTGATCAGCTCTTTTGTACAGGTAGAAGTGAAGCAAGCTCCTCTGTAGTATATACATGTTCATTCTCCGTAGGTGATTGAAATATTGCTGTATCTATCTAACTGTTAAGTTTCCTCCTCAATTCCGAGAGAAACCTCATGGGAGTAATCCGAGGGTCTCCCGCCCCTCTTCCCCTACCATTAGCCACTAGAGGGAATTTCAGCTTGCCTTGAATTTCAGTTTCACTTTGAGTGCTTCCTTGATGCATAGACCTTATACGCTTACAAATTTCTATGCTTTCTGCGAGAAATCAAACCCGGGGTATTGGGTACGGCAATCGGCGTCGCTAACCACTACCTCGTCTGGGCGGCTCTTCAATACACAGGTGACAGGTGACGGAAGATTGGTAACATAGTGGCTAACCCAGGTAAGCAGATATATGTCCTACGTCCTCTTATGGTTAGAAGCAACAACTCCCTCAGGCACCATGTAGACAAAGTTCGACTGTAGCTGGGTAGATTACAGAGCTTTTCGTATACTGGGTTGCTTGGTTTGCCTATAGAATTGCTTGGTTTGCATATCGCTGTGATGACAAGACGAATTGATACTTACACATAAACATATACAATAAACGCATATACATTGGTAACATACACAAAAGCATGTACGTCTGAGGCATGCACATATACAAATATAAAAATTACGCATAAACTAGGACATTAACAAACACATAGAGAACACACATTTAATTCTATACATATGGGAGGCTTATTTTGTAGTCCTTTCTTTTAAAAAACACAGGATGGTTCAGTGATCGTTGAATACAAAGATCTCCAGTAACATTTCAGAAGACTGAGTAGACATTCTATAAAATACTATGCGCGCTCTAAATCAATTGAATGCGCTGATATAGGTACTCGGAATAGGTAAAAAAGCATAATATATAAAATGAGCCTAGTGCAAAAGCAGAATATATACCTTGCAATTGATAGAATATGCAAACACAGTGATGAATACAAATACAATGAATAGGGAACAAGCAGGATATTGTGGTATAAAAGAAATAAATGTATGGGTATAAAAAAGCAGAATTAAGGAGTGCTTTACTAGTAATAATAAAATGGTCCGGAAGTTTATTTACAAATGTATTGAGATCTTTAGCATTCTCGATATATTTGTACCGGGATCTTACAAATGTATTGAGAATGCTAAAGAGACAAGTTGTAGAGAGTCATAAATGCAATAAAACCTAGAAAGTCTGGCATTAGTCATATGTTTGCACATGATAATTTTGTATGTTCTCGAGTTTACACAATGAAGCATGAAGATAATTAAACTTACATTATGTACATACTAGTTTGTTTAGGTTCATAGTTCGCCGTTTATTGTAATGAGCATCATTACACTATATTGCCCTATATATTCAGATTGCGCACGGAATATGGTGCAGTTCCGCAGTGTAGAGTATGTAGTCTTTTGTTGACTAAAGTAGTACTCCTACTAGTGAAGTGAAAGTATTATATAACCTAACAGATGTCCTGTCCCAGGACTGCAGTTGTGATAATGGTATGATATATCTTGTTCACAGTCGCACGATTTTTATAATAATGCTTCTGTGAGTATCCACATTACTGAAGCTCTGACTTAAGTGAGTAGTATTAATAAGACAGGGGAATGTTATGGGGAGGTTTCTATCCCACAGACGCGCTTTGCATTTTCCCAAATGTCAAAGAAATGAAAAGAAAGAAGAAACAGTCCGTCGCCCGTGAAAGGTTGGTGATTTGTGGGACGGACATTGTCAGGAAGAAGTCGAGTGTAAATCACCCAAGTTCTATTCCTTTTGTCATTTTTGTGGGGCTTTTTGAAGCAGCTTCTTTTTCAAGTCAAACGGAGATGCTGGGATGTTGATTTCCTCTGTATTTGTGTTGCTGCTTGCCTCCTTAGCAAGTTTGTAGGCTGTTTCATTGCCCCTCAGGCTTAAGTGTGCTCTAACTAATACCAGATGTATGTGTTTATGAGTACTGTTTGCAGAAGATGCTGTATATTGACAATTAATGGAGAGAAGTGTTTGTGATTTAAGATTGGCAGAAGAGTGGATATGCTGTTTAGTGGGTAGCCAGAGCTATATTCTAGCTTTTCCAGACAGAACGTTTGTGCCATAAAATTCCCAGGTACTGTAATTCTGGGACGATTTTGATGGCCTTCCTCTAAAGCTTGATTCATGGATTTCATGTGAGATTAGTACGCGGCTTAGGAATTATCAAGCCCGTTGTTTTATTCGCAGAGATCTCCAGTTTGAGGTTATAGGTTACATAGGACTGTAAACCGTCTGCAGAAATTAGTGCTCCATTGTTCGAATTCTTTCTTTGACCAAGAATGCCGCGTCGTCCGCACATGCGATGAGATGTATGTAGTCTGGCCAGCTGGTAACTAAATAGAATTAAAAGTGATGTTCCAAAGCATAGAGCCTGCACAAGAGCCTTGGCTGTAGCTTCGGTGCATATTCGAGAGGTCCGAGGTTCGAGTCGCGATGATGGCATTGCTCATTTTTCATGTCCTTTGCTTCGAAAATATCCTATAGACTCTAAAAATTGAGAGAAAGACTGTGTGGAGCTCTTGTGTCCTGTTGAATTCGATGTTGCAGCGTATCTCTTCCAAAGCTTGTAGAGAGGAAGGCTTCATGAGGTAGGGCTGTATGTCAGAAGACCCGCTGTTTGCGAACCGCTCATTTAGCTAAAACACATATTAAGTGTATTCGTGTTTTGGTATTTGGGTCATGTAACTGATCTGGTAAACATTAAACGGATTCTCAGTAAATAAAAGTTATTTAAAGATGCTCTAATTGAAGCCTTGTCGTTCTATACACAAGTTTTAGAGTAACAGTTCATTATACAGTGTGATATTTCTTAGAATGGAATTGCACATTCATATATCAAAAATTCAAAGAACTCATTTATCCTACAATCTGTGCAAATCGAAAGTTAACACGAGATTAGCAACATTGAGCGATAGCAAAGGCATTAGACCACTGTTGTGACATATGACATTTTATGGAGATTAAAGAAATATAAAGCATGGATTTTTTTATCCAAATTGAACTAACCGCTGACTGTAATTTGCCATATTTTACATAATATTAGCCTCGCGCCTCTATATTACTGCATTGGGGAATACAAAATACAAAAAGATATTGATATGAGATATTACTCAAGCATCAAAATGTGTAATATAGATACCTTATCAAGACGAACAGAGGAATGAGCACCTCATTTCCACACACGAACAGAGAAACATTTTAAATGCTTGATGATATCAAAGATTTTAATTTTAGGTATTCAGATTAATCTTGGAGTTTTCTTATTTTCTTTACAGCTTTATAAATTTCAAATTTTTCTTTATTTTGTTAAGTGTTATTTCTAATTTTACAGCAATTAGATAGTTTATAAAACTGCATATATAACGAAATGTGCTAGTCATTTTTGAAGATTTTGCTTTTTAGAGGGCTTAATTATGACACTTTATTGTTTTATTATGCAAATGTTGTAATATGCTTACTTTTCTTTTAGTTTTAGTGAAAGAGTTGTAAATCTGTGTTAGTAAATATGATGGTGGATTGTGAGGCCTAGGTCTTAGGAATGAAGAATGTTCACAATGTATATGGACATTCTGTTCATCCACAATACCAAGGGAAAGTCATAAAAACTGGACTTCGTAAGTGTTAAACTGAAAAGTGAGTAGCGATCTCTACAGGAATGAAATATTTTAGCTTCAGAAGGGTTTGGGGCGACAAAGGCTGATTAGTTGGTTATAATGCATTTTCAAAATCAGAAATTTTGCAATTAGTTCAGTGACTGTATATACTGTACACATGGCTATTTTTGCGTTGAAAATAAATCAAAATTTACTGTGCATATTATAAATTGTGTACTAGAGACCACAACTACAGACTCATTTCGCTGCACAGTTACAATTCTTTTATTTGATACATTTCATCCTTTACTTAAAGGTGATTTTTGTGTATCTTCAGGAAAGTTTTCAATTACTGTGCTAGTTACATTTCTCAAGAAGAGAGCTAATGCCATTCCGTTTCATTAGTTTCTTTCGGCAAGATCAAAAACAGTTTTTAATGGAGCCATAAATTTTTATTCTGCCGAGATATACGCTGTACACTATACTGCCCTCTTCATATGCAAAATAAAAACGAGATTATCTATTTAACTGATTAATTTCGAAAATTACATTCCCTCTTTTTCCGAACTAGAAGCTGAAAATTTATGACAAATAAAATGCAAAAACGTTACTCATTCTAAAAATATGCAATACTTTGCTATTGATTCATTGAATCAATTTTAAGAAAAATTAGATTTTATAGAGCTTGTCCTGTGAACCATTATATTAAAATTACATTATTTTACCACATAAACAAATACCTAGCAAAGAGAAATTTAGAAATTTCCATTAAACGCCAATAGGCACTCATAATTAAGCAGTTAACATTCTTTCATTCCCTTCTAAAAATCTTTATCTGTAATCCCTTGCTTTCGAAAATGTGTCAACGTTTCAAAGATGAATGCATTTATTATCTAATATAGAAAATAAAATTTTGATTTAAGGCAGAAAGTATCCTAGTCTCAAGAGAAATTATTGTACAGTAGATTAAAATGCCAGAATAATGAATATTTTATGAGGCTTAAACGTCGTAAATTTTTTTCTTATCTGACTAACGTATAAAGAAAATTCTTCCTTAGTTCTGCATCTACTTTCAACAGGCGCAAATGATGAAGAGCGAGCGTTATTTTTCTGCCAACGGCTGAAACTCGAAGCCTAAGATTTAAAATTTTCTAGGCGACATAAGTTTTAATTTACAATATTCTCCCACTTCGAATAAGCAAAGAAATTACAAATAGAAAATTGATTAAAAAATTAAGAATTACGAAACATTTAAAATAAATTTTACTTAAAAGAAACGTTGTTTTATGTTTTATAGAATTTTAAACTAAGTTTCTTAAGGAGCAATATTTTACTTCTAAAGAATCTTAAAAATATAAGTTGCATGCTCTAAACAACTGCTAACTAAAGTCACTTTTGTTGTAAATAACAGCTAAACAAAAGTATTTATTCTAACATTATGAAGCACTCAGAAGAATATTGACATCTATTACAATTAAAACATTTTTCATTATATTGAAAGCAATTGCTTTCAAATTTCACTTTCATGTAAAATAATGCAATTCAACAGAGCGAGGTAACTTTAAAAAAATCTCTCATTAGGTTTTCAGAGTATTCAGCACTGTACAATTTAATGTTATTTGAGTAATTCATCGTCTGTTATTGATTGCGTACTCAGTAAAATACGTTGATATTTTCTTTGCAAACAAGGAAAAATATATTAAGGAAAAAAATCTAAAAAAAATCTTTGCATCTTATTGGAATTTTCAAGATAACATAAGAATAATTTCTCTAATCATCAAACTTATAATACATTTTTCTTAAGAAAATAATACGTGTTATTTATTCAAATTTCACTAATTATGCATTTGATTATCTAAAAGGATTCAGGATAATATTTAATTCCAATTTAAATGTTTAACCTACAATTCCGGTCTGACTAATGCCTTTCTTGCAGTGCAATCAAAATGTATCTTCTAAATACATATCCTTCGTTTTAACACTCTTTACATTATGTTTCGTAATTAGGCATTGTTGAAGAATATAAATAACACATGATTTCTAAGACAGTAATATCATGTAATGTTAAAGACAGTATGCTTTGAATATTTAATAATTTTTATCCTCGAAGATTGTAGTAATATTAACTTCTCTATAGTGTATTTAAGGTATGCAAATATAAATTGCAAATGAATTGCAGAATAAATTTCAGCTCCTTTTTTCCAATTTTTACTTCAATTCCGATACTCAACTTACTAAAACATATGACGGTAGCTGGTAAATTCCAATTCTTTTAAATTGTACGCAGTATACTCTGCCGTAATATTTTACACGCTTTCAGACAATGATTACACGGAACATACGAAGCAGTAACATTTTCTCCCATCTTAATCTACCTGCATTTTCTAAGAATGAAACATTAAATTCTGTAGCGGAGCATAGCCTAAGTACGATTCAAGAGCATGTTTTTATCATTGCCCTAAAACTTCTTCAATCTACTGCAAGTTACTTACATTATTTATACTGAATGGCGGACTAGCTCTGCTTAACTGTATATCAATCTCTTGCTCTCAAGATATTCTCCAGTGCTGAAATTCAAGAAAAACGTATTCAATAAACGTGCAGAAAATCTTATTTCCTCAATCAGTTAAATGGTTTGAATGATAATTGTTTTTACATAAATAAGTTTCCTCTTGCATTTGTGTAAAATTGCAAGCATTGAAATTTTATATGGAAATTGAATTTTTATGTAAATTTAGAAACTATACATAGAAATCTCTTAACATAAATGGTTTGTTTTCGGGAAGTTCTTGATTTGAAGGCATTAGCTAACGCATTTGAAAAAAGGGAGAAGCGTTCTATTGAAGCTTCCGTGTGTATGAAATCTTTGTTAAGACCTAATGCTTGGCTGCGAAACTGAAATCTACTGGCAGAATCCATTTCATTTCTACAGCTAAAACCAAATGCAAAAAGATCGAGGGTCCTGTTACTTATTGAGTCTGCTTTGATTGAGCCCCAATTTAATGATGTGGTCAGTGACTAGAGTTTGAAACCCGGGCCGACTACCTTGCACAGTCAAGAACTGGAGCCCTTCAGGCTCCAGTTCTTGACAGGTACTTTCATCATTTACTTTCTGTTTAGGGAGGGAACTCAAAAGTACTATATTTATGCTATGAACAACTTCTAATACTACTGCCTAATGTTTTCTACGAAGCATGGCTTTAAACACACTCGTATGCTATTGGCAGGGAAAGTGTATAATATGTTTATTTACATAAAAAATTAGGTATCCTTTCGGGGTCCTATTGCCTAAATTTTGAACTGAGGAAACAAAAGTTTTGATTATAAATTGTACTGCAGAAACTGCTAAGCTTGGAATGGCAATAAAGCTTCATAAGTAATCTAGAGCAGATAATCTGTAAAATCTACCTTTGTAGTCCTGCTTGTTTTAAACAAAGGTAGAAATATAAAGTTAAAATTAACGCGTATATTACACTATAGCTGAAAATCTCAGAGTTTGGGATTACATATGATAATCATCTGTCTGTTTTTTTCTCAAGAGATTGAGTTTTCATGAAATTTACTGTGGTGTAGAGTTCTACTGTCTAACTGTTGTGTGAAATCTGGAAAATAGCGACTGCACCGAAGAAGAGTTAAAATTACCCTTTATTACACTCTTTAACTTATTTACAATGCGTCAACTCCACACTAACATATTACGCCTCTGCTTGGGCGGTAACTGAAACAGTAGAATCAAAACTCAAAAATTCAAGATACTAACAAACAGTATACTTAAACTACAGGGCTCATACAATCCTGTATCCTACAGCGTGTAGATGAGTTAGTGGCAGCAAGATAATAGCTGTTAAGCCACATCTAACCAGCAATAAATGCTAAACCCTTGCGTTACAAACACGCCCGGAGTTTTCCCAGACACTCTAACTTTCCCTTCTAGAACTCGATATTTAAGCTTTTTCTCCCACTGGTAGAATTTGCATTCCTTACTCGCGCTACCAAATTTAAACATTCTGGCACTGACAATTAGGGGAATGAAGGCTTATAGAAAAGAGCTTAAAATTTAACTGGTTATTTAAAAATATATATATAAATCTCTACATTTGTCCGTGCCAGAATTCAACAGACTTGGATAAAAGTCCTTAAGGATCTGTTACAAACTGATAAATTCTACAAATAACAAGACCTATGCCCCGTTTACATTCAAAATACTGAAATTTTAGATTATAACAGAAAAATATTTTTTCACCATAGTTCTGCTGAACTTTCTTCATCACCTTTCAGCTGGCCTTCAGTCATCTCCTTTCAGTTTAGAGTAGCTTTCTCAGCTTTTCCGAACATTACGGTGTTTCATGCCACAATTATTCAATTATTTAAACTTTAATCCCCTTTTAGGTCTCCACAATGTGTGGGGTCAAAACTCAAGTTTAATGTGTTACCGTAAACAAAATCTCCACCTAAACGCACATCGACTTGTTAAGACATAACAACCTTCTTAGACACACCCAAAATTCATTTCTACATTCTCCGTGAGCTAATAAACATGAAAATTAACTAGAGTTTCGGTGGAGCCCTAGAAACACATGCATACCAAATAGTTTCTACATTTTCAGCTTAAACACATGCAAGCTTTCGCTCAAAATCGCAGGATTTGATTTAGCTAACAATTCTTTTGAGAGAAACTCAACTGAATGCATTAAATTGCATTACATTTTGAGGCTTAAAACTAAATACTTATTATATATGCACTTTTGAGCTTTAAACTTTCATTAAAAGTATCATTTACTTTAACAGAACAGATATTTCAACATTTTACAAACAAATACTTTTAAGACAATAGAGAATAAAATGAAAATTACACTTGAATGAATCCTTTTCTCGCCAAACGTGCGAACCTAAAAAAATATTCATTAACAAGTACTAATACGAAGCTGCTTGTATCAGGCCAGATCTTTTGGCGCGTTAACATAAATAGTCTTTCGACAAGGAAAACCGAACTACTAGTTCTTTACACTAACATTACATTTCTACAATACACTATACTTTGTGCTTTCGCCAAATAGAGCTAAAATAACTTTAGTCCTCAATCGAGGCAATAGCTTTTACAATGTAACTTCGTATTTGAAACATTTTCATGCAACTTTGCATAACAGAAAAGATTTATAGAAAAATTCCCTTATCTCTTTTTTTCGAAACTTAGTATTCAGCCATTCTCTTTTGCAGAAATGCGTCCAAGTGAGTTGGTTCATCAGGAAGACTTTCCGTCTTTGCTTCCTGTCCGCTGGTGGAAACTGACGTTTCCTTTTTTGACCCCTAATGAGCCGTCTTTTAGGAAATACTGGGGGCACGTCTTGTCTTTTCCTCTTACTGTCCAGCAAACTGCTTGCACATCGGTCTTCGAGGAGCGCTTGCCTGTAAACTCTTGGTTGTTTCGATTTTTGATTTGCGCCTTCAACTTTACGAGGCCTCTTCTTCATTTTCTCGACGGTTGGTCAAAGAACCTCTATGTAAAGAAGGAAAGGCTCCATAGACGTAATGTAAACCACTTTGTCTGCAACGCCGCTACAAAGAAAAGGGAACATTCGCCAAGGGATTTGGCGACGGATTTGGCGTTGGCGAGAATTTCCCCTCCGTGATATGCCGGTTCTTTGGTACCTAGCCGACATTTTCCCCCTCCGCGACGTGTATAGGAAATTGAGGAACACGGGTTAAGATGAATCGTTCTTTGACTTGTCGCGATTATTTAAACTCGGAAATGATGAAATATTAGGTGAAGTTTCACTTTCACTGGCTGTTGAACTTCCATTTTCCATATTGCTACTTGAAACCAAAGAACCTATTCTTTGTTTAAACTCTTGCTAAACGTAACGGTCGAACCTGTCCAAACCAACTTCGACATTCAGCTTCGAGCTTTGGCGCTTTTTGGCGACAGATATTTCACGCATGCGCAGTTGCTTCCCTTTTCGTTGGAAGGGAGCCACTTCTGCTTCTGCGAAGTTTTCCTTCTTAACAGTACATATTCTTTGGGTTGGTCTTGTTTGTGGTAATCTTTCAGTCCGCCACCTCCTTGAAGTATCTTGGCGCTGTCTGTTGCGAGATCTTGTCATGACACTGCGATGCTTGTTTCTAGCCGGGACGTTCCTTTCACCCTTGAATTTTTTTTCGTTGGATCTGCCACACGTTGAGGGATTTTTTTCTCCGGAATTCTTCTGTTGGTTTGGGAACTTGTAGTTTCTTTTGTTCTTTGCTTTTTCGCTGGTGGGGGAATTTGTGGTGCCGTGAGACTTGTCCCTGGGGAAGCCTACTCTTCTAAATCAGAAGCCTGGAAGAAATCATGTAAGACATCGAAATTTTTACGATCATAGCACTTTTTTAATTGATCCGGACTAGCCTTTATTCTTTCTCCCGAATCTGTTTTTAAATAGATCACAGCTTTAACGATCTGCTGTACTACATAAGGTCTTTCAAATTTATGGGCGAATTTTGATACGACATTTTCAAGTGCACTAGACAAAGTGAATTTTCTTTTCAACACCTTATCCCCCCTTTTAAAATCTGGTTCGCGGCGTTTCCTGCTATAATTGAGTATCTGCCGCTTTCTTGCTACATCGGAATTTTGCAAAGCTTCATCATTCAGCTTTTGAATATTTGCCTGTTTAAATTCTGGTTCTCGCTCTTGAACAAATCATTCAGCTTTTGAATATTTGCCTGTTTAAATTCTGGTTCTCGCTCTTGAACAAAAAAAAGTTTGTCTAAAGGAGTCAACATCTTCCTGCCCAGAAATAATTCAGCCAGCGTTTCATTCTTTGTATCATGCTGGGCAGTTCTTAAAGCCCATTTTCGCAATTACCAAATAGTATCGGTTTTTATTTAACTCGCTTTGGGGAAAAGGGCCAAGAAGGTCTATTCCAAGGATCTCGTTAGGAAACGTCGCGCGAATACTCTTTAGATTCCCGGCCGGGCTATAATTAAGTCGTTAAATAACTGACATAACTTACAGGACCTGACATACGCTGTTACTACCTTCTGTAGTTGTGGAAAATACACCGCCTCGCGTACTCTACGCACCGTTTTCCTCACCCCTAAGTGACTGGATGTGGGGGTGTCATGAAGATCCTCCAAAATACTTAATCGTAGTGTGGCGGGAATGGGTGGTTTTAGCTTGTGTTTTTCATTTGTTGATTTAGTATAGAACAATATATTATCTATGATCTCGTAATTTCGGTAACTGAGGCTTTTCCAGAGCAAACCTTAAACTTTTGAACTGCCATTAACACGGCTAAGGTTCCCTTTCCGTCGCTGTGTAGTTCCTTTGTGTCTGACCTAAGGTTTTGCTGAAAAATGCCAAGGGGTGTCCCTTTTTGAGTTAAAACTGCACCCACTGCTTAATCTGAAGAATCAGCAGCGATCTTCAAGTTCTCGTCCACTTCCGGGAATTTTAACACTGGGGAATTAATTAGCACTGTTTTCAATTTTTCAAAAGCGGTGTTTGCCTCAGCTGTCCATGCAAACTTGGATTCCTTTTGTTTTAAATCTAACAGAGCTTTGGCAATATTGGCAACATTTTCGATAAACGTATGATAATATGAGTACATGCCAATAAGAGATGAAAGTTTCTTCGCCGTATTTGGCGGAGGATAATTTTTTATTGCTTTTATGTTAGAATCGTCAGTCTCAATACCCTTAGCAGAGATTTTGTACCCTAAATATTGCAATTCTTTAGTTGCGAGTTTACATTTTACGGCATTAATAGTTAAACCTGCTTTAATAACGAAAAAAACTTCGTGGAGTTCCACGTGCTGTCAATAGTGTCATTAGTTATGATAATGTCATAGAGATAAATCAACGTGGATTCTCCTAAGACGGGACGTAGAGTTATGTCCTCAGTGCGTTGAAAAGTTGGCGGGACCCCGCAAAGCACAAACGGCATGAGTAAAAATGCTTAAGTGCTAGATTTTGTAATAAACGCCGTTTTATTCACGTCTTTTGGTTTCATAGCTATTTGAAAATAGCCTGAAGTAAGATCAAGATTGGTCATAAATTTTTTAGGCCTAATTTTTCGTATTACTTCTTTTATTACCGGTAAAGGATAAATAGGGAATTCAGCCATGCTATTAAGTTTTCGGTAATCGACCGCAAAGCGATAAGCTTTTGAATCCGAAGGGGCAAGTCATTTCTCTTTCTGCATAGCACAACTGAGCTAGCATATTCACTATTTATTGGAATAATTATTTTATCCCTTAACATGTGTTCTAAAGTGATGTTCTATTATCTATTCTTTTCTCCTTATCATATCGATAGGGTTTTGCTTTACAAGGTTCACTTGATTTTAGTTTTATCGCATGGGTAACAATTTGTGTATTTCTTGGCTTAATAGAACAATTGTTATTGGAAAATAACATAATAAAGTTACTCACGAGTTCCTCCAGCTTGGCTCTTTCACCTTGTTTTAAATGCTGGTGATCGATTTCAGGAACATTTACCTCTTCCACCACTTTTGGCACCATATCCAAGAAAATGGAGTTTTCCGCAAAGTTTATTGTGACGTTCGCCGCCCTAAGGAACTCTGTGCCTGGAATAGCATTATTTCGCAAATTTTTAACAAAAAAAGTAAAACTTTCAAAACTTCGTTTTTTGCCTAAACGTAAAAGCGATAGCTTCCCGACACATTCCCAAACTTTCCCTTGGGCAGCAACGATTTCTGTGCTACAATTTTTAAACAATCTTATTCTTAGGAAATTTCTATAGTAGAAACTTCGACTTAAAAAAATTTCTTTCCCCGCCGGTCCACGAGTGCTTCTATGGGTACGTTGTTCAAAAGAACCTGGCTTACTGGTAGTTGGGAATTTTTGACTACCACGATATTTACATACAACTTAGAGGGATTTTGCCATGCATAGGGTGTCTGAATCCTTACTCTCTCAGGCCCCTCGATTCGTTTAAATTCGTGTTTCTTCATGATGTTTGCTGGGTACGCTGGCCGTCTTCGGCTTTACAGTTTTCATTCTTGCTTGTTGGCGGCCTGGTAAGAAAACGTTTTCCTCCATTGTATTTGTTTATTTTTGCGGCCGGCTGTCGGGAAGACTGCTGATAATAACCCTGAGTAGGAAATCTCGAATTTTCCTCTAGAACTCGATATTTAAGCTTTTCTCCCATTGGTAGAATTTGTATTCCTTATGCGCGATACTAAATTTAAATATTGTGCCACTGACAGGTAGCGGAATGAAGGCTTATAGGAAAGAGCTTAAAATTAAATTTAACTGGTTATTTAAAATAAATATGAATCTCTACAGTCGTTATTCTACTTACGGGTTTCTCACGCTAGTCTTAGCAACAAATCAGCAGATTCATCCATCTCAATAACGTGAGTACTAACATTTATTCAATGTTTTAGTTAATTAGGTTGTACGATCTGTCTGTGCTATTCCACATAAAACTTAATTAGATCCTACAATGAACCCGAAGAATTCTTGCACTGGCGTGAATATATACCAGCACAGAACAAGGGTGAAAAGGAACCCTTTATTAATTCAAAGTTTAACAGAAACACACGATCTTCGTGCGTTACAAACACCGTGAACTTGCGGCAAAACTTAAATATAGAATATAATTCAAGGCGAATCTAGAATAGAATAGGGCTGCATCAGCAAGTTGAATTACACTTAACAGGTTGACTTACAAAAACCTAACAGGTGTGATGATAATCTGAAATGGCTAAAAGGATTACTAGCGGAACAGCGAGATAGCAAGGAAACGTGCGCTTGCTAGAGAAAAAGGCTCTGACTATACTCATAAATTTACCCTTTTAAATATTCATTTCACGTAACTTCAAATTTATATCCTGGCGAGAAAATACTAGGAGAAATTGAGAGGTTCGGGAAAGGTATAAAACTTAAAATAAATTTGATATTCAAAATAAGGGAAACCCTACAAGGTAACGATTATCGGAAATGCAATAGTCTTGAGTTATTAAAAACAAACATACATTTTTTGGATTAACTTAATTATTTAATATCAATATAAAATAAATTACTTGAATTAATTTTATTTTAAAAATTTAAGTACACTGGTAGTAATATATGCCAAAAATTGCTCTTGACGAAAATAAAATTAGGATCCGTAGAACATTCAGATTTATAAAAGTGATCTCAACTTGAAAAAAAAACTGAGAAGCATTGATAGATAATGTAGATTATATAATTCTGATCATAGATAATGTAGAAACGGTTATTACCTGAAGGTAAGAGCGATTTCATTTTAATTACACTAGCAGAAATCTGTTAGGACGAACGTCAAGTAGACGGCCGTCGAGATACTAATCGCTTCCTTCAGGTGTTGAAAATGATTACGAGAAATATTCGTGTATGTTATCCCGCTGAAAATTGCAAGAACTGTGTATTTTAGTAAAAAAACTAGTTGCGGCCAAAAAAATTTAAATTATTGCTTCAAATATTTGTGGGATTATTTAAACCTTATATATATTATTCAAATCACATAGATTATCAATATACATAATTGACTCACGGTCGAAATCCGGTGGAATGCATCACTCACCTGGTATTAATATGTACACGTTCATTAAAAGAAATGTGAAAGTTTTGAATACCATTATACTTTTGTTCAGCTATTCGTGGTTGAGGGTGGGGAATGAGTGATCAATGAAGAACAATAATTTATAGATCATCTTATTAAAATACAAACAGTAACGTACAGAATTCATAAAGCTCTTTGTGTAGCAAGCTATGGTTTCTGCAATAGTTACTGACACCTGAAAAAGTACCAAAAATTAAAAGACCTGTTTCAATTCCTTTTTATGTTTTCACAGATAGGTTTTTAGGCGTATGATATGAAATAGCTCTTCCACTCCAAGTTTAAATCTAGGCGTCTATACAGAAAGGAATTAGCGAAACAAGTGGCATCAGTCAATAATAATTTACTTCAAATAGTATATTTATTGCTAAGTTCAGTTACACAAATAATTATGTTTTTAGGAGGTTCGTGGAAAATGTTTGCAGAGAAAGTCTATTTAAAATATAAAAATCATTATTTAGTCAGCTTATAAAATATATTAGAAAAAATGCACTGACGATGCTCTTGGAAGCACTGCGATTATGTCTCTTTTGCATCCGGCATAGATTAGTTGTAACGAAACTTAGGTAACTTAAATTATCTTGAAACATTAAACCTATAGATCTATCTTGATAATAGAGAACGATGGAGTCAGAGAAAGCTGGAATACGTATTAGTTATCGCAAGAGATGGATCGTTTTTTGCAAAGAAACCTTAACTTCTTTACAGACGTCCTTTGCCCGTAATGCGACATCTTACCGAAAGGTCAGAAGCTGCCTTATCTTAATTTATTCTACAATACGAATCGCGTTGTCTTGGAAATATTTATCTTCATACTTCTCTTCTATAGAGCATTCTGTCACCGTTTGACAGCCATATTCAACTAATGTTAGTTTCATTCATGTGACATGACTTTCCAGGGAACGTTTTAAAGCGATGAGTATTATTATATCAGAATCTGGTCAGAATGACAAAACAGTTTGCATTCTCTACCACTTCTAAATGCTATTTATTTCCCCGAGCTGTGGTTTAAAAGTAGGTAATAAAAGCTTTCAGATGATTACTAGAATTTACATCAAGAAATAATCATCAATTTTAACCTATTCAACAATTATAAAAGTCGAATTACCAGCAGTTATATTCCAAACACTGACCAATCTCATGCAAAAAATTCATTATATGAAAACACTCTTGCAAGAAATTTGATAAGTATCGAATCTATTAATTTACTTAAAGCAAAGTTGTGATTCATGACTCTTTATAGAGCATGCACATGACGAGAGTTATTTTCGTGTAAGCGCAGACAAAACTAAAAGCATATCACCACTGCTGATATGCGAATTCAAAGTTAAATTAAATTTCTTCTTTCGAATTATTTTTTTTCTCTTCTTGATGTAAAGAATTTTGGATGTAGAAATAGTTTTGGGTTTAATTGTGCTTATCTAATTCTTAATATATATTTAAAAAAACTGCATTATTAAGCATTCTTTACATTTCGTGTTACTTTTTTAATTTTACAATTTTTTTAAATTACAGCATTTTATTATTTAATACTCGGAGCTTCTTTCTATACTGAAGAAATTCTGTAATAAGATTAAATTAGAAAACACTGTCCTAGAAGCACTAAACGCTAGTAAATCAAAGTTTTATTCATATAAAATTTTGCCAGCTTATAAGAATTGAATACTCTCCTTCAGCAATGTAGCTTTCAGCTCATCAGTCTGATAATTCAAGATCTTGAGTTCAATTTCAGCAAGGCAGGTTACTTGCTTCTAAACGAACTGCTCTCATCATTCCTTAAATATGTAATATTAGTTTAAAATGAAATAAATAAATAAAACTTCATAGAGGAGATTTTTTGGCGGAGACATGAGAGTTTAGTCTCCATGTTAGGGTATAATTAACTGAAAGTTTTACTGGAATGAATACAGTAGGGGAAAATAATGCATATGCGGTTACAAGCAGTTGACTTCTCAATACTACATGCTTACTAATTAATCCAAGAAATTTAAGATTCTTAAACTCTCCAAATACACTCATTTCCAAAAATTAAGCACGAAGATGTAAAATGCAAAAAAAATCACCAAATACGGCTTTGATTGACACAAAATTCAACAGGAAAGTAGCATATATATTTATGCATCAAACAAAATCAATAATTATATACAGAACTGAAAACACTATTAAATTTTTGTAAGTTATCAGATACAGACATACTGGAGTCTTAAACAGAATTATGTATAAAGTGAAAATAAACAGCATGAAATGAAAAAAGGACATTAATAGGGTATGTGATCCCCTCCTCACCTGTATACAATCTTTACACCTTGTGACCATGCTTTCAATTCTGTGGTCAACCACCGCAGAATTAAGCAATCGCCATTCTGCTTGTAGAGCAGTTTCCAGCTCAATAAGAGTGGCTGGAGGTGGGAAACGTGAAGATACAGCACGGCCGAGAGCATCCCAAAGATTTTCAATGGGATTAAGGTCGGGAGAATATGTTGGCCACGCCATACCCGCAATCCCTTCACTCTCCAGGTAGTCATCGACGATGTCAGCTCTATGGGGACGTGCGTTATCGTCCATTAAAACAAAAGTAGGGCCAACTGCTGCAGCATACAATCTCACAATGGGTTCTAGGACTTCATCTCGATACCGGACAGCCGTCGAAGAACCCCGTTTAAAGATGTGCAGGACGGTGCGGTATCCTAATGAAATCCCTTCCCACACCATAATGTTTCCGCTTCGGAATGCCTGATGTTTGGTGATGTTTTGGGACTGATTGTGTGTTCGTTCTTCACGCCATATCCTTATACGCTTTTCATCTGGCTCCAGAGCAAATCTTGACTCATCAGTAAATATGGCAGTGCCCCAGTCAGACACATTCCAGGTGACATATTCCTGGCACCACTGTAATCGTGCCCCTCTTGATTGGACGGATAGAGGAACACAAATTCGAGGTACCTGGGCGTACAGTCCACTCATATGTAATCTTCGGCTTACAGTAGCTGCAGATATCGCCTTACCAATGAACGCTGTAAACATAGATGACACACGTGTGGAGATCGCTCTGCGATTCCGCTTGGCTGCAATAGCAATATATCGATCTTCCGCGGGGGTTGTAACCCTTGGGCGACCGGCTAACTGTCTGGGTTTGGAATTGTTTCCATAAACGTGAAATTACAGAATGATGGAAGCCGAAGAAAAGAACAACATCTGTGATCGACTGTCCTGCTTCAATGCGCCCCACAGCACGCCAGAGCTCAGAATCTTCCATTCGTCTTCTGGAAGTCATAGAAACATGTATGTCTTGAAAATAAATTGTACGAAAGTTTTAAACACCTTCTATCAGCACTTAGAATCAACTTCTGTAACCATTCATAAAGCTGGCTTCTTATAAGGCTGTGTTTTTTGCATATTTTTTGACATGAAAGCCCGATTGGCTGTTACCTAACATATTTGCGTATTTCCATCTACATCTGCAGCGAATTGCATCCTCTTCAATTCGGATTGGCTTCCGGAAATTAGCTTTTTTCTCTCCGTGCTTAACTTTTGGAAGTGAGTGTACTTACATTTGCTGCTTCCGAAGAAATGAATTTTATCTTTCTTAAGCAAAAGCAAATTAAAAAATCTAAATACAAAGCTTTTCATGATACACGATTTAATAAAAATAATTGCGAAATGCAGTAGAATAATACTATACTTCCAGGCAGTGCCATTATTGATTTCTTCAACAGATTTAGCAAACAAGTATTGAAATGTTTTTAATGGTAATGCTGAAAAAAGTATTCTTCTGAGTTTTACTGCATTGAATTATAATGAATTCCAATGCATTACTTCCCAGAGAATGCGTGTAAGAGGAATAAATTTGTAACTAAATGTGTTTGCGTTCTTCATCTGCAAATATTACTGCAGTCTCCGAGCTGTGCATTAATCAATCATATTAAAAAATTTCCTTCTTACCGATTGAAAATACTTGATGTATTTCGCATGAAATACTTATTGCTTTTAAATCTCTTTAAAGGAAATAGTAATAATACCGAGGAAAATTTTAAATTATTTATTATTGTCTTCAGAAATATGAAAAAATATTATTTCTTTCCCCAAACTATTCTGAAAGTAGAGTGTGCCCTTATTTCTTTTTCTATATTGATTCGCTGTACAGCTCCATCGATTCGTTGTGTGATTCAAATGTTTAGACCTTCCTAGGCAGGTGCAGCAAAAATGGGCAGAAATCTTTTAGTTTGAAACCCAGAAGAGACATCAATTATTGGGTTTGAAATCTGGCCAGACATACAGCTGACAGCTACGGTTTGAAGGAACCATCTTATTTTCTTAAGGAATTTTGGGGTTCGACAACCGTTGAAGTTTTTTGAGTTCAAATTTTATCCCTGTTTTCCATTTATCTTCTGAATACTCGCAACAAATTTCGCCATTCATACTAATGTTTTTTCCTTTCATTTCAAGTGACATTATTTAGCTTTATTCAAGTTCAAACAGAAAAGCGTCTATAATTTAAAATTTGCTTTTCGTAGGAATTACACTGGGAGTTCGCTTTTTATTCCGTTTTTTTTCTTCTTTTCAGGAACGATTTTTGTGAAAACACTGACATATGTACTTTATACTTATTTGGAATTTGGTAAACTTACAATTTTCTGTTATTAGCAATTGAGCTGCTTGGAATAAATCCATATCAATTCAATAAAGCAACAACCTTGAGTTGGGTGCAGATTTAATCAAGATCGCATTCTATTTCGAAGGCAAACAGGTGCAGGTCCCTCTGCATCATGTTATGTATTACTTATTTCAGTTGTGATTTAAGTGTTTTAAAGGTAATGTTTAACTTATTTTGCTTCAGACTTAAAGTTTAATTTGTTTTAATTTTGTAGTTGAACTTAAGTTTCTTTGGTTTGTTTAAAAGTAATTGTAGTCATTTAATTTGTTCTGTTGACAGTTTTGGTTAACGCTGATTTTAAGTTGCTTGTGTAATTAATTTTTCTTCTTTACTTTTGGTTGGTTAATTATTTAAATTCTGTCTAGTTAATTATTTTTCTTAACCTTGGTTGTTAATGTTAATCTCTTGATAAGTTGATCCTTAAGGTCAAACTTTTTTTAAAGTTTTGTTTACACAAGTTGGTGTTTAAAGTTTAATTTAAGTTTTTCTGTTTTGCCCCCTTTTCTGCTAAATTTGGGATCCATATTTTCTGACTTTGGTGGTCGTTTTGGTGTTGTGGAGAATATATAAAAATTTTCATACTTGATGATTATATCTTAACTAAAGTATTTTTTATTTCTTACTATGGTGGTCGTGTTTGGTGTCGGAATAAACCCAAGAAAATTATCTGTGAAATTATTATATTTTCATTTAAGTACTTATCAGTATTGAAGTTAAATTGTTGTAAATTCTATAATTTACTCTTATCCCTTCAAAACTTCGATTCAGTCCGTTGCCCTTCCAAAGAGATTTACGACCTTGTTTTCGATTTCTTCGCCCGTTAGACGGTCGTCTGTGAAACCTCTGTCAACATTCGGAAAAATTGCACCCTGCGGAGAGGCTAGTTTCTACATTACTAACTCTACCGTAGGGTCAGGTTGGCGGGATGTTTTTTTCTTACTCGTAGGCTATTCATATGTTGGATTGGGACCCCTCGCGAGGCTAGCAGCGATTCGCCGCCAATTCATGGAGCTCTTTCTACCTTGAACTGCACCTTCCTGCGTGGTTTTTCCCTGGGGTTGCCGGGCTGTTGGCGGTTTTACTACCATCAAAAATCGCCAATCAAGCGGTCTTGGCGTTTCGAGTAAAAAGGGCTTGGGAGCTGCTGACGAGGAGGTCTGACGGGAGATTGACATGCAGCCATTTTGAAGGAAGGAGTCGGAGCTGAAAGTGTCGGCGTTATCAGAGAAACATCGATGTCGGAAGAAACGGACGAGAGAAAAGCTATTATGGAGGGCGAAGCAAACGTTTACAATTTGACATACTAATATTTCCTTTTTTTTTCTCCTTAGCGAAATGGCAACTCCGAAAAATATTGTGACGTCTACAGCCATGATTTCTGTAACAAGAAACCGTGCCATTGTCAATTTGGTATGAAAATTTTGATTAATTCTGTTTACACATCACCGCCACCTATGTAACTATTTGTATTTATTCAGTAAAATCAAATAAATGCTATATTTAATTTTAACTTCTTGTAATGTTTTCACTTTTAATTTAGAACACTGGACCAGTATTTATATTTCACAACGCAAACTTTAATTATTCTGTTGGAGCCCCTATGCCACTATTTACAGTTTATTTAAAACCTGTTTTTCTACCAGAGATATTGTGTTATCATGTGTGTCACAAACATTATACATTCATGTTATTGAAAATTGTTTATCCTAATATTGACTTATGATTGGGTATTGAACTTAAAACCTATACACCAACTCCTAAAAAATTAAGCTCCAACAATCAGGAGCAAAGAAATTTGCGAGACTGGAGAGCAGTGGGCGTGATGGTCGTATTTATACTCCACAGAAAAGTGAGCTAGAAGGTAATGCCATCTATCAGCAGACAGAGTAAGGAAATTGAAAAATTAAGTTAATAGAATTTTAAAAGCAGTAAAAAGGACTGAATTGTACTTTAACTAAATAAGATAAATCTTTGTGAATATGAAAAGCTCCATAAAGTCCAGTTCCAGAACTGAAGAAGCTTTTTGAATAATTTTTGCAGACCCAACGTCAAAATTATGATTACATTTACAACAGTAGTTAGCTATTGAAAACTTCTTTATTTCCCCTTTTCCGACATAAAATTCGTGTTCCTTGATACGAAACGTTAACGCTCATTTATTATGGTCGATGTATCACAAACCATATATGCTATAAATCACCCAAGAATTACAGTCAGAAATGGAATCTTTACGAGCCATGGATTTTATTGATAAGCGTGAAAATTGAACTGGTTCAAAAGGTTAAAAAAAACCTTTCTACGAGTTCCTACAATCAAACAGAACATCTGTTCGCTATACAGCAACAGGAATCCTTTCTTGCTTCATCTGTATTAACTGACATGTTGTTGTTGATAAAATATTGCTTAATAATATCATATTATTCTTTTAATTTGTTTAGTATTTTATCACTTGTTTTTTGAAATGTAAGTATCTCTTTCTAGCATTGCCGCATTTTCTTTACAAGCTAGATAAAATCTTTACCTACATATTCTGAAAATTTTTTTTCAAGAGCCAGTGGTGTACTTTGTAAAGAACAATGTTTCGCGGTTATTAGATTTAAAAGTGTGTGCTTTAATTATATGAATACACTCTATAACAAAACACTCTATAGCGACACACCAAGAAGGAGTTGTCCGATGGAGACAAAAATTGGTGGATAGGAAGATTATTTACAGAATAGAAAATTATTAAAATTTCAGAACAATTGAATGATTTATTTCAGAGTTACATAGTTAAAAAGTAACGAGCTCAGTAATGTGTTGACCCACCTCTAGCCTGGATGCAAGCTGCCACACGGAGGGGCATAGACTGATAAAGCTCTCGGATGGTCTTATGCGGTATTTCTTACTATATTTGCTCCACTTGTCGATCTAGGTCATCAACATTCCCTGGTAGATGCAATCGCCTTCCCAGATATGCTTGATGACAGAGAGATCCGGTGATCTGGAGGTGGCCAAAGAGGTATTTGACAAGCTGTAAGACAGTTCATAGCAATACTTGCCGTATGTGGTCTGGCATTTATTTTGTTGGAAAATAAGGTCAGGGTACTACAAAAGGAAGGGTAGCAAAACAACTTTTAGAATGTCGTCGACGTGTCGCTGTGCTGTAAGCATGCCTCTAACAACGACCAAAGAGGTCCGGCTATCAAGAGAAATGGCACCCCAGACCATAACTCCTGGTTGAGGATATGTGGAGCGCGCAATAGTGAAAGCAATATCGGCACGCTGCTCTGGCCGCCTCCAGACACAACTTCGATGATCTTCGCGGTACAAGTGGAAGCTAAATTAGTCACTAAAGACTGCACGTTCCCAGTCAGCATCATTCCAACCTGATCGAGCAAGCACCACTGTAATCTGGCTCGACAGTGTTCAGGCGTCAGTGGCAGGTGGCGTAACGGTCAGTACGAGCGTAGATTTTGCTCTGTCAGCCGTCTGTGAATAGTTATGGTGGACACTTGTGTGCGTGTCGCGCATCTGATGGTTGATAGCGATGAATCAGGCACTGTGGCTGAGGATTTGATAATCATTCTGTCCTCCCGATCTATTATGGCCCTAGGTCGACCGCTACCATCATTAGGCTGAAATCTGCCATTTTTTCCCCAGTCTTGCTAGCATCTTCTAATCGCCGCATCTCTTCGACTCATATGACGACTGTCCAACCCGACTCTTTCAGTCCAATGATACGACTCCTTTCAAACTCTGACAGTTGCTAATAATGAGCTCGAATCCTGCGGCGAGGCATTTTTTCAGTCGTTGAAAGGTATCCTAAATTGCAATGAAACAGAAATTTTTAGCACTAGTTCAAGAAGAGCTCCTTATATACATCTGCAGGATGCGCAGTTCCGATGCCCTGGAGATCGCACTATTCATTCATTGGACACCAAATTTTAATCATTTGCATATTTGATGAAAACATTTATCCGTACGAAATTTCAAAGCAATCGGGCGATTCTTTCTTGGTGCGTTGATTTTTTTGTTATAGAGTGTATATTAGAAGAGAAGAGAAATAGATTTTGTTTTCACCAAATGTGCACTAAAGTGTTTTGAGGTTGGAAAAAGTTTCATATTTATTGCCAAAACTAAAATACAATCCAGAGGTCATGCGAATTTTGAAAATCTTCATAATGAAATAAGTAAGCAATAGTTGCTGCAAAAGATTAACTACATAATGCGAAACTGAGATGAAGTATCTGAAACGAATTATAAGATCATTCCTGGATGCATTTCGATAAAATTAATATTCTACAGATTTTAAGAGAAACAAAGTTTTCTGTCCCTATTTTTGAACATATTTTCCTTTATAAAAAATGGAAACTCTCTATAAAGATATATAAGCATATAATCTAAGACTATAATAACTATTCGTTATTATTATATTAGGCTATATTGAGTTAACAAATAATAAAACAATATATTTTTTAATTCGAGATAATTTTAGCAAAGTAAATGGATTTGAGTCTGAAGACAACACGAAAAATGAGAACAAAGCTTGAATTTTGCCACACAGTCTCATTGTCACTAGAGAATTGACAAAAACCTTTTGAAGGAAAGCACGGTTGCTGATTTCTCCATTTAGCAACACATAACACATCCATTAAAGTTGTTTTCTTCGCATTATTTATCATTCTGAGCCAAAGCAGGGTATTAACTATGATATGTATAATCAGATTGAGAGTTTAGTAATTTACAGTTCAAAGAACACAAAGAATTCATTAAAATATTTTCTATGCCAAAGAAAGTGCATTATCTATGATATGTAAAATCAAATTGAAAGTTTAGTAATTTACAGTTCAAGAAACACAAAGAATTCATTAAAATATTTTACTTTTGATATTGATTTTGGTCATAACAATGTAACCATATTTTGCTTATTGCTTATTCATG
Organism: Stegodyphus mimosarum; assembly: GCA_000611955.2. NCBI lineage: Eukaryota > Metazoa > Arthropoda > Arachnida > Araneae > Eresidae > Stegodyphus > Stegodyphus mimosarum. The sequence continues at coordinate 106,916 of KK113142.1, forward strand.
TAAATCGAATTCATTAGTTTCATCTCCCAGCTGTAAAAATTTGAGAGTCTTAAAGTGAGTTGGAATGGATTAAAAATGCTGCATAATTTTCCATCTATCCATATTCTAGTTACACTAGCTTTCACTTAAGCGTCTCTCTCGTCTAGTCCTCGTTTTTATTTGGCACAGAGGAATAAGTAACAAGTAACTGTATTTCGTGAGATGTATCTAGGACAAATGAAATTAGAAATAAAAGCTGATAAAAAGAAATAAAAAAAATTACAGTACACATAATTTTTCATTGTAAAAATAATAAATAATTAAAAGTACTTTTCGATGTGATCTTGTAGGGCAAAATTTAACATACCGTGCAATCTGCCACTTTCCGCCGAGATTCTGTGCTCAAGTTCGTGGAAGTGCACAGTCCCTCCACTTCGCAATGAATTCTTGACCGGAGTCAAACTCTGTTTCTCTGAAACACAGGTCCTAGAGGCTAACGTTTACATTACAAAATGAAATGAGACAAATTTATTATGAAATGAGACAAATTTATTTAATGAAATGAGACAAAATGAAATGAGACAAATTTATTTATAATGAATCTAATGCATGTACATTTCATTATAAAAGTATTTAAAGTCCTATAAAGTTTGAGAATATTTAGTTTTCGATTGGCAATAATAACCACTTAAACCCTTTTTTAAAAACTTTTCTGAAACGTTCTATTCCCCTCTTTTCCTAATATAAAGGTAGTTAAAGCATCTATTTTGAAGTCAAGTAATTGCGGAATTTGCAGACAATATGTTTTCATTTTTAAGAATGTAGCTTTAGAAAATAATCAATTTATTTCTAAATATGAAATAAAATTTCAGTTATCAAAGTAATTTTACGATGACAATCAAAATACGTACATGATATACATTCAAGCAATTCTGCAATGCATTTTGCAATAAATATTTTAAGAATTCTCAAGCAGATTCCATATTTTAATCAAGCCTTAGCAAATGCAAAGTATTTTAATATATTTCTGGATATATTTCTTTAACGAGTCTCAAATATAGCATTCTACAAATTTCAAACGAAATTTTTTGTCCCTGTTGGAAATTTTCTCAGGATAAAGATACATAAGTATATAACCTAAGACTTACGGTCATTAGGTTTTTTTCTAAAGCTGGAGACAAGAAAAAGGAGCAATACCCTCGCCGGGATTCGAACCTGAAAATCTCGAATACGCGCCGAGTGTGCTACCGTTACACCCGAAGGCATGCAGAAAGGAGGGAGAAAATACCTTATACTATAATAATTACTACTTAAAGCAGTCCTAAGAAAGTAATAAAAACAAAATAGCAAGTATAAAATAGGATTTATTTTGTTACTCACTCATATATAATGAATAAATACAAAGTAAAAATAATTCAAGTGGCGCTGATAGCAGTAGCAAATGGTGGTAATAAATACAAAATAAAATAATATAAAAAATGCGTTTAAAATCCGTCCCATATGCGTAATGGCAGACCGCAGATTCAGTTGAACAATGTTAAATGAATTACGCACACTGCGCATGCCAGAAGAGAATTGGACGCAAATAAGACTTTGGCGTAATTTTAAAAGAAGATAAATATGGTATATGGTTGATGTTCTGTTATCTAAACGTAAACAGTTCGAGGTTTTAAAACTTGTTACGTTGTACGTTGCTTCATTACTTAGGTGAAAATATCAATTGTAAACTCCCCAAATTTACTTTTAAGAAGGATTACAAAAGAGGAAACATTACATGATGTTGTTAATTGATTGTACTTCTGAGGAATAAAAGCAATCGATTATTTACCATGCGTTCCATTCATAAATACTTTAACAACTTAAGGAATATATCTAATTTAAATTACTGAATTAAAGCCAAAGAAATTATTGCAAGTAACTGATATTAAATGTAATGTTTATGAACAAAATAAACCAAAATGAAATGAAACAGAAGCAAGTGCAATAAGCACAAGAAAGTGTCCATAGTATTGCAATCGTAAAGAGTCGCTAAGGCCTACATGACGAACAGGCTTGTGTACGGTTATTTTTATTCGCCAATATTTTCTCCCACGCCAACGTTACACTATTGAGCATGCGCAGTAAGCGAAATTCGTTAACATTGATCAACTCAATGTGCGGTTTGCCATTACGCGTCCCGTATTCAGCTCGGAATAAACACCTTGCAGAAACCATAAACAGAAACACAGTATCAAAATGGTAGGAATGGAGGGCGGGCAAAATATGCCAAAACCAAGAATATAAATGAAATTTACATCTTTCGCTGCATTGCTATGAGGGAGTTGGTGCTGCGAAAGAAGGAAAATAATTTAGCGAAATAATTTATTTTGAGGAAACGAATTTATTTAGAAAAAAATTTAGGAAAAATAAAAATAAGTAAGAACATTTAATAATAATTAATGCAGAATTTTTTTTAATAAAAGGAAACCGAAAAATAAAAAAAAATTAAATGGAAAGCTTATAGCCTGAAATGGAAAAAAGACTAATTAAAACAAAAGTTAAAAGAGATAGTTGCCCAAAATTGCGAAAAATTAGTAAAACTGGTTCAATTAATTCAACTAAATTAGTTTGAGTGGAATGTGAAAAAGAATCTAAAAGCTGAATGAAGCAAAACAACCACATAGCCATTCTCCTCGAAACCCTCTAGAATGCCGTTTAGAATTTAGACTGGTGTTGAGTACTAGGAGGGAAGCATCAGTAGATGGGAATAGTAAAATACAAGAACTGAACTGAATTGCAAAGATGTAGGTTGTAAAATTGAAAAACGAAAATGTTGGAGATTGTAAACTAAGTGTTAGATTTGAAATTTAATTGTATTTAAATTCGTACTATTCAACTTAATCACAGAAAAATTAAGGAAATAGTAAAAATTAATTTTTTTAAAAATCAGTTTTTATAAATTAAACCTTAAAAATGATAAAATTCAGTTTTTAAAAATATGTAAGCAGTGGAACTTGGTTTCAGTATATCATGTCATAAGAGACAATAAATATTAAAAAGACCAAATGTGTAATTTTTGTAGAATTAAATTAATAAAAATGAGAGGAACTTCATTGGAGAGGATTGAGAGGAACCAAATTTCTCTTATTTAATTAAGAGGAGTTTGTTTATTAATAAATCCAATTTTAAGATGGTGAATTTCTTGATTAATATCTTCAAAAGCTCTAAAAATATGTTTAATTCTTAGAATCTGTTTGATACTGGTTTTAGCAATTACGTTTTTAGAAATATTGGAGGTCCAATGTTTCAGTTCAATGGTACAAAAGTTAAAAAGTTCTTTTCTATCAAAAAGCTAAATTTCTTTATAGCTGAGAATAAAAAGGGTTAAAGACAAGATAATCTATTTCGTTCTTATTGGAATTGGTTTTATTAAGTTATAAATTTTGGATAATTAAATTAACCCAGAATTACTTAAATTAGATCATCAATGTATGTAAATGTAAAGTTAAATTTTTCCATTTGGTCACAAATTTGCATAAAATTGAAATTTTGTACGAAAAGAAGTAGATTACAAGTTCAGTAATTTGTGCCCATGAAATTTCCGTAATGTGCAAGAAGATTTTCATTTTAAATTTGATAAAACTACAATAAAGTGAACTTTTAAGGCAGGTAATCCATTTTTCAAAATTAATGATGTTACTGAATGCTGGAAATAATTCGTAAAGTTTGATGACTATTAATAAATTATTTTAATGGAAAAGAGGTCTACAGGTTCTCATAAACATAACTGTTAATATAAGTAATATAATAATTTTTAGAGATTTTGATAACATTTTATTATTTTTAATAATCCAGTAAGTAGTATCGGGTTAATTGGAAATAAGGGCAATGTGAAAACAAATTTTAATTTTTTTTCAAAAATAAAGTATAAATTATTTTTAAAGCTATACTGCTCTCTTCTTACTACAACGGTATCAAAAAATATAAATGGTACAACAGGCATGATTAGTATGACATGATTAGTTATTTGTGGCTGCAAATGATAGTTAAAATAAAAATTAATATTAAATCTGACACGACTGCTTTCTTATTAAATCTGCCTCGGTTGCCAGCTTTGTTCTTCATTATGAATCAAAGTCCACAAAGTCAACTTTTCTACAAATTATTACATACATATAATATATAGAAATGAGGCAATTTTTTTTTTAAATTCTTAAAATAATTTCTTAAATTGCGCAGATGTAGCACTATTAATTTCAATAAACGAATACATAAAACATTTTTCGAGAATTTTCTAATACCTCTAATTACCTCACTGAGAAACTATCTTAATCAAATACAGTCTAAATAGTTCATAATGTAAAATGGTGTAAATTTCAAAAAAAAAAAGGTTTTATATATTTAACAATAAACTGTCATTATTAAATCATAAAATCTCCTTAAGTACAAAAACATGACGGATCTAATAATAAAGAAATAACATAAGACTGTTTCAGCTAAGTTACACAATATATATATATATATATATAGCGCATGTCATAGGCTTTTTAATTTAATTACTTCTATTTAGAATTTATATATATAAAAAAATATATATGCAGAAACTAACTATTCACCTGAAGTAAGGTTAAGACACTTGCTTCAGGTGAATGGTTAGGAAAAGCACCAATTTAGCTGAAAAATTTTAGAAATACATTAAAAAGCGGCACTAACTTTTGAACCTTTGTTTAAAGCACCGTTATAAAATATTACAAAGGCAATAGAAAGGACACTTGTTCTTGAGCACTTGTGGACTCGTTTGCTTTGCCTTAATCAGTAAACTAAATGAAATAAGAAGATTAATTAATTTTTGACGATTTAATATTTAGAACGAGATAGAAAAATCATCATCAAGTATTTTATTTAATTCCAACCTAATATTGAATCCTTATGAATGCGTTGGCTAAGGAGACATTTGCATGGTTTTAGCCATATGTAACTCAAAACGAGCTAGTTACTTTTAGAAAATCCTGTACGAAAGCATTACTCTCCTTAGTCAAATAGCTGTCGTATGTTTTGCCTTACAAAATTAAATACACAAGTAGAAGGATTATTTAATCTTATATTAAATATTATTGATAATATATAAATATTTATATATAAATATTCTTGATATATGTGAAAATTTAGCTTAAGATGAACCTATCAATATAATATGAAGAGAAATGGAAATGAAAACTTAATTAATTAAATTGACAAGAATCAATCTCTAAAAACTAATTTTTCCCAAATATATCGTTTCAAAGCAGAAATGAAAGAACTCATAGATATTTTAATTTCACAATTAAAATGGACATACCAAACATTAAAAAAGATAACTTTCGAATTTAAATTCCAACTTCTAAAAATTAATGTTATTTAATGTCATTTAATTTAGGAAATTTAGACGAGCAACTTACAGCTTAGCACTTAAATAACCAAATGGTATAAATGCTCCAGACATTACGATTTCACTAACTCTGGTCACTAAAGTATGGTCAGATTTTTAAAGGTGATTCGGGTATGCAGTTTAATTCGACCATATCTGAATTCGTAAACTATTGTAAGAGTTCGGAGAACTCAAAATGATAGTAAAAAATATCATACAAAGCGCCAAACAAAAAGCTTTTTGTCGAAGCAAAACTTTGAAATACCGCCGTTTTCTTAGAATACTCTACAGACATAAATAATCAAACAGATTATGGAAAAAAATATTGTTAATTTTATTTCGTTTAAAACAACACAAATTAAATTGCAAAATTTGCTGTCTATCAAAAAAGTAAGTTTTAACATTTTCAATTTAAAATTATGAATTACTACAAGTACTATTTCTGAATACATTAAGTTATGATTAAAGTTGATTTTAAGAACTATGCTATGATTAGTGCAATTAGATTTATCGGATGTAAAGGGATGAAGATATAGTTAATTTGATTGTGTATACGAATGCGCATTCAGCTTTCCGCGTGAGGTGGAAAAATACTTAGGCACGGCTCTGTATACATGCATCTAAAAAATGTGTATAGTTCGCTACGTCCCATTAAATGAAATACAATTCTGTAAGCTTCGGTGAATAAGATCTTCTTTTTGAAAAAGAGTATTGATCAATACGTTTCACGGCAATATACAAATATTCAAAACAAATTCTCGTCACTTAATCTATTTACTTTAGACACCTTTTCTAAACTAATATTTTTTTTTAGTTCCGTACAAATATGAATATGTCGCTCTTCAATTTGTGTGCGACCCCTGAATATGACCTCCAACTTTAAAATGAAATACCTCGTTCCATTCTTTTGTATGAGATTCAATGTTTTGCATTTTATTTTTTATGATGAGTGTAACATTTTCATAAATATAAGTATACGCACAAGCGGAATGTAATAAATGTAAGATTTCGCAATTTTTACCAAACTGATTTGCTTTTTAAATATTTTGATGCCAGATCACGAATATGTGTCTTTCTTGCGAAAACTTTCTTGTAATTGGAAGTATATGTCTATAAACAATGGTTACAACAATAAAGGCTGGGTAAGGGGGTTTTGTGGATACGTTTTGTTATATATATTATATATAAATTTATTGAAAATCAGTGAAGTTACATTTACTTGAAAAAACCGCGTTATTTGCGCTATATTGCAACATAAAAAGCATAAATAGTTATTACCTTTAATTGCAATATTTAAAGTCAATGAAGACGACTTAATCTGTAAATATCTGTTTATTGCTACTGCAAATAACATCATGATGTCAAATTACCAAGCATTTTTCTGCAAAATTCTTGAAACATAGAATACTGCCCTGTTAACTATTGGTGATAAATGCATGATGATACTAAAGGTAGTTTTAAGTGTATTCAGAACTTCATAATATTCAACGTTGAAGGGCAAAATGCATTTCTTTTTTTTATTTTATTTTGTTGTTTATTTATTTATTTCCATTTTTTATTTATAATTTAGTTTTTTACTTAGATACTTTTATTTAAATTGGAAAATTATTATTAAAGTGAAATAAAATTTTCAATACTTCTATACCACTTTAAAGTATGAAGTACCAAAAACAGTGGAAGAAAATGTTACTGATATCCATTTGACATGCTAAGAAATTTCCATTTTCTTGCACGATTTCACTTTAACTCTTTTTCAGTATTTCTTCTGCCTTCAGTGCGCACTTAGCATTGCTTAAACGCGAGTAAATCCAATATATTTTATTTCCCATGCAAATTTTGTGGGTACTTTCAATCAAGCTAAGTAAAATTTTATCATGCTGCCTAATCTTAGTCCATTTCGCTAACTTCTATGCACGTTTCACTCCTGATAACGATTATTGCAATGTCTAAACTACTTATTCCGCCTCGAAATGCTTCAGCCATTAACATTACAGAGTAATCTTCGGATTCTATTATAAGAATTTGCTCTCACTAATTGTTTCGCCGTTTAAGTCGTTTGGTTCAACTTATTTTTGACCATTCGCTGATGAACGTCGAAAACGTGCGCCCTAAAGTATGGCCTCAAAAAGGAAAGTGTAGTTTCAATATTTGCCGCGGATCACTCGACGAGTTCCTCTCTGTTGATGGCCATTCTTCAGATGACGGAAAGAACTCTTTTCTAATGGAAATGGCCATTCGTCTTCCACCGGAACGATTCCCCTTTGATGATTCTTCATAACCTGGAAACGTTTGATTGATACATTTGATTTTCATAGCGATTACTCAGCCGTTACGGTCATCCTTTCTCTCACTCATGGGCCCTTCTACAAGATTACGGCTCGATTTTCACTCGCTTTTCTAAAATTCGATGTGCAGACACTGCGTATTTTTCTACTGGTTTTTATATTCTCATTCCATTTTATGAAACAGCTCAGATTTATTCTTTTATGTGGCACTTTTGTTAAATTATATATCTACAAGTAGCATCTTTTGTTACATTTCACTAGCTTTTACAGAAACTTTTATTTTTAAAAATGATTTTGAGGCTTCAGATAATTTATCTATGTGTTGAATATCTAAACTATGAAAATCGATAAAATAATACTTCTATTACGGATTTTATAGCATTCGGTGTTTTATAAAAAAAATTTATATGAAGATTTTTTTTATTTGCTGCAACATTCTTAAAATCCTGCGCAAAATATATAAATACAGTTCTACAGCTCGAACATTTTTATCTAGGTTGCATTTTTTTGCTTTTAGAGAGCGCTTTCTCATAGCTAAGAATTTCGTTTTGAGTTTGAAACTTGAGTTACACAAGAATGGTCGCCTTTTTTACAGCCAATTGCCAATTAAATAATTAATTGAAGTTCAATTTAGGTTATGTTATGTGCTACCTTGTGCTTTCATATGTGAGTTAATATATCAATTATAAAATGTTTATACTTCATGTTTCTTCTTGTAAACAGTTTGTATTTTTAAAATACCAAAACAAAACTGCGCTCTGCATTTTTTGGCTTTCATATTTAATTACATCAAAAATCAATTGGAGAAATATATACTGCATTTAACAGAATATTTCTTAATTTTTTAAATAATAGCTGATGTAGAAAGTCCGAAATAAAGTGCTTCTGATACCCAGCCAGATAAAAGGAAAGCTTAATTAGATTATATAACATAAGTGCACTAAATACGGCTGAAAATAGAAACCTGAGAAGCCCTTTATTTCAGTCAGCTACTGTCTTTAGCTGAATCAACTTAACGAAAACACCTGCTCTGTGTCAAATTTCATATAAGAAATACATTTTATAAGGTTCCTTCAAAATGTATCTGAGAGAACCATATATCCCTTTAGATATACTAAGGCAAGAATGTGGCCAAGGCAGGTCAAGGAACAAGCAATAACTTAGACATTTTCTCATCTTTATTCTCATCTTCGCCACTTAGGCATTTACAATATACAGGGTGATCAGCGAATAAGCCCTGATTTCAAAATTAAATATCTCTACAACAAAGATCGATAGAATTATGCGGTAAACTGTACGTTTATTAGCAAAACTGTAAAAATGGTGTACAAAAGTTTAGAAAATTTAGTTACGAAAACCGTTAACAGATGGCGCTCTGCGCTGAAAGCAGTGTAAAAAATAAAATAAAAATAAAAAAAAATAAATAAAGTGAAGCAGCCTTTGCAATCAAAATACAGTTTTTTAAAAATGTTCACCATTCGAAAAAATGAGGTGGCATAAACGAACAATGAAAATTTGACATCACGTCTTGCAATGTTTCAGCGGAAATGAAATCGCATGCAACACCAGTCAACAATTCAAGCTCATCTGGAGTAGCGGGATTGTTTCGATAGACAGTGTCATTCAGTGCGCCCCACAGAAAGAAGTCACAAGGACTCAGATCGGGAATTGAAGGCCAAGCTATTCCTGTGTCAGTAAATTGCGGATAATCTAACGCAATTACACTATTCTTAAAGTATGAAGAAAGCGGAAAACTTTATCTATTTGATGTGGTCGAGCCCCATCTTGCATGAACCAGTCGATACCTGGTCGATCCTCCAGCGCTAGTTGAGTGCTGACAAATTGTTCCAAAATTGTAACATAACGTTCAGTACTTATCGTTTCTCGTTCGAAAAAGGGTCCGATAATGCCTCTAGAGCATACCGCAGCCCATGCAGTAAATTTAGGCGAATGCAGTGCTTTCTTTTCACACAAATGAGGATTTTCGGAACCCCAAAATCTCCAGTTTTGTTTATTAACGATTCTATTCAAATGAAAATGTGCCTCATCTGTGAATCAGATGCAGCTCACATCAAATCTGTCGTTTTCGATCATTGTTAGAATCTGATTCGCAAAATATCCTTTGTTGCACAGCTTTCATGGGTATGGCCTGATGACTTTGGATTTTGTATGGAAACATCTGTAGGCTATTTTTTAATATTTTTTGCGTGCTCGTGTACTTCAAACCGGTCTCTGATGCAATCCGTCGGATGCTTTTCCTAGGATTTTGCTGAGCAATTCCAGAAACTTTGGCTGCATTTTCAGGAGTGACTACAGTTTGCCTAGGCCCAACATTTCCCTTTCGATCATCAGCCACGCTGCCAGTCCGTTCGAATTTCGCGAAGAGCATGCAAATGGTTTTCGCATCGGGTCCAACTGGAACATTCAATCGGTTTTGAAAACTGCGACGTGTTGCCGTAGGACTGTGCTCTAATCGGTGACATTCCAGAACTAAAAAACACGTTGTTCGATGGAATACATTATTTCGCTTTCTATGCTAGCCCCTTTTCACTAGCCAACAGTCGTACTGATGATACTGATCGCTTTCGACTTCGAAGCACATTTTAAAGGCTATTGATAGGGCATTGCGATTAGAGCGCCATCTGTTAACGATTTTCGCAACTAAATGTTCTAAACTTTTGTACACCATTTTTACAGTTTTGCTAATAAACGTAAAGTTTACCGCATAATTCTATCGATCTTTGTTGTAGAGATATTTAATTTTGAAATCAGGGCTTATTCGCTGATCACCCTGTATATATGACTCTACGTAATTTAACTCAATTCTATTGTTTCTTTTACAAGTTCTAGAGAAAATAGCGTTATTTTAAATATTAGATCTATTCTAAAATCCAATGTAATAGTTTTGAAAAGAACATCCTATTTGTCATGTCAAAACTAACATCTTATTCATCATTTTATTTTCGTTGTTTTTCTCCAACGATCAGTCATTTCCCGATTGAGTTTTGGCATAGTATAACTAATAAACACCTGTTTTCTATCTATCTCTTAAACGAGAGCGTTGCCAAGGATGAACTGTATGGTAGGTTTAGAGTATAATTATGCCCATATTTCATTCGCAACGGACGTCAGAGACGACAGTAAAAATCCGAGCTTCACATGGGAGTCAAACCCGAATCTTTTAACATCGGAGTGGTTAACAAGCGCCGATAATCGCCCTATCAACAAAGTCATTTTCATTCTCGAAAGCTACAGCGTAAATGACAAAGCATGCATGATTAACTAAAACATAAAAGAATCAATCGTGTGTCTTCGTATCGTAGCTCAAATGTCTATAAAGGAATGACAATGTTTCACTCAATTCAAATTCATAATTAAGTAACTGCTTCTGAAATGAAGCTTTGTACGACAATTTAACGCTTCATATTCATCTGCAAAATGAACTGTTTTAAGAGTGTAAAAATATGTTACATCATAGTATAAAGGTCATCAGTAGTCAAGTTGCATACATTTCAAGGAATATGATAAGCGGTTAGGAAGAGGGAGTCAACGATCCGTAGCAGATACTATGTCTCTAAACGTAACAAATGTTTGCAGTTACGTATCCTTTACTACATAAACACGAGACCTGAAGTTTCCATTACGCGTAAAGAGTAATTTTTGAATATATGAAATTTAGAAATTAAATTGATGTCAGACATCTCAAACATTAAAAAAAATAATAAAAATAAAACGTAATTTTGTTCGATTTAAAACATAAAATATAAAAATCTATATGCCTTCTTTTAAAAATATGTTTTTTCCAAAATATCTTACATATTTTTAGTTTAGAGCGTAGAAACATAAAATAACTTCATTTTACTAAAAACGATCAGTTTCTGATCACTTTAATTAAAAAATAATCATGCAGTAGTTTTTTTAAAATAATCATGTAGTAGTCATTTTTAGTTATAATTTACATTCAAAATCATATGCTGATAAAACTGTTAAAATAACGCATTATAAACAGTGACTTGTTTTATTTACAATAGTTGGCTATTGAAATACGAAAAACTGTATGTGAAATCTTTTAGTCATTAAAACCAAAAGTAAATGTAAAATGCATGCACTTCTTAGGTTTGTAAACTATTTCTCCTAAGAGCAATATAATGAAGATTTTAATTTGAGTCTTTGATTAAAAATTTACGGGGACAAAAAGAAGCCTCAAACTTATTAGTTAAAACTTCCGAGGGCAAAGAGGAGCCACAAAATTAAATTTCCTTCTTGCATTTCTAGAATGAAGTTACTAATTAATCCAAAAATATGAAACATAGAGATATTCCCCATTCGTTCTTGCTTTCAAAAATCCTTATATGAATATACCTTTATGCTACTGTCATGCGATGATTTGCAGGTGCTTTATTTTTTAGTACGATATTTTCTACGACGGAGTTTTAAAACTGCTATGGATTAATCTGTTTTATTTTCGAAGACTATGTTTTATACCACCATGTTATGTTATGTTGTAGAAATGAAGGGGCCACCTAATATATACCCTAAGTAAGTAGGTATTAGCCCTGCACACTAAGTAGAAAACTAAAAACAATTCGGAATCATTTCTCGAGTCGTGATGGAATTTGTGACTCCAGCCAACACTACAAGTACTGCCACCGTCGGCGGCATCAACGGCACTCCTACCTTTCGGCGTTGAATTAACTCAAGTAATTGGATTACATTACATGATATGCATTGCGATACACATAGTTGTATAGGTGCATGTTTCAAGATGTTATCTATTGTAGTGGGCACAGGCATCATGTTTCAGGACATGATATATTGCAGTAGAAACAGGCGTGATGTCCCCACATGACAAATCATTTTTGCAAACATGATCTGTTTATTACTGTGTATTTATATGTTAGAACTAAAAAATTGTTTTTAAACCTTACATTTAAGTACTGTTGTATAGTTGTCCTGAAACTTAAATAGCTCAATTTTGACGATTCATTATGTGCTGCAACGTATCTTTTTGTGATAATTGATCATCAAAAATTGCATTATATTTAGCAGTACATTCTTATTTACATGTACAAATTGATCATAACATTTAATTGTGGTGGTTAGAAGTAACTTATTTCTAGTTTATACATCATGTTTACGATCATGACTTGTTTACATCATTATTTACAATCAGCAGTCAAAATTAGAAAAGAATATAAAATAATATTAAAAAGAACATAAATTAATAAGTTTGAAAACAGAAGAAAAAAATAGCTTCATCTGCATACTTTTGTGTACTACGTACTTTTAGATATATCTGCATACATATGCTAATACACTGCCAACTTATTTTTATCAGTTCAACTGTATGCAATTTCGTGTGTTTTTACAATAATTAGTTTACAATAAATGCATTTCATGATACATTACACTGTTAATACTTTAGCAGCTCAATGCTGGTAATTTATTATATGTGTTCGTTTTTCAGGTGATATTACCTTATGTTGCATAGAAATGTAGGGGGTTATCTATTATTTACTCTAAGTAAATAGATAGTAGCTCTTTACCCTACATGTGAGTGTCCTATGTTGTGCTTCATATGAATCGCGGTGTTTATTTCTTTCCACCATGTTATAGAACTGCGATGTTTTCTTTTCTCTCGCAATGTTCTTTACTGCAATGTTTTATCCATGTGTTGCTTTCACCGCGAGATTATCGTCCGCGATGTTTTCACCTGTAACCATATATTCAGTCTAATTTTGCTGATGAACGAATTTCTTCTATTGGTTGTTTTGGCTATTCAAAATTTGTCCAGAATATATTTTTCCTGTGTAGCCTGCAGTTCTGCAATGTTTTTAGTACCATATTTTTATTGCTTCCTGCTTCGCTGCTAAACATAATAGTGTTATTAATTCTATGTCGTCTTTTGATATCGTAACTGCTGCTTGGGAAATTGCATTTCAAGCTATTTACTTAGAATATTATTATTTGATTATTTACTTAGACTAATTTTATTAACTTGGTTACAGATTTTAATTCACATTTTTAAAATGTATTAAGTAAGACTAGGCATTTTAATTTCAAATACAGTATTGAGAGCTATATTCTTTCTTTTTCCTTTTTTTCGCGGCTATGAATAAAAAAATGTTATGTATTTCAGGTCCATATTTCGCGTTTCTTAGGTTTTCTTGTAAAAATAAATTTCACTTTATACCTAGATAAAACAGTTTAACTAATAACATTTTTTTTCAGCATTTAAACACTTTGAAAAGGTCTGTAATTTTAATTATACATGATTAAAAGATCATACAATATCGTAACAGCTATTATTCTGAAGTAAAACTCAGCACTTAGTAACTGAATACTTGAGCTAGAATTTCAGGTAATATAGGACAAACGAATAATTCCTACCGAAAGGTTGTTTAAAATGTCTTAAAATATTGTCTTAAGTAGAAAAATATAATGCAACAAAATTATAAAAATATGTAAAAAAATATAAATTCTAAAACAAAAAAACATCAATTTCTTAAAACCTAATTTCGCTTTTAAGCTCTTTAAATATGTAGGTATATTGGGATTTTTTTTCTGAAGCAGAAATCATGAAAAATGAGCAGTGCCCTCGCCAGGACTTGAACCTCTGACCTCTCGAATACGCGCAGAGTGTGCTGACCATTACACCACGAAGAAATGCTAAGAAGGCGGAAGGAATACCTTACGTACTGCCCCTTTTAAAGGGCGACTGGTATTTAGGGGACCCAGTCGCCAAATCCTGGTGGTGGAGAATCATCATCCACCCCCTTTTTGTTCGGGCGCAACTGTACAGACATTAGGTATTTTTTGAAAGAAAACAAGAGAGATGAGAAATGAGCAATAATGCCCTCACCGGAACTCGAATCTCGGACCTCTCGAATACGCGCCGAGCATGCTGACCGTTACACCACGAAGGCATGCTAAGAAGGCGAAAGAAATACCTTATAAATACTTTGCAAAAGTATTTTCATCAGAACTCAATTTTGTAAGAAATGCACTTAGATTTGAGTTTATGAAACTACTGACCAATGATGTATCAGTTGGAAGCTTGAATGTTAGATGAGAACTATCAAATGACTAAGAGGGTTTTCATTTTCTAGTTTTCCTCATATGTAACACAAGTACAAGCCATGACCTCAAAGAGTGTCTTCTGGAAAAGTAGGTTTTTCTCAAACCTTTTCTTGTTTTATCATAATTAATATCACTAAGCTAAACCTCAGGTTAAGAATAGGTAGAGTTATGTTTGCAAAATAAATGTACTTAACTTGCTAGATTTATTAATCAGGAATCGCGAAAGTATAATCCCTATTGAATCAAATCGGTACAGAGTAACAGTAAATAAATTTTCGTTGAACCCATTTCTGTTAAAACTGAAATTTTCGGCCTGTCAGTGGAAGAGTAGTTGAGACCGCTGACTGGTATTTTGTCCTGGTTTCGAACCCAGGCGAGAAGTTTGGTTGCACGGTTAGTTTTGGGGTTTTCCCACGAGTAACATGAACATAGCTAGTTTTCCTTAGTACGTCTTTCCAAGGAAGGATCCCTTTCATTGGGCAGATTGCCTTTGTGAGCTTTGCCATATTCCAATAATTAAACCTGAAATTTTCTGCGGACTTTGTAATAATTCAAATCTGCTGATTACACTTCCGCAATAGGAAGAAACTGACCTCAAAATAATTGACAAGAAAAAGAGGTACTAAACCAGTACAGTATGATGCATTTCAATGCCTCATCACACTCTGCTGCTTCAAATAAAACTATGATAAAAAAATTCATTATAAACGCTGTTTCTAATTTTGAAATTTTTTAAAGAAATATTAATTAATATTTAATCATAATGCTCGATTGCGATTAAGTAATTAAATAAAAGCATAAGTCAAATGTTTTAACCCTCTTTATACTTCATTCCAAAGGTCTAATTTTTCCACTTCTTTACATAAATTTTTAAGACTTGTCGGGTATTATCTATTTGTATTATGAGGCAAATTTCGCCTTCCATAGGAATAAAAATGTAAATTAATTGTTGAAAGAGAAAGGAAATTATACAGAGGCATACTTCACCATTCATTTATTTGGCGGCGTGATTGGAGGCGAAAAAAAAGAGAAAATTGCCTAAAAGAATGCTTCGGCATTCTTTAGAAATTTAGAAAAATGTTTCATTGAGCACAATGAGTAAAACTACTTGATAACCAAAATAAATAAAAATGAGAAACTAACTGTGACAAAACATAAAATTTAACGATGGTCAGAAAAAGAGTGAAAGAAAGAGGTTTGGGAAGTTACCTTATATTCAAAGATCTCTGTTCAAGCAGATGCACATTCGCTGCTCTCAGCCCTTAAAACTTGGGAAAATAGTGGCTAGAGACTCAATTGGCAGAATACTTTGGGAAAGGAAGAAATCTAGTAACAAGGTGGAAAAAATGTAAGGGATCAAAATCAAAATTTACTCAGCAGTTTGCCGGAGGTCATCGGCATCATTTCTGAAAAATATAGTTTTAAATGAAAAGACAGAAAAATGACCTTATAACAATACAGATGCCATTTTCTTAAGCGATATTTGGGAAATAAATTCATTTTATTAGAGCTTTTTCTTTCTGCAGAAGTATGTCCTATTTTTTTAAATCCTATTTTGCACGAACTTAGCTCTTTTGTCTTCATAAAAGAGAAATACAAATTTACTTCACTTTTCTAGCTCTTCGGTTTTCCAGGAAGATTTTTAAAAGTAATTTTGGGGAAAAGCGTTACGAGTAGAAGCAGCTCACCATTTGCAGAGAATGATGTTGAATCAGAGATAAAAATTATCACTTTGTTTCTTTAGGAAACTGATTAAAAATTCAAACTACACTGTGAAGGAGCATTTTATAGCGCTTAGATAACAGCAAAATTCTGTCGCTTGTTATTTAAAATCTGACATTTTCTTGCTATGAAGACTTCTCGAACTTTCATATTATAAAGCATTCTATTTGTCAGAATTGTTTTTACTTCTATTTTTACACTGGTAAACAGGTAACCATCCACAGGTTGAATTGACATTTCGACCATTAAACTCCATTATTAGAACTATTTATATACTTGAGCTGCATGATTTGTTCCCTGTGGCTGTCCTAACGAGAATACAAAGATGGCAATTCTGTTGAATGTTCAGCCATGGAACTGGGTAATTGATCAAGGTTCATGAAATGAGAAACGAGACATGCCTTGTTAGTGCTAAGAATTGTTCACTTAATAAAATTTATAACTTATTTCTGCTATGTAAGGAGATGAGGGTGTGTGTACTTTCATGAACCTGTAAGGTTTTAGTTTAAACTAACTACGTTTTATGTTAATTTCTCTTTCCTGTGAACTCTTATTTCTTATTTAGAATGAGCGCGCGTTTCAGCTTTATGCTAATTTGAAGTGGAGCCAAGTTTTGTATTTAAAGGTTAGCAAGGAATTTCTCAGTGTGAGAGAGCTTTTAGTCTCAGATTGCTTCGGCTCTGTTCCACGTCCACCTGACTAGCTAGTGTTTAAGTTCTAAGCCTTAGCGCTGTTACTCTAATTCTTATTGAAGTAATCTAAGTGCATTAGTATTAGCCAAATCTTGCTACGCACCATTGATAGTTTAGAATAGAAGCCAATTTCGAGTTTAAAGCTCTGAGAGCAACGACTACTTAATTTTCTACACAACGTTATTTTAAATTATTTGATTGTTCAGTTTAGACCCAAGTGCGGTCATTATTTTCTGTTATCCCTTCCAAGTTGGGAAGTGGCTGTAAATAGTGGTTTAATAAAAGGGGATTTTAAATCCTCCTTACGTGCAGTTATTCTACCACGTACCAGAACATAGCTGCATTCAGCTCCCTGTTCGAGATCAAGACTTTGAAACTGTTACGACAATGTTCGCCAAAAATATGCACAGTCCTGATAAACCATGAAAGAAAAATCTTGGCAATGAATGATCTTGCGGAAAGAAACGACTTAGGAGTATGGGAAAAGAAATATCTGTATAACTATAAAACGCAGAGGGAAATATGGTAGGGGGTCTATGGGAAATATGCTAGTTTGTGTACAGAGCGAAGTATGGTAGCTGAAAATCATAGTAGCGGAAGAATAATGAAGGAAAACGGAGGACAACATCATGCCATGCAATTAATACCTGCACCGCTAACGCAGTTTTGAGATAAGTATAATAATTAATTTGAGAAGGCTGTGTTACTATGGCCTATAGTCACAGTTGGCCCATTAAAATATACATAAAAACAGAACAATACATTGTCACTAGACTGAAATAAAAGAAAAATGAATAGCAAGGTGAGGGCATACATAAGTCTTGAAAAATAAAGAAAATGTAAGCTGATACATACATACTGAAATACAGAACAGTTATAAATACTTACGAGTAAACTCCTTAACATATATACATATAAAAACAGAACAATACATTGTTACTGGATTAAAATAAAGGAAAATTGAATAGCAAGGGGTGGGTACACTCAAATCTTCCTGAAAAGAAAATGCAGAATAATTCTTACACACATACCTAAATACAGCTGACAGTTTTGTAAGTATTCATAGGGAAATATTAATATACAGCAACATAATAGTCTAACTGTGGTAGTATACATAGCGGTGTCTAGTTCGCAGATTATGACACTACCGTGGGGAGGGAAGAAAATACAAATTTTCAACTCAGTCTAATACACTGGTTATCATAAATTAAGGAAAAACCACAAAAAAGCGATAACTTTCTCAAAAATAAGCCAAACAGTGTAACATTTGAATATGTTGCCAAGCAAGAAGAGCTGAGTAAAACTGCAATATGCAAATTAGTGGTGCTGCACTCTGAATACGTCATCTGCGAGAAGAATAAAAGTCCATGTTGGAGAGCAAGCCCACTATTTCACTGTGATAGTGACATCAGAAATCTGAGATAGCCTATTCTTACCAAAGACCTCCAGGCATCATTTGCCTGCAAAACTAAGATGGAGAGTCATTGGGAGACTAGAGGCAGGACAAAGTCAAACAGAAGTGGCCAGATGGCTAAATGTGAGTTCTTCTGTGGTTCATAGACTTTGAAGGCAATTTCAAACCACAGATTCGGCATCTAGAGATTCAGCTAAGGACGGCAACTGCTACGATGAGCGCCGATGACCGATATTTGACATTATGTGCACGCAGGAATAGAGCCACTACTCCAACTCTTCTTAGATCCTCCCTTGCTGCAGCCACCGAAGGTTGGTGTCAACGTCGACTGTGCGTAGAAGGCTTCACGTAGGTGATCTGTATGCGAGGCGACCAGCCATTTGCGTGCCACTCACGTCACGCCATAGCAGGTACCGCTTGCAGTGGCCACGACAACATGTCCACTGGACGCCTGATCAATGGAGGGCTGTTCTCTCTACGGATGAGTCCAGGTTTAGTCTAGAAAGCGATAGTAGGCGTTATTTGTAGAGAACCTGGAACCTGTTATCATCCGTCAAATATCCGTGAAAGAGATGCATACGGATGAGGCAGTGTCTGTGTTTGAGGTGGAATCTATTTGGGTGGAAGCACAGACCTCCATGTCTTTCCAAGGAAAACCGTGAATACTCAGGTTTATAGAGATGACATCCTTGATGCTTATGTGCGCTCATATGCCAAGGCAATATGTGATGCTTTCCTATTACAGAACAACGCAAGACCACGCAGATTTCGCATCGTAGATCATTATCTTCAACAGGAAACAATTATGCGCATGGAGTGGCCAGCTCGATCACCGGACTTGAATCCTATCAAGCACGTTTGGAAAGCTTTAGGGAGACGTGCAGCTGCTCTCAATCCGCCCCCTCAGACCCTTGCCGCTCTTGCAACTGCTTTGCAAGAGCAATGGCTCTCGCTTCCTATGGAACTGATAGGCCGCATAATTGAAAGCATCACACATCGCTGTATGTGCTGTATTGATTCTAGAGGCGATCATATTCCATACTGAAGGTACTTTTCCTATAGGAAACTGACACCTTCGATTTGTTCATTTTATACATGTGCTAATTTCTATATTACCATAATTGTCTGGTAATTTCTATTTATGTTATTTGATACCTTACTATGTGTTGTATATTGTGGGCAAGTTTCATAAAATATCTGAAAAATAACTTTTTCAGTAATCAAGACTTTTGTGATTTTTCCTTAATTTATGATAACCAGTGTACATTAAATACCAAAGTACAAAGAGAAATATCATTTAAATGCTCAGAAAATTACACTAACATAGATAACGCTATGTGAGGTACTAAGCGAATTAAAGAAATACGATGAAATACATGTACAGATTGATTTATGAAACATATATTATTACTTGTTTGAATGTATTTATAATACGTTTCTCAATAGTAAGGTATAAATAATAAAGATTCATATACATAATGCTGGGTGCAAAACATTTGTTCAAATAAAAATATGTAAATTACAGTCTTAGTACAAAATTTGAAAATTAGACACGGATAATAAAATTTAGTTGCAGGCAAGTGTTCAGAACAATACAAGCTGGATTAATCTTAAAATTAAACGTTATGTTCCAGTATCGGCTGGTACCAATTGAAGACTGCCTTCATACTTGCAGGAATTGAAATTAATTGTTTCTTCATTACTTTGACTATGTGACGCCTACTGCAGCCGCCTTGGATGGCTTGCAGAGATCTATGACTAGGTGACAACTAACTGGCTGCTTATAATGAAAGTCCACTTACAGTGACTTAGGTATATAACGCTCAAGTGCCATAAATCCTTAATAAATGCTAAGCAATTGCAGATACAAAAGCCATTAAAAATAAATAAAAAATTACATCTCATTGTTTAAAAGCCAATCCATCTATCTAATTATAAGATTAATGATTATTCTTGAGATTGATGGGATTGATCCTGGATTCTTGGGAATGGTTTTTGGTACTGAATTATACGATACTTTCTTAAAATAATATTCAGTGACGTTTGCAGAATGAGAGATCTTTAATTCGATGCCAGATCAAGGAAAACAGAATTAAGTAAAAGCTTTGAATGAATATTGCGTGCCTTTAATAAATGTTACCCACTGAGTGCAACATATCGTTCTCCAAAGTAAACAAATTTAAGGGAGATTGAAAATATAATACTATCAAAACAAGCTCTAGTTTAATCAATCTATTGCGCCGCTGATTTTAACCATACACCTCCAATCAACCAGCAACGCAAATATTCTTGTTTTGATACTGCTCGTGTTTTATTCGTATTTTTGTATTAAATTTAAAGCAAAAAGCGTTTTGTTAAAATTATGAAGTCTAAACTTTTGCATGTTCTACCGGTCCACTATATACAGAGGGAAACTATTCTACCACTTATATACAAAAAATATTTGTACTCTTTATAAAAAGTAAAGAAAAAAAGAAATTATTCCTGGAAGACAAAAATTGATCTAGACATTTCATTTAAACTTTCGAGATCTTATTAAGGGTCCACACAAAAATTCAAGAGAGAAATGTTTGTATTTGTACCGAACTAAAAAGAAATTCCAGTTTAGAAAACGGTTTCTGTTGTTAACAAATTAAGTAACGAACATTTCTAAGCAGACTGTTATGAAAAATATTGATCAATAAAGAGTATTTCAAAAAAGAGATCTTATTCACAGAATGTTAAATAATTCGCGTTCTAGAAAACCAAGGACTATCCTACAACATTTTCTCTTGCATGACGTCCCCAACTCCTTGGAATATTCAAAAATAACTTCTTTACTGTCTTTCTATCTTCGTTTCGGCCATTTTGTAAGTAAGTAACGTAAGCGTTATGAAAAGAATAATCATATTTGCCTACTGACCTTGAAGAAAGCAATTGGCAGGGTTCAACATTGGCATATAGCCAATTCGCAACATTATATAAATAAAAATGTTTCGCCTTACAGCAATGAATTTCTTGCACAGTTATAAGGTTATGATTGAAAATAATAAAAATTATTAATTAAACTTACTTATTAAACGTGAGAACATTAATAAATTGTTTTTTAGCGCTTCAAAACTTTAAAATTACTTGTGTGAAAAGTCTTTCGGCATGTCACTTGCAAGAAGATTATAAATTAAAGAATATTTATTATACACTAATGAGTCACAAAATAATATCATTGAATGACATTTAAGGAAAAACATTCAACCACGAATTATACCAATTTATTTACTAACGGACGCCTCAACACAAATGGAAAATCACCTTAGTATCCAAAATTAAAAAATTAAGTATCTCGGTCAATATTAATGTACGAACGTCAAACGTCTTGTTTTTATTTTTTTAAATAAATACAAAACTTTCCTAAATATAAGGAACTGGAAACCATTATAGAATGTTAGAATCCTTAATTTTTATAAAATAGATTTTTTTGAAATTAAAAATATCAAAACATGAATATTTGTGTCATTTAAACCTTTTTGTATTTAGGAACTATACTTTAATACAACGTTTAAGAAAATAAAGGACGAATAAGAACTTTTGCAAATACGGTGTACAACGCATCTGTGATGTTTTAAAACTATAAATATTCCATAATATATTTTTGCACAATGCAACTTCAAGCAATTTAAGGCAAAGAAATGTAAAATATTCTTAATCATCTCTTTTATTTCACCAGTTTTGAATCTATAGACTACGCTCTCTTCCTTAAAATTTCACCTTAAAGACATTATTTTGAGAGCATTTCTTAATAGTTGATTCCTACAAAGTTATTAACAGGTGACTTCTACAAAGATATTTAGGAGCTCTAGTAATTTGGCAAATATATAATACCCTTTAATAATATATCTATATATTATATGCATATATATTATTATTATTATTATTATTATTATTATTAAAAGGAATACATGTAGAAGGAAACGCTGAAGCAAAGTTTCCAAATCTCAATTTTATGTACATTCAAGCTTAAACATTTCTGCATATACTGTATTATTAGCGTTTTACGTTGTTGCACATTATGCTGCTGATGTTGTGCTCTGCAACTAAAATATTTTTGTAACGTATTAATGCTTACAGTAAAGCTTTCTCTACGTCTCAATATACACGTTATCTAACAAATGCCAACCAATGGACGAGGGAATAAAACAACTGGACAATCGTAAATTTTACTAAAATCGGTTCTCAGAAAAAAAGTTATCTGCATAGGGTTTTCATGGTCTCTTCATTTGTATTGTTAATTACAAGATAGGTTTTTTTATACAATCTTTCAAGGAAGACTTCTTTTTAAGCAAATGATTATCTATACTTTGCCATAATCAATTATCCTGTAGAGTCATTAGGTTATTTTGAAGCTGGAGACATGAAAAATGAGCAATGCCCTCGCCGGGATACATTATATTCTCTCCCTTTTAAGCGGCGGCTGGGGATTAGGGGACACAATCGCCAAACTCCTGGTGTGACGAATTACCTTTCTCCACCTTTTAGTTCGGGAGCCGCTATAAAGTCATTAGGATTTTGTTTATGCTGGAGAAGTGAAAAATGCGTAGTACTCACACCGGGATTCAAATCCGGGCCCTCTCGAATACGCGTCGAGTATGCTTCCATTTACAGCAAGGAGGCATGCTGAAAGGACGAAGAAGATACGTTATCACCAAACCAACAAACTAATGAACAATATTCCATCGTTGGTTAAGAGTTTTGTTCAAAAAAGTGTACAATAAGGCATTTTATGTTAAGAGCCGATAATAGATAACTCGAAACAAGATTAACGTTCCATAACTTTTAATGCGTCATCCCTTTGCAACATATTAGTATAAAAGTATGCATTCAAGATGCATTTTTGGAATGTTCCGTAAGAATCGTCTTCGAGGACTGTTTACTTCAATTTGCATAACCACCATATTGTATTCCCCCGTACTCTCAAAATTACTCCTCTAAAATCCAGTTCTCCAAAATGTTATAAAGTTCAGAATAGTGCCCTATAAAATCTACCAAGTTTCCTCTTCGTTTAATGGAACGAAAATTAAGATTGTTAAGGTTATTTTCGTGACGAGTGGAGAGAAAATTCAATTTCGGATTTGGTCTAGGGAGCTGAATATTTTTCGCGTTCGAAGGCAAAGTATGAACAATCCCTAAGAGAAAAAGTAATAAAAAGCTTTTTTCTAAAATTCTTAAGTGAATGTACCTAAAAGAAATTGAGAATTCGCATTCCATCGAGCGAAAATAAGTGAAGTGAGTTCCTATATACTTTTGACACTTCATGATTGATGTATTATAGAATTTTTTCCCTAACTCTCACTTCAGCAAAATCCAGTTCGATCCGAAGCATCCATTTACATATATGTTTAATGTTCGTCAGGCGTTGAAAGAAGGTAAAAGGCGTACTGATTAAAATGTCGATGGAATACTGTTGACCGTTGAAGGCTTTAATTTTCTTTTACGTGCAGTCATAAGAAAATTCTTGCAAAATACTCTCCTAAAATCTTACAAATAAAATTTACTTCTGTATAGTGCAGCAAAATTTTCACGATAATATAGTATATTTCAAATTTGTTCCAAACCATTTGACAAACTTGCTACGTGAAGGTAAATCATATAAACACAAAATTAAATTGCAGAGTAAATTTTAAAAGTTCATTTTTACTTATTTAAAAAAAGAAATATGAATTTAAGTAGTTTTTCAAACACCAATTATCACTTTATGCCACAGTTTTTACAATCTTTGCATGCATACTTTCAATAAAATAAAATTAATTGCTTTTCAGCAGATTGAAAATCGTTTCTTAAAAGTTATTCTAAACAAAGAAGTAAATGTAATTTTACTGTAAAAAGAAAAGTCGTATTTCTAAAAGTAGAGTAAACATTTTTGCTTATCTAAAAAGATGTAACAAGGAACTGAATTAATTGTGATATGAATTAAAAAAACTATGCATTTCATTGGTTTCAAGTACTAAAAGCGGGAATTTGTATAAAATCTTGTAATCTACTCGTTAAAAATATGTTAAATTCATTAAATCTTAAAAATAAATCAAACCTCGATGAAAAATGCAAAATCATACCGAAAAATTCGGATTGGAATAGTTTGCATTAAATTCTATAAATTTCGGGACCCGTGAATGTAGGTTCACCTTTTTCAAGAAGCACAAAATTCTGTTTTGGGGGCCGAGGTTACAGTCAAATAAACAAAGGAATCCAAATTATTTTGGGAAATATATGTAATTAACTAGGGTATTACATATATTTCCCAAAATAATTTGGCCAAAATAAAGACCTAAAGAAAATCCTCATTCATGAATTGAAGAGGTGTTTTTTTGCTAATATTAACGGTGCTATAGTCCAAATTGTAACTGAGAGACGAGCTATTACTACCTAATATATATTTATATATTTCTCATTTTCTAATATAGCTTCGTGCTCTTTCTTAATTGCATGATATATTTTATAGGATTGATAAGAACTTTTTTAATCCTGAGACGTAAAATTTGAATTCGGTTGAATGAAGGATCTTTAAAAATACAAGAGCGAGTTTTATTATTGCTGGTAATATAATCTAAAAGTTGGATTTTGGAGATTCGGAACAACTTTGACAAAAGAAAAATGTGGGAAAACGGCAAAATTTTGTGCTTGGTTCTAATGTAAAAATGTCTTCGATGACGGCAGAAAGAGAAATTTTTAAAGGCCTTTGGCTTTATCCATATCCATAGCGATGAGCAAAACACCAGGTATAACAGATTTAAAATAATTGAGTTCCAGGGTAAGAAAAGACTGTGGTTGGTTATTTGATTATGGCAAAGCACTCAAGGGCTAGCTGCCTTAAGAATGAGCAGCCTTCGTGCAGAACTTTCTAAGAAAACTGGCTCGTATGCATGTTACACATACGGAAAACTACGAAAACACCCATGCGTTAGCTCGTTCGCCGGGATTCGGCCCCGGACCAAAATAACAGTGTTCAGCGACTTTACCGTTCGACCGTTGGTGGGCAGAGAAGACTGTGAGAGGCAAATTATGAAAGCATAATAAACATAAAAATAAAAACAAGAGATTTTTTTCCTTTAAGAGCATAACAAAATTTCGCATAAGGACAGAGGCAATGAAAAAAGGTATTCAATAAATGGTAGCGCTGAAATCCGATTTATTTGTTAAGTACTTGAGCAATTCAGTTTCAATTACGAAACGAATGTCTGGAACAGGAGACATTTAACCTATAAAATGTTTGTTAAATCATCTTTATTGCCATCAAAAAGTGCAAAAGTGTCATTAATCTAGAAAATCCTGAAAAAATACCGAAAGTACTCTTTTTTAATAATTGATTCAAAACAGCCCATGCAAATGCAACCAGGTACTGAACTAAAGGGGTTACCTAATGCGTAACGTGAATACAAATTTGTTCCTCTTAAAATGGCCTCCACAAAAATATCTCTTCCGTTAGACAGATAGTCTCCGCGTGATTTGTTGTAATCTAAATCAGGGCTTCTCAAAATAGGGAGTGGGTAGTTAAATTTAGGGTCGCAAATGTAAAGCAATTCTAGAAGTGCAACCACCTAAAATTAAATCAACCCACACGTTTAGTAACTCACGAGTATAGTACGCTCGTAAGCTTTTGATAGTGAAAGTATTTACAACTCGCCGGCTAGTACTGGTCAACTTACCACCACTGAATTTCTTTTCTTTTCTCAACTAAAAAAGCGGCTGCTCCACACGGAAAATGCGCTTCTCAGCTAAAAATAAAAACCTCCACTTACTAGTGTCTCAACATAAAAATGGCTGTAGCTAGCTTCCTGTGAATAAAAGTTCTATGTGAACTGTGCCTGTATTGTTTAACTGAATTTTATATACAGATGGTGCAATAATTAAGTATCGAAAACCTGGAAATACAATATATCGGCAAAAGAACAATTTCATAATGAAATACGACTACAAGCCATTAAGCTAAGGTTCGATTTACATAATACAATTTACAGTTCCTTAACTGAACTGTCGTTTAAAGGAAACATAATCCTAGTTGAACTCTTATCCTAGCTGCAAAAAATATTCATCCTTTTATACACGTTTCCAAGTACAATCTTAACATATTTAAGTCACAATAAATATACAAATAAAGTTTTATCCTAATCTCGGAACTAAATTCCCGAATAAATATTCACCTTTTAACACTTTGTTTTCATAATCGTTATTTTAATCTGATATAAAGACAAAACTCTTAAATACGTATTGATATTCCAAAAATTCAAATTTAAATAATCAGTTCTACCTCAAAGACGAGGTGAGGGGTACATACGATGCAGACTTCATGAATCCGGTAACTAAACAAGCTTACACGAAGCTTAAAGATAACACGCAAAGGATCCGGCTGCAGATCAATTAATGTAACCTGTCAAATAATACAACGTTCAGTGTTTTCTTAAACGTTGGAAAACTGGAACACTTCATCAGTGTATGGCCGAAAATTTTATCACTCAGTCATTTCTTAAACTACTCTAAGAGTGAAACACGTCATCAGAGCAGAGCAGTAATCTTTATCGCTCAGTCCTTTCTTAAACATAGGGAAATCTGGAACACTTGAACAGTGTATGACACAAACCTTTATCTCTCAGTCATTTGTTAAATATTTATAAAACTGAAACTCTTCTTCATTGTAGGACAGAAACTCTTTTCTCTCGGTCTTTGCTGAAAGATCTGTAACCCGGAACACTCCATTCTAAACGTCTATATAACTGAGACAGTTTATAACGACGGATATGAGTCCTGATTGGTTAGTCGAATCCAAGTCATCTGTCAAAAAATGTTCTTTCTCCATTTAAAAAAATTGCGCCCCTTTCTATTTAGTAGTTACTACCGGCATTCTACTTTCTTTTTTCTTTTCTTCTTCATTTTCGCTAACTCTTCATCCAGTTCAAATAAATTCAAAGCTAGTCACCAAAAGAGCATCCTCTTTTCGAGAAAATCTTCGTTATTTAACTCCAGACCTAATTGTTTATTAAAAACCATCTTCTGATACAACCACGCCTCACTTGAACGTAATTGATCCGTCGCAATCTGCTACAGCCTTTTTCGAACCAATTATAACCAGGTAGCAATTAAAATCAGGAGCCACACATACTTTCAACAGCGCTTCAAGAAAGACCAGTAGGTTATTTTTCCCCTCTCGTTCTCCATAGGAAATCCGTTAAAATATATCATGTCCCCGACAAAATATAAATGAAAATAATACGTTCAGTTGTCTACTTTTCTGACTGCATCATAGTTCAAGGAAAAAATAAACAATAAATAGCGCCAAATTTCCAAGTCAATCTTTTCTTACAAACCCACCGCATCCTTTTGCCTGCTACGGTGTCCGCCGAAAACATCGCGGACTAAAACGTCGCGGAGAAAACAGCGCAAGAAAATGCCGTACAAAACATTGTGGGAGAAACCAAAGCAAGGATAAAACGTCGCAGTTCTAAATCATCGCCATCGATAATAAAGCGGCTCATAAACTTCGCAGTGTGAAAATATCGAGGTAAAAAACAAAGCACCTACAAATCATCGCTTAACGATAACAACGCAAACATGCACTTATTAGGCTTTAAAAGTTGTAAATGCTTATTCGCATTTACAACTTTTACAGCCCAATAAGAGCTCCAGAAAATCAAGAAGGAATGATGAGTTCAAGAAGAAATGAGGTATATTTTTACTTTTATGTTTATATTGCTGAAAAAAGGAAAAGCAAGTTAAAAAACTGAAAAGGAGTAGAAAAATAACGTTAGGTGTAGCAGTTAATAAAATCTTAAACTTACAGATTTAACTAATAAAAGTCATTACTTAATGTCTTTTATAAATTTTTTTGGTAATTAGAGAAGGAAACTCAGTAACAGCATGTGGTTACCTCTATTAAAATTGCTTCATTTATTATCAGATTATGAAATTTTATCTACTGCTATAAGTAATAATAATTTCCTACTCATTTACAGTTACTGAATGCTTAAGTTTCTTTCTTAATTTTCCAGCAAAAATTTATTAATTAATTCAAAAATATAAAAACAAAAATATTCCTCATTCCTTCTTGCGATCACAGTTCATTATCAAATATGCATTTAACTTTTAAAACTTGGAAAACGTATTGCAATGTTATCGTCATACCAATGATTTGTAGGTGCTTTATCCCACGATATTTTCTACGACGATGCTTTTAAACTGCGATGTTTTTGAAGGGCTTTAACCCCTCGTACAAAGAAATGAGTTTTAACCTTTCCTTTCAGGCAAAGAAGTTTTGTTTCAAGCGCACATTCGATCCTTAGGCGACCCCCTCTCCGTGAGTTGCATCTAATCAAGGGAGCAGAAAACATTCTCTGTTCATCCCTGAAACATACACAGAAAAAGTAAAAGATCCTTTATTCACAAACTAATTGTTTAGTTTTTCTGCAGGCAAATGTTTTGAGAAACATGTCTTTTAATTCCTTTTATTCCCATGTGTAAAATCCTGAAAATTTAAAATAAAAATCTTTTTATTTCACATTTAATTTTGTCATTGTTGAGATCATATGAAGCACCTTGCGTATATATTTACAGAACTATTTATTCCGAATGCCTTCATGGTGTAATTCGAAGTATACTCGACGCTTATTCGGGAGATCCACGGTTCGAGTCCCGCTGAAGGCAATGCACTTTTTTCCGATCTCCTGCTTCAAAAATCCTAATGAGTGTACACTGGTGCCCAAACTAAAAGCTGGTGGGCCATATTTCGTCATCATGAGAATTTGGCGACTGTGTCCAATAATCACTAGTGGCCCTTTAAACGGGGAAGTACATAAGATATTTTTCCCTCCTTTCCGCATACCTTCATGGTGTAATTGGAAGCATATTGAAAGCGTATTCGAAAGGTCCAGCGTTTGAGTCTCGACGAGGGCATTGCACACTTTTTACATCTCCATCATCAAAAAAGCCTAATGACTCTACAAAGTTTACATTTCAGAAAGAAAATACGTTTTTGCTATGAATAAAGAACTAAATTCGGAAAGGATAATAATTGTTATAACTTTGGGGAAGATATTTTGCTAGAAGGTTATATTATTCACAAAATGTGACTTAAAGAGAAACAAAAATGCGTAATGTTTCGTTTTTGTTACTTAGAGTTTCTTATGTTAATCCTAATTATGTAGAACAACGTTTCAGTTTAATTTGCCTTTACTGCTGAGAGTGTGAAATCATATGATCTAAAACGATATTTTACAAGAAAGGTCTCCAGAACTCTTAATTTTTCTCAAATATATATATATATATAATATATATATATATATGAATCTACGCACCTAGAAATGCACAATAATAAAAGAATTAGCTGCTATTGTCCTATAGATCATGAGGAAAAAAGTGTTAAAAACGGAGATTTGATCGACAAAGGCGAATTTCCTAAGGAATTTCATTATAAAAGATGAATTTTATGCTAAAACGTTAAAAGTTCTGAAATCTACGAAGCAGCACTGCATTCACAAATTTATCAGATATGTATGTTTTCAAGTTCCGATCCACATTGATTTAGCAATTAATGTTTTATAATATTATGCACTTCTAAATAAGAAAAAGCAGTTTCAGTTTTTTGTGTATTGTTATACTTCGAATAATTTCGATGTTTTTAACGTGAAAGCTTAATCACTTTTCCTATAAAACTGCAATCTGTACTTAATTGAAATCTAACTGTTTTGGGGGGTTATAATTGAGTCTACACTCTTAAAAAGAAAGCTGTAAAATTGATTGCTAAATTCCTACAGATGTAACTAAAATAAAGAAATTAAAAAGAAATAAAGTGTTTAGTCACCAGAAGAAATTATTCTCTCAGAAATCTCTGCAAAAAATGTACTAAATTTTTTATACTGTTAAAAACGTTTTTTCTGTATTATGCTACCTTTGAAAATATTTCTGAAATGAACTCTAAGTATAATTTCTTTACTTACTAAATGGGCATGTGATTTCACATTTAATCTAATAGATTCAATGCGCCTATTTCGTGACAAATTTCGTTTTAGTTTTATGAGTTTATGCTTTGTTGATTAACATATTTTAGTTCTGTAGTGAATAAATTTTACCTAGAGTATTTTGTTCATTTTTTATTAGGAAATGAAATCTGTCAAAGAAAAACCTTTTTTGTGATACTCTAATCAGTACCGAACACTCTATCATCAAAGTTTGAGCATCTTGGTTCTCACAATCCGTTTTTTCTGCAACGAAGTTTGAAAAGTCAAAATTAAATGGAGTACATTGCGAGTGAAATTTTAGATACGAAATTCAGATATGCAGTAAAGATAAATTTACCATTGTAAATAAAAAACGTATACAAGGCAAGGGAGAAAAGTTGCAAAACAGTCTTATCTATCTTTCAGGGAAGGAAGAGTGATAATTTTGAAAAAATATTTTTTATATTGAAAGGGCCTTTGCGACAGATATTACAGTCTCTTTAGTCATTGTGATCCTCATCACAATCATAATACTGTGTAACAGAATGCGAAATAATAAACCGTGCAGTTAAAATAATTCTTGATTATTTTTATCCAAATAATGTACTTTATTGTTATGAAACTTGACTGCACATAAGCAGCAAGCATAGTAGTTCTGTTTGATAAAACAGTTTTAGAACTCGTCAAAAGTAACGAAAGGATGACTACATTCTTAAACCTTCGCAGTCTTAAGGAAGGGGGGAAAGTTCGTCACGAGAGTATTCACTGCTCTTATGAAAGGAATGAGAAAGAAGAAATTTCTATGAAAGGCAGAATTATTTGCTGCACGTTTTATGGCACAGTAATAATCGTGAATGAAAAATACTAACTTTCACAGTATGAAGCATGTTTCCAACGAAGAACTTGACGGCACTTCACATAGATGACAAGGTTTTATTTCTTTATGCATAAATAAACCAGCACACATTCAAGATGAACTGAACCCATTTTTATTGCTTTTACACCCAGTTCTGATCCAATTGGAATACTTTTAATACTTACTTAGTTTTGGAAACCCTAGATAATCCTACCCTCAGAAGAAACGCTGTGTATTGAAAGAAATTCTTACTTCATTGACTGAAGATTTTGAAAAACCGAACACTATTGTAAATATATTGCCTAGAAATTTCTAACATTTCCAATATAATTCAATCAAACAATAATGCATGAGTAGGCACCATCAAATAGGATCGTGTATGGCTTGCCTTTAAATGCTAAAACCGTACATTATGTTAATTGAATTCGAAGAGCCTGAAATGCTTTGCTACATTGTATTTATGCCATTTACTACATTGTATTTGTAAATTTATGATTGCTAAATGCTATAAATCTCACATATTTGAACTTGAAATAAAGAAAGAACTTCTGAAATCTTCTTACCATACTTATAGAGACTATCAATTTGACAGTTCCTCCAACTCTAGTTGTGATAATGTGAGGCAATAAAATGATTGCAAACAGTGATTCCCTAATAAATTTATTCTAATCATCTTGACAATTTAAAATCCAAATGCTGATGAATACCTGTAAGGTTTTAGTTAAACTAACCAAGTTTTATTTTAATTTAAATCTTTCTATCTCCTCTCTGTTTCAACTTCCCGTTAGAAGAAGCGCGCGTTTTCAGTTTAGGCTAATTTTGAAGTACAGCCAAGTACTATTTAAACCAGAGGTAGAAACCTCTTAGTGTGAGAGAGCTTTGGTCTCAGATCACGGTCAGTCTGCTCGACGTTCGCCTGACCATCTAGCAGCTAAAATTATAAGCCATAGTGCTTACTACGGGATTGCATATTGAAATAAATTGAAGTGCGATAGTATTAGTATATCTTGCTACGCACCCTTTTAGTTAGAGGCCAAACTCCGCGAATCTGCTCTGCGAGCAAAGTTTAATTTAATTTCTATTTAGGTTTAGTTAAATTTATTTGATTTGTTAAGTTAGGCCCAAGTGTGGTCTTTTACTTTCTGTATCTCTCCCGAGTTGGGAAGTGTGTAAATAATAGTGATTTAATAAAAGAGGATTTCAAATCCCTTTCACGTGCAGTTATTCTCCAGCACAATAGCTACACCAGAACGCAGCTAAGTTTATCAGCTCACTGTTCCAGTTCAGGACTTGAGACTTGAGGATAAGGACCCTATTAAAGACTTTACCATGTTTCCTAAGGCTATGCACAGAACACTCAGTCCTGATATACCAAACACGTAAATGAAAATAAAGGTGCTCTCTAAACGCATTTTTGAAAGAGTGAAGAATGAAGCATCTGGGCACGAACTTGAATGGTAAAAGCATTGTACTATTTACTGTTCTATTACAAAAAAGTAATTTGTAATTTGAGTTAAAAGCCAAATCTAAGCTTTCAATTAGTGTCTAAGTAGAACACTCTTTTTGACATCCAAACAGTGAGAACTTGTTATTTTCCCACGTTAAAATAATAATAAATACAATTAAGTGCATGTCATTTGTTCTTCCTGTTTCATTGTGAAAAAAGCAAGCTTTTATTTCACAAGTGTTGAGCATTTTAAATTTTTGTAAATAATTATTGTAAAAATGTTTCTATACTGCAAGTATTATAGGAGTTTTCATGTTCACAAACTGCCCCTAACGGCCGTTTTAAACCACCTACCCTCCCATCAAATTAGAAATTTGTTTAGCTATATTCATACTAGTAGAAATTTAAGTCACCTGTTTACAAGACTAGTCATATCTGTATATAAGTAACTCTTTTGTAGAAAAGAAGCGCTTTAAGTATCATAATAGAACAGAAAACGCTTTAGGCATTATAATTATTATTAACACAGGAATAAAATATGAAAAGATAATACGGAAAAATTTAATTTTTATTTACACGCGCGAAGTTCCATATCGTAACAACAGAGCAGGGCAATTTTATACGAGTAAGAGTAGACGCACTATATGAGATTGCTTTAATGTATTGCATATACCCTAAATGAATAATCATAATCTAACATCTAAAAAATTCCCAGAATGTCAATCAAAGTACAGTTGCAAATAATTGTGAATCTATGTAATGTAATTTTAAGTAAGGGATTTCTGTCACACGGTCATGACAAGCAATAAAAGAAATTCTTCTGTTGACGCTAATGTTAATATTAATGTGAAAAACAAAAATTGCTAGCGCAACACTCGCGTATAATATTTAAAGCAAAATGGTATTTTATTTATTTATACTTTTTAATTTTTAATAAATTAGTTCGATACTTGATAATATGAACCGAAATCAACCGACTTGTATAGTGGATGTAAAAATCAATAACATTGATTACACATACATCACTAACACATTTCATCCGAAAATATTATATTTTATCTTGTATTAGTAATAATAAAGAGTACATTTATTTCCTAAGTTGCACAAGAAACGACGAGAATTAGGACATTTTATGCATCTTTCTAATTCGTTTACTTTTATCTGATAGCGATAAATAAAGTAGCAAGTTTTAAGAAATAAAGACTAAATTTCACGTATTCGTTCAGTACAATTTGTCCTTAACTTTGCTTTTTTATAAGGTTATTTAGTTTTTTAAGGCAATACATTGACTAGTTTTCACTACTTCCGTTCTAAAATGTATGCATGTTTAATAACTACGTTTCTTTTTGTAAATTAGATTTCAAATATTGCTAATATCATTAAACTATTTTGCCATTTAATTAGATTTTACATGCTATATTTAAACAGTTTTACTTTCCTTAACGCTTCAGTTCCCAGTTCAATGACTTGACTTTTTTCTAAAATGCCGATTAGAAATTTTTCTGATTTCACTGATGTGCTTTCTGTTTGTTCATTTTTCTTTACCTTCCTTCTCTTGCTTTTAATCGGTTGATTGCTGACCGAGCTATAATGCCGTTGAACCGTGGCAGGTGGACCCAGGTTCAAATCCCGGCGAACGGTCTGGGTGGATGGGCTTCGGTGATTCTTCTCACGCGTAACGTGAATTCGAAGTAGGCTTTCCTTAAATGTCTTTCCACGAAGGTATTCTTCCATTAATCAAATAGCTCTCGAGTATTTTACCTTAATCAAACAAACTAAACTTGTACCTTTTAACGAAGCAATGATAAGTACTACAGATAACAACATTTTTTAACATTATTTGGTTACCTCTGTTCCTTATTTTTTACCTTGTTAGATTACTTCAGAGGTATTCAGAGGTCTCTGAAGTAATCTAATCTTGTTAGATTACTTCAGAAATCTTAAGTCCGTAACTGGAGAGTGTTTGTTTCTATATCTTTTAAAATTTATTTTTACATATTTTGCAATTTTTAAACACCTGGAAGAAAATACCTTCGTAGTGTTTATTGTTTTCCGTTCAAGAATTTCTGGTCCTGGCAAAATAGAATATATGTCAGTTTAGGGAAATACTATTTAATAATTGTTGCTAGCTTTTGCACAAATGTTTCACTGAAATAAATGCATACCTTCCTCTTGGGTAATTAAGTCTTCATTATTAAAAACTGCATATATCTTCACATGGAGATAATTTGCGATAAAATAATTTAGCAAATTTTCCTTCCAGCACAGCGTTTTTCAAGCTATGGTAGGAGGACTACATGTGGTCCTCGAAGTCTGCCTTTGTAGTCTGCTTAGATTTTCAAAAGTGTCCTGTGATTTGTAAACGATATTAACAAGCTTTTGCACACGTTCTTGCTGATAGCATGTGGCTAATACACTGACGTAGCTTTCAGACTTATTCCCAGAACTAAATCTCTCTCTGAAAGGTTTGGCTGTTATCAATACCGGTAAGAAATCAATACCGGTCTCTTTGGCTGTTATCAATACCGGTAAGAAATTAAAGGCATCTGAGAGGAAACGAGGTTTATTGGTCAGTTGTGTAAAATAGAAATATATTTCGTCATTACAAGCTTAACATCATTTTTATCATATTGTACCGGAAAACAGTTAGGCAATGACATATATTCGCACCTCGAAACTCTGAGGTCATAATTTGAAATTTATGTACTAAGTGGTAAATAAAATAAATTTTTTATGGGATTTGGATCCTTCTCACTGTGACTTTGAAAATAACAATCTGTTATTGACACGTGACTCTAAATAAAATCCAAGCAAAAGGTATGGTTAACTTCTCGACTTCGTTAACAGTGATAACGGAATATAGTGAGCTATTTTAAATATTATAATTCTGTCTGCTTTTAAACATTTTTAAAGAAAGGGTTTTCCTCTCTAACTCACCGATCGAAATCGATTTGATGTATATAACCGATTTCAGACTTAAGATTACCAACACACATCCAACTACAAAATAGCTGTGCAAGATTCGACAGGCTGATCTATACCACTAATGGAAGTGTCAGCATTTATTAAATTTTTATAACTCTAACTGCTTTCAGTCAATAAAAACAAAACACTGCTTTGCTTTTATTAACTTCATTGATTAATACAATACAAAATTAAATTAATTTCAATTAACTGTATTTTAAATATATAAGTATAACGGTAGTAACTTATACTAAAAATTTCTTTCGAAGGAGATAAAAGTAGGTTATTCTTAGGACATTCTAATTTATAAAAGTGGTAACCACTTGATTAAAGGTTTTATATTCCAATATGCCTCCGCGGTGTAACGGTAGCGCATTCAGCGCGTATTCGAGAGTTCCAGGTTCGAGTCTTACCGAGGGCATTGCACATTTTTTATATCTCCTGCTTCAAAATAACCTAATGCCTCTACAAGTGGAGCTTGATCTAAAACGTAGTGGACGATAATTCGTTGATACCAGGATTTGGCGACTCGCCTTTTAAAATGGGGGAGTACATAAGATATTTCCTCCTCCTTTTAGCATGCCTTCGGGTGTAATTGTAGCACACGCAGCGAGCATTCGAGAGATCCAGGTTTGAGTCCCGAGGAGGGCATTGCACAGTTTTCAGCTTCCTGACATCAAAAATCCTAATTACTCTACACAGTCTGAAAATGTTGTTGTATCATTTACTACACTATTTTTAATAGGTAGTTTTAAATATTCGCTATGCGCAAAACCACTTGCATTTTTCAGCGACAGCATTCTGTTCTATAGTTAGAGAATAAAATAATCAGCTTTCTTTCTACTATATATTCTCTATTATTGTCTATAACTTTTGTCAGTTAATTATTTCAGTCTGTATACTAGAAAATGATCTGAATCCACCGAGATTCTCTATACTTCCATACTTGTTTCTACTCCCTGAAAGAAAATTGCTCAATGACAGAGAGAGTGGCATTTTGTTGTAGCAATATCATTCGACGTTCTTCTACCGCCCTGTGTCCTAGATCGTATTCATACAAAAGGAATGTATCTGATATACTCCTTTCACATCTTCAGTTTTCCTCTCTCCCTTATCTCTTAGATAAACATGCAATAAATAACTAAACAGAACAGACACGCCTTTTACTAGACGGGATATTGTAGAACGCATACTTCTATTCCACCGAATAATGAGTGCTGACAAATGTATCCAAGGTCAAAAGTGCTACCACAACGAAAGCGAAAAACTTTCACAATATATAATTTTATGTCTATATCTCGAAGTCATGGGGGATTAATTCAGAACCTGGTAGATTAATAGTAACTGTTTAGCTTAAAATTGTTAGAAAAACTTAAATCAGCATACTAAGAGCCGATTGCAATTTATTTAATTTTTTTTATTTTGATCCTTTGTAAATGTTTAACTATCATCTGAAATTTTCAAACTTCATTTTAATTCTGACTTATTTTCAAATGCTAGACTGTATTTCCAAACACTTTTTAAGTATTTCTTGTCGTTACTTCTTACACTGTCTGCTGAGGCCCGTGGCAGCTGGTCATTATAATACGAAGCGTTCTTACTTCTCTTACTCAAAGTTGAAACCTCTTAGGTAAAGATTATCTCTTGGCTTTCATGACATGAGACGCATCGTCTTTAATTATTGTGCATGTGGCACTGGCTTAAAACAATGCTTCTGATTTTAAAGATACTAATGCAAAACTTTTATGCTGTAGCAACAGAAAACGGACAGAAATTTGTCTTTGTTGTTGTTATCAATTTCTGTTTATCTTATTCTGCGTTGTTACTTTTTATACGAATAGCTATAAAGTAAATTTTAAAAATATAAAAGTTAGGCAAAATTTAGCTCTTAAAAATGAAACTTTGACGGCAGTTTATGATACCTGTTTCATGATTAATGATTAAGGTTCAACTGTAGGTGCCGAAAGGTTTGCAACAGTTCATTCCGCCTATGTCGGAACATAGCAAAAGTATGATTATGTATTTATCTTAACTGTTAGAAATCGTAATGAATAATTTCTGTCTAAAAGCAACACAGAATCAGCCTTTCAATCTTACCAAAAGGGTGGAAATAAACATATCTTTATCATTAAGGGCATTTTTAGGAAGACATGGAAAAAAAACCTCTTTTTGCAAATCAAATCATTTTTCACAAGAGCTACGCGATTCCCTAACCTTGTTTAGTTTTTACGAATGACAATTACGTTTCAGATGTACTGCAGCTTTCTTCATATATGTACTTCTTTCACTGCTAAGCTTCAACTTTCTTTTGAGAAAACTATGAGTTTTTTCGAAAGAAATGTTCTCTAGTGCTCCTCATTTTTAAATAGCTTGTAGCCAAGAGGAAAACATAAAACTACTGTAAATAATTATACCTATAATTTTGTTTCCTTTCTGTAGTTAACGGATGCTTATAAAATGCTTTTGAAAAGCATAAAATAACAGATGCTTATAAAAGAGTGGAATCCTATTTCTAATGCTTGTAGCATCCGCTTTTTATAGTTTAAAAACCAGTTTTTCAATTAGTTGTCAATTCAAGGAAACAGAGAAAATTGTATTTTTTTCCTCCCTGTGAAACTGTTTTTAAAATTTTCAGTTATCTCTAGTATTATCAAGAACCAACATTTTGTTTTCGACTGCATATTTTTTGCATAAATTTTCAGCAATGGCAAGAAATGGGTTTCTTCTGCATTAAGATACATTTAAATTAATTCTAAAAATTACAAAATGTATATGAATAAAATTAAATTGTATTTACTGTAACATAATTGTTCACCCTTCAACCTTGTGGTAAACAGAATATTTTAAAAACATGTACTTTCAGCTAGGTTTAAGAGTTTGAGAAAACTTTTATTTTTTGTTTATAAAGAACATTTATTTTTGTAAGATAAGCAGGACTCAATAACATGTGCTCCCAGTTATTTTCTTCAATGTTAGTTTCATAAGGGTATAGTAATTAAGGGGTGGTTACCACCTAATTAACTGCTCTATCAATCAATCGTCATCAAACGTTACCTTTATTGTGAAACTGAGTTATAATTCTTTGCTTAAACTGATCATCGAAAAAAGATATTATCCAAAATGTAAAAGTAAAGTACTTTTCGTACTGTAACTTAAAATAATTACATCATACAAAGTCTTCTTAACTACGATTACTGGCCGGAAAGTTACAATCAATTAAATAGCTACAAAACCAGTCATCCAACTTGAAGCTAAATACAAACTGGGTCGGATAAATTATACTTTATTAATAATCAGAACGTATCAAACTCGTGTCGAATGTCAGACATTCACATTTAATTTGAATTAGCGGATCAAACGGACAAGTAGACGGTGACAGCAATAGCCAATTCGCTACTCCTAGTCATGCCGATTGCGATTTGTTCTCAAAATTTAAATAACGACGTTTGCCCTAAAATCTGTATAAACCTCTGAGCTCAGCAAGTACATAACAAAATGTGGCATAAATGAAGTACTCTCAAGTATATAAAATTAACGAATTTACAATTGATGTATTTAATATTCAAGAAAATACCTCACACATAATTTACAGAATAGTCATAGGGTACATCATTCTTAATTAACTATTTATGTCTCCAGGAGCAGAATTTCTGAAAACAGCGATGCAAGTGCAACGCTTCCACAGATCGGGCAACTGGCTGATTCTATGTAGTGTTTTTAGCACACCTCAATATGAGACTAGGATATAAAATTAAAGGTATTCATACTTTGATTGGAGTAGAGTGCCGATTCTTGTTTCTAAGTATCTGTATCTTTAAAATTTGTTCTTCGGTGGGTTCTTTTGCTATAACTATGATAAAAACTGCCAAAAGCAATAAATATTCCAGGAAGATATTGTTTCTGGGAAAACAATACCATAAGTCTTTAGGCACAACTGCCTATAGTTACATGCAAAACGTCATGAGTTCAAAGATTTTTGACTTTCTTTAAAAATGATTAGTATATAAAATTGATAAATAAATATGTGACGTTATGAATCGGTCTCGGTAAATAAAAAAAGTGAGGGACGTTTGTTTTCTTGATAATACACCATTAAAGAGTTCTGTAATATATTATACCTTCATTTAGCTCTAAACGTTAGTTAAAAAGAAGTAAACGAACGTACATACACATTTAAAACTCTCCGAGCGTTGAAAGTTTAGCTCTGAAATTTCAAAGAAGTTCCTCAAAATGTCAAGAATAAGTGGTATTTTCTTGATCTTAATTAAAAAATGTCTATCTCATTTTGTACCTTGATTCCTTTTCTTTCAATATACATTCAAACCGAAATCAGATACATTAAAAATTAGCAAAAATTTTTATCTGTAATGAATATCGAACGCAGCCTTCTAGACGGAATTTTCCGCCCGTAACGCTGAGAGGGTTCAAAAAACTAGATAATCATGTTACGCGAAAAGCTTGTTTTGTCTCCATTTCCATTTAGCTCGTGATATCCGAGCAACAAGTAACATTTAGGTACATTCTGTTATGATTCCTAAATGATTTGAAATTTTAATAGGAGAATATGATTTTTCAAACTGTATTATATAGGGTCAGGTAACAGTGCCTGAGTTGACCTGTACGAAAAGTACATTGTCAGTGACCGATGATTAGCGCGTTCCAAAGGAAAAGTATCGGTGACTGACATGGCACGTAAAATGTTAATATTAAATTAAAATATTTTAATTAATGTTTTAAACACGCATAAAGATGCTGTTGGCAAAAAATTTGTAAGTAGATAAACTGTGCTATCCGCACAATGCTCACTTATATACTGAATATATTTTCTTTATGATTAAATTCTAATCAAAGAAATATGTAGCGAAATTTCATCTGAAAATGATTGAAAAATTTAACTTTCAGTTGTAAATGCTTCAGTAAATATCGAAAGGGAAAAAATCAATTTTCCTTTCTTTCTAGTCAAACTTTTTTCAGAGAGGAAAGGTATCAGTGAAAGATCAGTATAAAAACTGAATAGAAGAAAAATGTATTGCACGGAATATAAACTTCTGCTGTAAGAAAGGGGAAGGAAATGTGATAACATTTCTTGCGCTTGGTGGAAATGAAATTCAAGAGTTTAATAATATATCTCAGATGGAAATCAAGGAACGGTAATACTTTAAAGAGAGTCACTGCAAAAGTCATTCAACATCTCCTCTTATATTATGATACAGCTTAAATTTTTTTAATCGATCATTGAAATATGATTGATTAGAAGTTAATTTTTGGTTTGTTATTTTGTTTTCTAATTATACTGTTCCATTCTAAACTCAGCTTTAGTCGGTATTAATAAATTTAATTTCTTATCCATTTGAGACTCTACTTGTTTATTTTAGTGCAACAAGCATATAATTACATCAACTATGCTCGAGTCCGTACACTTTAAAAGATTTATTCATTCATTAACACAGAATCCTCATTGAGCAATCAGAAGATTTAATTAATTAAAATCCCAAGCAAATAAGAAAATTCCTAAATTTTATGATGAAAACCAATAAAAGGAAGACATATACTCCCATTTTTTGTCAAGTGTCTTTTGCACGCCTTTTTTCCCGAAAACCTGCATTTCGAACGGCAAACGCGTTTCCCTTCCCTTCCTGCAAACGAATCGAAATCAGAATAATTGTACCATAAAGAGACTGGTCAAAGCTGAAATCAGTTTGCTGCTTAACACTATTAATTTCAATCGGATAGTTGTGTTTTACAGGATTTTAATTTGTATTCAGCAAGAAGTAAAGACTAAATACCCGGTGTCACGAAATATATCGAATTGGAGCTTTTTTAAGCTTGACTGCACATTAACCTAAATTTTTGTCTGACTTGCATACAAAGCCTAGGAGAATCATGAAGTATTATTTCCTACAGGTTTCCTTAGGGATAGAGCAAACATCAAGAAGAGTATTTTATATGCTTATACGAAGACACCTTTGCAAGCTACTTGATATAAACTGATCTTCCCTCTTCCCTGCTTCGCCTGTTGAGATCAGAGTTATTTTATTGCATGTAGGAGGAAAATCTAAATCTCGTATTTGACATCTTCTGAGACATATCGTTCTCCTATAGAAGAGGAAGTACTAGCAGAGGGTTACTAATTGTCGATACTGTTTCCTTTACACAGTTTTCTCGCTTTCATAAACATCTTATAGCTTTTTTAGTAGAGTTGAAAGATATACGTAATGTCACAGCTTCCTGAATTCAGCAGATGGCATAAATCCGAGTGCGAAGTTGAATTTCTTGCAGCAGTGCGCTTAAATCAGAAATGTCAAATAACGAAATTTCGATTTTCTTGAAATTCTTGAACGTGAGCATTCTGCAACTAATAATATAGCAGTGTGGGAATATTAGGAACAGTGCATGAATCGCATAATTATTCGATAAGCGAATAACGCAGTTCTTAACATTTGGGATTGCTTACAAACTTTTGGGTAAATGTTGGGAAAGATACACAATAAATGATTATTGGTTGCACAAATTTGCTAGGAACTATACTTGATGTCGAAAAAGAGCATAAACCATGGCTGCAAGAAATTCAACTTCGCACTCGTATTTATGCCATCTGCTTATGACACTTGATTAAAAAAACTCTTTGTCCCGATATAATCAATTTTGATTTTTTGCATTAATTTACAATGCCGAAATAGCTCTTTCAATAGCTTTATCAACTATTGAATGAAACCATTTTTGTAACAAATGATGTGTCAGTTTCTGTGTTGTGTGTACCTGGCAACGCTAATGATACGATTTTGGGAAGCTGAGAATTTCATGAAACCATGTTACATACTTGAGAGCTGCTCCTTTTGCTGCGAGTCTAGTAATTTAACTAAACATGCACTGTAAGTAATTAATAGAATGTAAGATCTGTTTCTTTATCATGCCAGTTACTAGAAACAAGAACTTTTGTCCAAGTCTTTGACTTTCCTACTACCGTGACATCATATTTGTAGTAGACTAGAACGTATTCAGTATTAAACTGTGTAATATTGTCATTTATTCTCTATATAATTAGTGATATACCGGAATTATGCTTCAGTAACACAAGGAGGGAAAATGCTAAAATAATTTCTTCTCTTATCGCCTGACGTTTGTTATACTTTCAGTTAATGTAAATAGTTTTATATGAAGTAACGGACATACGTTGCATGTAATAAATCTCATTTATTAAAAGATATGCAGTGTATCAGATGTACTGCGCAATGCAGGGGGTCTGCGAACGGAAGAACGAAGATATGCAAAACAGCGTGCTGTCAGTACTATCCGTACACTTACAATAGAGCTCTTAGTGTAAATGCGCTTGTGCCTTATTCAACTATTACTGCAAGATTTGTTTTTCGAGATCTTAGCTTTCTCCTAAATAAAATCTTATGTGTTGCATGAAATGCTCGGAAAAGAGGTATGTTATGGAGTAATAATCTTTCGTTTTTTGTTAAAAATAATATCTACTTATTTTTCTTCTGCACTGAATTAAATGCGCCGTAAAATGAATAAGCCGTAGTCATATTCTTAGTTTGAATTTGATGTATCGAGTTACCAACAAGCTAATACACAGTCCAGTCACATTAATGTGACCATCTGTCAAAAGCCAGAATAACCACCTTTCGCAGAGCGGACTGCTGCGAGACGTGCAGGAAGAGAGTCACATAGGTCCCTGAAGGTGTTCTCTGGGATGTTGAGCCATGCCGACTCTAATGCTGTGGCCAGCTGCGCTAGATTACGCGGTTGAGGATCCATGGCGCGAACAATTCGATCGAGATGGTCCCACAGATGCTCGATTGGGTTTAAGTCAGGTGAGTTTGCTGGCCAGGGGAGGACGGTAAACTCATCCTGGTGCTCTTCGAACCACGCACGTACACTGGCAGCTGTATGGCACCTCGCATTGTCCTGCTGGAAGATGCCATCATCCTGAGGAAAAACAATGCGCATGTAGGGGTGAACATGGTCCGCAAGGACAGATGCGTACTTGTATTGATCCATTGTGCCTTCCACAATGATCAGTGAACCTAGAGAATGCCAGGAAAACATTCCCCAGACCATAATGCTCCCGCCTCCAGCTTGGACCGTTCCGGCAATGGTTGCAGGGTGGTTCCTTTCAGAGGTTTCACGCCTTATACGCCAACGTCCATCTGTCCGATGGAGCATAAAACGCGATTCATCCGAAAACGCAACCTGTCGCCACTCAGTGGACGTCCAGCTGCTGTACTGGCGTGCAAATTCTAGCCTTCGCCGTCGATGAACAGCAGTCAGCATAGGTGCACGAACCAGGCGTCTGCTTCGGAGGCCCAGACGCAGCAATGTTCGCTGAATAGTACTTTGGGAGACACTTTTGGTAGCCCCTTGGTTCATTTTGGTGGTCAGTTGCTCAACGGTAGCCCGTCTATCTGCCCGAACGCATCTCCGCAACCGTCGTTCGCCTCTGTCATCTATGGCCCGTGGTGCACCACATTTGCCACGTCGCTGATTTTGGACAGTTCCATTTTGCCATGCACGGTACACTTTTACCACGGCGGCACGCGAACAGTTCACAAACTCAGCCGTTTCGGAAATGCTTCCACCCTTGGCCCGAAAGCCAATGATCATGCCCTTTTGGAAGTCGGATAAATCGCTTCGTTTCTGCATTACGCCAACGATTGAAATGTTTTCCGAAGCCCTCACACACCCTTTATATACGCTCAACTGCACTGTGCTGCCACCTGCCTTCTGTGATTGGTTATTTAACTCTGACATGGAAAGTACGTGGTGGTCACATTAATGACTGGACTGTGTATATACGTTTGGTTACGTTGCTGATACTTTTAGTCATGAAGTTATGTCCCTCCAATTATGTCGTTAGATAAAAGGCTTTTTAGATGCTAACGTTTATTTTAAGACTCTTTCTGTTGTCTACGTTATGCTATAAAGTACAAAAAATAACTTTGACGTCTACGGATTATGCATGTCACGTTGATCTAAGAACTAAAACATATCTATTATCAGAATATAAATACATAAGAACGTTGAGTACCAATCTTAGAAATGCTGTAATAAGGTTCAAAAATCTTTTCATAATGCAAATTTCCTTTGC
Source organism: Stegodyphus mimosarum (assembly GCA_000611955.2). Taxonomy (NCBI): domain Eukaryota; kingdom Metazoa; phylum Arthropoda; class Arachnida; order Araneae; family Eresidae; genus Stegodyphus; species Stegodyphus mimosarum. The sequence continues at coordinate 151,795 of KK113142.1, forward strand.
TGATTGCTCATGTTAGTCTTAACACTAAATGAACAGATATGTTTATAAGAACCTGTAAAATCAAAAAGTACCTAATGCAAAAAGAGTGTATGGGCTATTATACTAAATTTCTTCATATTTGCACTAAACTGTATACGAAAGACTGAACCAAGATCTTACAAATAGATGATGGTATCCTTAAAGACGATTAATCTGTTTATGAAATCTCATAACAGATGAACTTAGTATTCAACAAATGAAAACAAAGAAAAATATCCATTATGTTTCTGCGTTCAGATCTAATTCAGCGGTTATTTCTGAATTTCTTAACTAAAGTCCTAAAATTAAGCTTCCAGAGGTAAATTTTAATACAGATTCTTATGCAGGAATCCTTTCAGTCAAAATATATTTCAGCAGCTACGAGCTCCCTTAAATATCATTTCCAATTTTTGACTGACTTCAAAGAAAATTATAGTATTATTTTTCAGTGAATTCCTTCACACATCGGAATTTTAGGCAACAAAATCTGTCACTACTTTGTTAAGTCCAAACGAACTGCCACGATGTTTGGCATGTCAATGCTATTTTAGAAAACTGCCATGCTATTGCTGTTTTAGAGGATGGGTTTCCCTCCAGGGAAGCCATTATTAATAGTAACATTTGCCTGCCTCACAACTAGTACACTGGCAAATCGCAAAGCGAATTTTTAGGTCTAGAAGAATTAAGAAACGTTTGTTTCCAGGTGTCAGCTAAATGTGCTATGGAATATATGTCTTCTCAGTTATACAAGTTATCGACTAAATGTCCTCTCGACTAAATGCCCCTGTCATCTAAATGTACAGAGGCATCATTTTTTACGCTGTACTGAAACTGAAGGAAGGTTTTTCAGTTAGTTTTCGCGACTGAAAAACTGGTGCCTTTCGTTCTGATAAATTCTTTCGTTTAGTGTGCCAGAAATTTCAAAAAACGAAAGCTAGGTATTAAACATTCTAGCTGCGGGGAACCGACTTGAAAACGTAAAGAAAAGGCTAGGCTGCCACAACAATTTGGCTCGTGGTTGTGTTTCTTGATTTGCCTGTTGCAGTGTTCTTTCGAAAAGTATTTTAATCAAACAATTGACGTCTATATTGATAACAGCAGCAAACCAATTCTGCCTAATATCATTTTCGCTTTCTCTGAGTTTAAAATTCATGACGACATTTCATTGCATAATTTAGTAAAATTATAGCTATGATTGCTTGACTATTACATGTAGCAATCCAACGGTTTTTTAAACTTGTTGCTTATGTTTTTTAAATATTTCTATAATATTTTTATCAGTGATTTCTAAAGTAATACCTAATCTCTTTTTTCATATTTTCATTGAATATTGGTGTATGTGTTTTCACTTATACTTTATCATTGTTTTTGCACCCACATTGAAATCAGCAATAACAGACGAGAAGTACACGTGTTCAATACATTGCAAATCTCATTCTAAATTACAAAGAAATTTTATTTTCTTTAATTCTTCTACAGCATAAAATGAATTGTACCTAACCATTTTTAACCTTTTATTCTAAAGGGTTTTAAATATTTTATGTAAAAGATTTTGACTAAATTTACTGCATGTGTATGGGTTCTGAATAGACTGAATAAACAAAGACCGATGATAGCTGGATAAAAATTATTTTTACCATAAGAAACACTTTACAGATCTGAAACTTTATACAAAAATGCTGTTACAGATCTTCTCAGCATCACAAAGTAACATTAGTAGTTACACTTCAAACGACTAAGAACGTTAAACACAGCACAATGCAAAGTGTGTCTAAAAAGGCAAAGTTTCTATAGAGATCTCTAATTACTCCGAACTCACGCTGACCTAAACAACAGCTACTCCGAAACTGATGTTCTTCCCAGCCTTATATCGTTTTCTCCCAGCCGCCGTGAGATTTCTAGTACTTTCCAGTTCTCGAAATTATTGGAAGGCATATGAGGATCAGATACGGTTTCTGCTACATATAGCATCAATTATAGTTATTCAATTACAATACCCATTTTAATTATATAGGAAACGGACCAATATGTCTCGAAATAATCGCTAAGCTTGGTGACGTTTGGCCATTTCTCGCCAAATTTGGCGACAAAAATTAGTCGTGGAGCGATATCTCAGCAACTTAGTGAGATAGCCATTTACTCAATGTTAAATAGACTTGCTCCTGTATTCTTAGTTTTTCATCAAAGCTTCGCTTCCCTAGGTTTTCCTATTACATTACAGAAAAAAAAATACAGTTTTACATTTAATTCCATTACAATGATTAAAAATTCATAACATTTGTTTAAACCTTTATACTAAGTGTTCTTAAATAGTTTATGTAAAAGATTCACACTAACCAAAAATCCTAACAGTTGTTATATCAATGATGTGCTGCATTACCCATCGTTTTTTTTCTGCTTAAATAATGAAGCATTACCTAGTTTATTAAAAACTGCGATTAAGAGTAAATTCTTAAGCTTCTTCTTAAGTGTCAAAAGAAAAACAATCATCTCTAACGGTTTATCTTCAGTCTCTTCCATTTTACTTCTCTGCGTTAAATTACTTCTCTGCGCGCTTTTATGCAGTAAATCAGAAAAAAAAATCAGATGCATTGAGAAAAAAGTCCACTAATCCTCTTTTGTATATGCTATTTCTTATATTTTACTTCAGATGTTTTAAGCACGTTTCTCTCGTTTTCTGTTTATTAATTTTAAATATATATAAAGCCAAAAAAGAGACGTTGCATCATCTTAAAAGTGTAGAAACTTACATAATTATATTACATTTTACATTAAGACTCTTAAGGCTTATCAAGCTCCTCAAATTGGAAAGAGATACAAGTTGAGCTATAAAAAGTAATTAATGTAACAAGCTATAAAAAATAAATAAAAAGGTAGTTCATGAAAGCAATTTATTAAGGACTACGTATGTGCAGGTGAAAGAGGCAGAGAAACTATTAACCAACCATTCTTTTAATAGGGGATTCGTTTTTTTAATTACAAGAATAAGATTACTTGGAGATAAAAAATAAGTTCTAGCTTTACAACGAAAAAAATGTTTTTACTGCATTTAAAAAATGTTATTTTTTTATAATTTAATATCGCGTCTGCTCAGAGCTTGTTAGAAATTCCAATAGAGGTATCAGGAGTGAGGGAAAAATTTTTTCTTTTTAATGAGAATATAGTACAGAGTAGAAATTATTCCTTTCTCATTATCATTGTTTTAAAGGTTATATTAATGAAGTAATTTGATCAACTGTGAAGAAATAAATTCCATTCCATTCATTGACTGTTATGCAATTTAGCCGACACTTTTTTTCTATATCTAGCTATAAGCCTTATAATGACGCATACATAAGCCTGACTGAATGTCTGCTTTATCAGTCGGAGTAGGAATATAAGTTTTAGGATCATAAATGTGTAACTACAAATTTTTAAATACTTCTTAATCTCTCTAGCAAAACCTTCAAACATAAATTAATAAAATCAATGAAATGAGAAGTACAAAAGAAAAGGCTTTACGATTACATTCCCGTTTGGAACTGACAATATTTTACAATCCAGACATGCCCGAAAATCATAGTAAAATTATTTTTATGGTTCTAATTAGGGTGGTATTCAGTCTGAAAAGTAAATACATTGATTCAATCTGAGTATTATTTTTTAGAAATAAAAAGTAAGTTATACACTGAAGTGACAAATGGCATAGGATACCTCCTAATATTTTGTCGGTCCTCCTTTTGCCCGGCGAAGTGCAGCAACTCGACGTGGCATGTACTCAACAAGTCGTTGGAAGTCCCCTGCAGGAATATTGAGCCATCCTGCCTCTATAGACGTCGATAATTGTGAAAGTGTTGACGGTGCAGGGTTTTGGGCACGAACTGACCTCTCGATGATGTCCCATAAATGTTCGATGGGATTCATGTCGGGCGATCTAGGTGGCCAGATCATTAGCTGGAATTGTCCATAATGTTCTTCTAACCAATCGCGAACAACTGTGGGCCGGTGACATGGCGCATTGTCATCCATAAAAATCCCATCGTTGTTTGAGTACGTGAAGTTCATGAATGGCTGTAAGTGATCTCCAAGTAGCTGAAGGTATCCATTTCCAGTCAATGATCGGTTCATTTGCACCAGAGGACCGAGTCCATGCCATGTAAAAACAGCCTAGACCATTATGGAACCCCCACCAGCTTGAACAGTGCCTTGTTGACAACTTGGGTCCATGGCTTCGTGGGGTCTGCAGCACACTCGAAGCCTACCATCAGCTCTTACCAACTGAAATCGTGACTCATCTGACCAAGCCACGGTTTTCCATTCGTTTGCAGACCAACCGATATGCTGACGAGCCCACGAGAGTCGCTGCAGGCGATGTCGTGCTGTCAGTAAAGGCACTCGAGTCGGTCTTCTGCTGGCATAGCCCAAGGAAGACAAATTTCGCCGCACTGTCCTATCGGACACGTCCCTCGTACGTCCCGCATTGATTTCTGCGGTTATGTGACGCAGTGTTGCTTGTCTGGGAACATTGACAACTCTACGCAGACGTCGCTGGTCTCGGTCGTTAAGTGCAGGTGGTCGGCCACTGCGCTGTCGATGGTGGGATGTTATGCCTGAAATTAGATACTCTCGGCACACTCTTGACACTGTGGATCTCGGAATGTTGAATTCCCTAACGATATCCGAAATGGAATGACCCATGCGTCTAGCTCAAACTACCATTCCGCGTTAAGCTCCAACTACCATTCCGCGTTCAAAGTCTGTTAATTCTCGTCGTGCGGCCATAATCACGTCAAAGCCTCTTGACATGAATAACTTGAACACAAATGTAAGCCCTGCCAAAGCACTTCGCATTTATACATTTTCTACGCGATACTACTGCCATCTGTATATTTGCATATTGCTATACCATGACTTTTGTCACTTCAGTGTAATTCTACACTACTCTGTATAATGAGAAACCAGAAAATTGACATATAAAAAAGGTCTCATGCTGCATCCAGAAATTGAGCCAATAGACTAAAAAAAACATGAGTCAGCTATTTTAATTAAGATTAATTTGATTATTTCGATATTCAAAGAGTGCTCTGAAGATGATAATAATATAATATCTTTGGAAGCACACTATTTAAGACCGATAAAATATTAAGATCTAATTAAACCTCTGAGTGCCAGGCCGTTTAGATTTCATTATGAGTACTTGCATTTAAATAGTATTAAAAACTAGATTTGTATAATAACTTATTTTACTCTTTGTTTTCTTACATTTCTGTCATTAGAATCATGTTTAGATCGATAAAGTAAACAAGGAGTCATAATTATGTTGTGTCTTCTTTCACATCAACTAAAACTTAATTACATTAGGTATTTTCCCATTCCTTTGTGCATGTTTTTTTGGTGTAACGGTTACCACACTCGGCCCGTATTCGAGAGTTCTGGCGAGGGTATTGTTCATTTTTCATGTCTTCTGTTTCAAAAAATCCTAATATCTCTACAATTTTATCAGATAACAAAAGTATTCTTGTCTCGATAAAAAGTTGTCACCCATTTCATTCCATTTCTTGTGACCACAGGCTTAATAGTTTTGAGCCACTTTTTGAGCTTATTTATTTCATGATGCAAATTAAACCAAATGAAATAAATTGTATTTTTTAGCTTAAAGGGTTTAAAATAGTGGATTCATATAACAGTAGATCCTAGCCTCGACCTTCTACCACAGATGCTCAGGTAAACTAAGATCTGCTGTAAAACGAAAGTTTGCAAAGAAAAGAAATTTTCATCATGATCCATTTCAAAGAAGTATAAGGAATGGTTTTTGTTCTTGAGTGACAAGTCAAGAATCATCGTTTTAGCTATTTGCCTACATACAAACCCTAAAGGATTTCGAAGAAATTCACATGGGCAGCAAATATCGACGACATGATGTGAATGTTTCTTAGATTATCTAGCTCAGGCAAGATTAGAAACCACTTTGCTTAAATACAAGCACAATAATATGAAGAATTCTTCGGCTTAAAGCATTTAGTGTGGTTGATTTAAATAAGTTTCTTGGGTGCTTCTGATGGAAGAAACCAAGTAACTAATTTAAATGTCGTTTCTGCTCGAGTTCCTGACAAATCATGTTAATTGTTTATATATTCGTATTAACTATTCATATGCTTGTAGGGACTCGAGAGGAAACCATATTTAAATAAGTATGGCGTGTCAGACGTTGCTACACATGAACTGAATTGTGAGAGTAGTCTCATCGAGAAAAGCCTCACACCATAATATTACTTTCTTAAATTTAAGTAATAGTGAAGGGTGGGAAAAAGTTACACTGCGCAAAAAAATATGGAACAATTCTACATTCCCCGTTCTACTACGCCGATGGACGAAATTCAAATTACGTTTTTGATGTCTCGAAAGCGCGACTTAGGATATATATTAGATTTATATATAGCATTGTTTTAACATAGGTATTTTGACACAAAAGGAGTCTTTTTCTGATATAACATACCAATTGTTTTCCATATTTCGATTCTACAACTCAAATTATGCCTAAATATTAAATTTTGTAAAATTTCGTGCGCAATTTACGGAGAAATTAAAAAAATTAACTTGAGGAATTTTTTTCAATTTGCGCCAAGAATAATTCACTTGGAGAACTTCTTAATATATGACAACCTATTTTTCTATCCCTTCCATTTGTGCAGGAGCGGAAAAAAAGTCACATTGTTCTTTTCAAATAGTACTTTTAGCAAAGTGCGTAAACCTATCGCTTTCAACAAATATGCCAAATTTCAAAACGCGCCAACATATAAATTCACGTATATCTTCGAAAATTTTGAATAAAAAGCTCTAATTTTTTTCAGGTATACTTTAAGTTGATGGTAAAAATATTATAAGTTACAATTCAAAATTTTTTTCCAAATATTTATAAAAATTATTTTAAAATACAAATTTTAAAACTAAATCATAAAAAATGGGTGAATTTTATTTGGAACGAATTTAAATTTCGAACTGTGAAAGAAGGAATCAAGAAAGTGTAATAAAACAAGATATTAATAAATAAATACTAAACTGAATTAACATTGAGCGGCTAAAATTTTCAGAGTTATTTTTTAAAAACTACTTGAGAGAATTTTACAAAACTGGGAGTTTGACATAATTTGAGTCGTAGAATAGAAATATGAAAATGAATTGGCATGTCATTTCAGAAAAAGTCCGATTTTGTGTCAAAATACCTATATTAGAACATTGGTATATATTATATATAAATCTAATACATATCCTAAGTCGTGATTTTGAGACATGGAAAACGGAATTTGAATTTCGTCAATCGGCCCAGCAAAACGGGAGATATAGAACCTCCCATATTTTTCGCAGTGTTCATGCTTTTCTATTGTTAAGCCCGTGTGCTTGCCTTTCAACTTAAATATTCAACTGAAAACAATATGTGCCCAAAATTTCTAGTTCTGTACTATTTTATGCCTTCTTTGATCAGTGCAAACTCGAGAATTTTCATTGTGTATGCAGTGGTGAACAGTGGCGTACAAAAAAGCCTTCCAGCGCATGCAAAGCGTGTTCAATTTAAAAGCGTATCTGTTCTTTTCGAACGGCTGCTACAAGCGTTTGCACTTGTTCTGTTTTCAGAATATACCAGATTCCTTTATTACAATCTGTGTTTCATTATAGATGCATTTCTTGGTACCTGTGTACCCTCCTTGGTTTTGCTTTCTTATACAAAATCAGACATCATACATAAACAATATAAAAGTTCTTTTAATAAAATTACTGGAGGTCGTAGTCATATGACGAATTCAAACATCATATATCAGCATTATCAGTTCTTTTAATAAAATCACTAACGACGTAGTAATTTGCCCACTTAGAATGTATTTCTAGTTCTTCCTGTTAGTTAAATGTATGATCTAGTGAAATGCAGCTGATACCAGAAACTGACACCATCAATTCTAACTCTAATATTTTAGAAACATTAACTATTTGGTACTATATTGTTTTATTTCTATCAAAATTCGCTTGTTTAAAGAGGTAGTCGTTTTGTAAGTTTGTCAAGACTTCTTGTTCCCTTTACTTGCCTGTGGAAACATATCTGGAGTCCTGAGTAGGAACAAGGAGCTTGCTCAAAACTACGTTCGTACGTGTGTAGAAGATACAACAAAGATAAGAAGGGTTAAATTTATCCTTTATTTCACACAGGGTACAGTCGTTCCCGCACTTTGATATGCAGAGACCAGAACTTATGGTCTAAAACGTAGAAAATAAGAAATAAACTAAAAACAAAATAGGAACTAAACTTAGATGCTTTACAGAGAGTAGTAACGCGGAGATTGGCGTTTTAACACTACGTATGTAGTAAGCGGAATAAAAAAAACTACAGTATGTCTTCAAATATTAGCGACAACTAAGTTCTGACCTTAAAGGCAGACATGAACTGACTGAAACGCACGTGCGTGGTAAGGCAGCGAGAAGTCTCTTTCTCTGCTAAAAGCTATATCTTAAAATCTTATACAGTTTGCAACCTCATTTACATAAACAATTCTTCTCGCGCATATTCTGGCCCGAAATGGAAAATAAGAGAGGAGAGCAAAGTTTTAAAATAAAATAAACGTTAGTAAAACTTAAAGTCCTTATAAATTGTACAATTTATATTTTAAAGAATTACTTTTCGAAGTCTTTTAATATTTCAATATGAACCTGCATTTAAGTTCTTACAAAGTAAAAAACAGGAGAATAAAAAATTTTGAAATTTATTTTATTTTTCTTATCATACACACGCACTACCATATTACAATGATCTTTTCTCCAAATATTTTGTTGAATCTTCGTGGTGAAGTGTCTAAATAGAAATTATATTTATAAATCTGCAGATTTTAGAAGTTGAAAATTTTCTACACCATTTTCTTCATTTTTGCAGTTTGCTTCTGCCTATCTTTGTAAACTAAATTCATACGTAGGAGTTATTTTACTTCAAACGAATGTGCACGTTTGTTATGTTTTTATGCTTAATATTATTATAAATATATTCAAAACTAAAATATACAACTAAAACACGATTCTACAATAAATTCTTCTTTAAATATATTATTTTCATTATCATTTAAAAATCGCATCAGAGCCAAAGGATGTCGATTGTTATTAACGACGGAAAGGAAACACAATCAAAACAAACATTGATTGAATTTTTCTCTTTAGAAATTTTAATATATACAGAAAATTTTAATTAATTATCATCTGTTCAAAAATAGATCAAGTGTATGCACCAGCATAAATCTGAGTTTTGTTTCGTTTGTATATCGCGGTTTACTACTTCAAACTTAACAATCAACAAAGTAAACATTCCATATACCTAACTGTTAATTAGCTCACTTCGCTTTTTTCTCTTATTATTTCAAAAGCGCAAACCTTCTTTATAAGAATTAGCATATTTTTCTCTCCAATAAGTTTTGGCTTCACTGAAGACAGATAATCTAGCAAACAAAACATTCCTAGTTTTAACATTAAGCAAAATTTTCTGTTATTGATTTTCGTGTTAAAGAGGGGAACAAAGGAGAAAAATATTTCTTAGAGAGCTAGTCCTTGTTTAACTATAGTAGCAATTTTAATTAAAACCAAACTTAATCCCATTATTCTTTGCACAGTCAGAATTTAAAAGCAATTTTAATAATTATTTTAATTTGCCTTTATATACTACTTAATGTTCTTTAGAAGTAACGGGTATAAACTTGGAGAATTTATCTGCCCTTGCACGTGGAAATATAAATTATATGCATGGAATGTTACCAACATAAACATTTTGTCTTACAAAATAATTTAATAATATTCATAAAAACAGATGAAAGTTCTTAAATAAATGAAATAATTCAAAATGCACAGAATCCCCTCAAGGAGAATTTCGACTTATCTCCTTTTTCGCCTTGCACTATTTTTAACTCACTGAATTGTTTTCCCCTTAATCTGTGTGTGTGCATGTATGCTAATTTTATTAATCTTTATTATATATACACTCACGTTTGTGAAAATTGCAACACCAAGAAGGAATCGTCATAATTGAATGCAATTTAATACACAGTTGAGTGGTAGTGGTACAAATAAATGATTAAATGTTCAAAGCAAACAAACAAGAACAAGAGATCAGAATCAGTATTTTGTGTGGCCACCACGCGCCGCAATAAGTGCTGCTACACGACGTGGCATGGAGTCAAACAAAGTTTGAATGTCTGACTGAGGAAGAGCATTCCATATCGTTTGTACGCGTACCCAAAGTTCGTCTGCAGACGCAACAGGACGAGGATCACGAGCAAGACGCCGACCAATGACATCCCACACATGTTCAATTGGCGACATATCCGGGGAACACGCAGGCCAAGGAAGAAGCTGTACCTGCTGCGCTGCAAAGAAGGATTTAACAATCCGAGCAGTATGAGGGCGGGCATTGTCCTGTTGAAATACAGCGCCTGGCAAGCTTTGAAGGAAGGGAACAGCTTCGGGCTGTAGAACTTCACGGATATACCGGTTGCTGTTCAGATTGCCCACAATTCGTAGCAATTGAGATCGTCTATGATATGCTATGGCGCCCCAGACCATAACTCCGGGTGTTCGTCCACTGTGGCGTTCGATAATGCACTCCGGAAGGTGGCGTTCACCGGCATAGCGTCTGACACGAATGCGGCCATCATGGTACCACAAATTAAAGCGGGATTCGTCAGAAAACACGACATGCTGCCAATCAGCACGCCAGTCTCTATGCTGATTGGCCCATTGTAGCCGCAGGCGGCGATGGTCGTGCGTTAGGGGGATCCTGTATAAAGGAGTCCGTGCGCGCAGTCCACACTGCAGCAGACGTCTACGAATTGATGAAGCACACAATGAAACACCTGTAGCTATTGACCACAGTGCTGCCAATTGTCTAGAGGAAGCTGTACGGTCCGTCCGCGCCATGCGGACCAGGTGTCTATCATCGCGAGCTGACGTCACATTTCGGGGTCCACTCCCGGATTTCCGAGTTGTCCGACACTCGTCCGTCCACTGCTTCCAAACGCGCATCACTGTGCTGCTGTTACGCTGCACACGAGAGGCTACTGCACGATACGACAATCCAGCTTCACGAAGGCCGATGATTCTCCCTCGTTCAAACTCTGTAAGTTGTTCAAATCTCGCTCTCTTTCGTCGACGAGGCATAAGTACAGATTGAGTTAACGTTTACCACTAGCAGATAACCACCGATAACCATACACGCCTCGCTACAGCCGTCTATTTATTCAGATCCATCAGCCGTTCAGAGGGCGCTGCTCAGCATACGCATGCGCTACGGATTTGCAATTCTAATCATTTGCATATCATGCGCTACTTTGCATTTCCTGAAAATTTCAGCTCACTCGCGTAAGTCCTTCATGGTGTTGCAATTTTCACAAACGTGAGTGTATATATCTCTAATAAATAGAATGAACCAGAAATCTTATTTCTCTTCAATGAGTTATATTATGATCACTTCTGTTGCGTCAGTCTCTACTTCATATCTTCTGTATTGCTATTCTTATATTCTTTTCAGCAGCTATTAATAAAGAAATTATTAGCTGAACATTTCCATAAAAATTCTTATTTTTGTCTTAAACTCTAATTTACGTTTTCTACCTCATATGCAATTAGGTTGAACACACTGACAAAGAAAATTATTTGACGCAAGGAGCGCACTAAGTGTAATCAGTTGCAATTTCACACTTTTAACTTTGTAGAGTCTTCTAGTGTGCTTTGGGAGCATAAACTATAGACCCTATACACTATAAAAATTTCACTTCAGTGTTACACCATTTAATGGTTCAAGGTAAGAGGTAGCACCAAAACATGTTTCACTTGATTTTAACAGTACACTGCACGTTGGTGAAATCGTCGCAATCGTTCAATTTTTCACCATTTTAAAAGCAAAGCATTCAGTGCATGCCTGATCTTACCGTTATTCCATGTTTTTAAAGTTTAATGGCAGTTGTCTGCATGTGTTAGCGGATAGTCGATGGTGTATTTGATAATGACATTGACATGGTATGTATATTTTTGGTATGTTGTGATTTATGTATAAATGTCTCCTGCTGTTGTCATTTATTTATATATGTCTCCTGCAGCTAAAGCCTATTTGTGCATTAATGAAATGTAAGATACAAACCCATTTGCAGTAACATTTCAATGATTTTGTTAAGGTGAATCGTGCTAAAGCCTGTTTTCACCATTTGGTTATTACTTCTATATTTAACGTAGCAGATTATAATTCTAAAAGGAGATTCCTGAATATTCCTAGTAAAAACATTGTTCAGAACATAATGCGTATTTTTGCATGTTTTATATAATGTGTATTTCTGTAGAATGTATTATATTCATTCTGCAGGAAACATAGAATACGAAGATAGAATGCACTATGTATAACTAGCTGAGGATGTAAACACTGATGGAATAGAAATTATACCCACTCTTGTGACCCTGAGTAAGTAATGTCTCGATACATTTTTTAAAAAATTTTTTAAAAATCAGAAAATTATATGTGTGCATATATGTGTATTTTATGTATATAGTAATCGATTTTAAAGTTAATAGTGGAAAAGGTAAAAATATTTACAAGCTTCAGAAAATTTTATTCTAAATAACAATTTGTATAATATGTATTGTAAACTAATAATAAAATTTTATTTTTGTCAATTTAACTTTCAAATAGTAGAATGCAAGAATATAAGAATGCAAATGATAAACAGAGACCTAACTAAATAATACACGCAGTTAAAAATAAATTTCTGTCAGCATCAATATTGGAATATAATTGTTGTTCCGGTGTTGGTGAACATAAAAAATAAAAATCACATATTTCGTCTATAAGGTATTTTCTCATGCCTTCGTGGTGTAGTGGTCAGCACGCTCGACGCGTAACCCAGAGGTCCGTGGTTCGATTCCCGGAGAAGGCAGTTCCTAATTTTTCATCTCTCCTGCTTCTAAATAACCTAATCACGCTACACTGGCGCCCAAACTAAAAAGGTGGTGGATGATGATTCTCCACCACCGGGATTTGGCGATTGGATCCCCAAAACCCCAGTCGCCCTTTAAAAGGGGATATATAAGGTATTTATTCCGCCTTCTTCGCATGTCTTCGTGGTGTAGTGGTGAGCACACTCTACGCCTAACGGAGGGGTTTGATTCCCAGCAAAGGCATTGCTCATTTTTCATGTCTCCTGCTTCGAAATAACCTAATTAATGACTCTACACGTCTAAAACGTTTAAAAAAACATTTTGACGTAAAATTTAAATATTGTTGGGTAAAATTAAATTTGTGTTTTAACTTTTCGCTACGTGAAAATCTTGGTACAGTGCCAATCATGATTGAAAGTGAGAAAAATTTCAGATTATGATCAGCTTACTCTTATTAAGTATTGCTGAATATTCATGTTTTTTCTGTGCAAAAATGTGCAAATGATTTCAAAGAATATGTTAACTATGAAAATTTTCTCTGAGAATCTCAGCAAAATTAAAAGTAATAGATTAATTTGGAATGTTTTGTTGAAGTAGCAAGTTTTTTTATTGCTTTGTTAAAACTTTTGTTAATTAAATCTTATTGTTTGATTAAAGCCATTCTGAAATATTATCTAAGCTTTCCTTTTTATGAGAAGAATTGTTCTGTGGCAATTGTCACGTCACAAATGTTGTGGTACCAAATGTTAAATACTAACTGTTACAATAATTTGCCTACAATAATATCCAAAACCAAATTCTCATTTGCGTTGTGTATTACTAACCCGAACAACCCCTAAGACCAAGCAGGAGTACTGGTGTTAAGAACATTCACACAAGTCATCATAAGAAAAACTCTGAATCAAATATATATATAACCAAGGATATTTATTGCAGCATTAAAGGAAGACACTCAATCCTTCAACTTAAATTTCTAGATCCATGGTGTGTTCAGGTGACAACTATTTAAAATAATGCATTTAGAATTATAATATATATATAGCTAATTTCAAATATGCACCGAGATGAATTAATCAATAATTTACACCGTAAAAATTAATATTAAATTTTCATATGCAGTTATCAAACTCTGCTGGCCAGCATAAAAATACACAGGAATTTAATGAATCACCGAGCATGGTGTCTTTACCAATATTGATAGAGATTACTTAGTTCAAGAAATTTCTTAATTTGCTCAGGTAAAAATTACATACATAAATTTAGCAAATCCCTTAGGCAGTTAGAAAATATTACATATTCAAGTAGACCCGTTGGAGATTACATTTCCTACATTCAATTACACAATTAAAGGTAAAGTAGAATTTAAATTTTTAATCGTTCCTTAATTTGCAAAAGTTAAAGTTAATTCTCAACCAAAAATAGTAACAACTTAAAGTAAAAAGGTAAAATTTAGATGATAA
>KK113142.1:174997-185714 GCA_000611955.2 Stegodyphus mimosarum
GTGAGACGTGCCTCACACGCTCGATAGAACGACGTTATGCAGAAAGAGAGAGGACAGCGAGCTACTGTCCGTCCAGTGTTTTTATACACTGCGGCGCACGTGGTGGCCCACGATTACGATTACAGTGGCGATGACGATACACTGCGCGCAGTGAGAATTCCATATTCTCACAGATTTATATATAGCATTATTCTAACATAGGTATTTTGACACAAAACCGTACCTTTTTCTGAAATGACATGCCAATTGTTTTCCATACTTCGATTCTAAGACTCAAATTATGCTTAAATATTAAATTTTGCAAAATTTGTTGCGAAATTTAAGGAGAAATTCAAAAATTTATCTTGGCGTATTTTTTCAGTTTGCGCAAAGAATAATTTACTTGGCGAGCTTCTTAATTTATAGCAAACTAATTTTTCTTTCCTTTTTTGCATTGCAGACGAGCGGGAAAAAATTCATCGTTCATACTTTAAAATAATTTTTACAAGATGCATAAACCACATTTGATGTTATTATCTCTCAAAAAAAAGATGCCAAATTTTAAAACGCGCCAGTATGTAATCTGTATATCTTAGAAAATTTTGAATAAAAACTCTAATTTTTTTTGCAGGTGAGCCTAGAAATACATCTACTTTATGGAGATGTTAAAAATTTTAGAGGCTATAATGCAAAAAATGTTTTCGAAAAAATTATAAGAAATATTTAAAAATACAAATTTTAATAATAAATCATGAAAATGTGCGAATTATATTTGGATTAAGCCTAAATTTCGAATTCTTGAAGAAGGAATCAAGTAAATTTAAGAAAAAAAAAGAACTCTCTAACAGGCAAGGCCGTATATATGCGGCCTAGAACATTTCTGTAAGAACGTATATATACGGGCATATTAAAACATATCCAAGAAATTAAGGCAATGTATTAAAAGCACACAAATTTAGGTGTAAAATACCAGGAGACTTTTTACGCTAGTATCAAGAAAATAATTTGTTCTCATAGCAGTTTTTGAAAATTTGTGCTTTCTTAGCAAAAACCCTGGACGGTCAGAGCAAATTCAATTTACACTGAAGAGCTAAAATTTTGAGAGCTAATTTTTTAAAAACTCTTCGTGCGATTTTTAGAAAACTTCGTAGTTTGGCATAATTTAAGTCGTAGAATCGAAATGTAAAAAAAACCTGGCACGTCATGTCAGAAAACGTCCGATTTTGGATCACAATTCCAATGTTCTAGTAATACTATATATAAGTAATACTATATATAAATTTAACATGTATCCTAAGTCGCCATTTCGAGACATGAAAAACGCATTTAGAATTTTGTCAGTCGGCCCAGTAGAACGGAAGATATAGAACTGTCCCATTTTTTTGGCAGTGTGCAAACATTGTACGTAAATTTAAGAATCTAATTAATAAAATGTATTATAGTAATAATAGTTAAGAGACTTTTTCTGATATGGTTAAGATGCGTTATTGGAATTGTATTTATGTCTGTTTGCATCTTCTGCAAAATGACGTTGGACTCCTTAAAAATATAAGTGATTATTTCTAACCAATTAAAATATGAGCCAAATGTCATCGAGAGAGTAGCCAGCAATGATGGAATGTGACTATCACGGTCAGCGTGGTTCCTATGGAAGGAAGGGATACAGGGCAGTAAGTTCCATCGTCGCATGGCGTCGGTGTGCGGGAACAAAATACCCTGAAGGCGTACTGTATACTGTTGGGTTGGCCAAGTTTAGCAGTGGAGGGGAGACCGCAGCCAAAGGTGTCAGCGCGGGACGACAGTAACATTGCATACAGCAGCAAATGTGGCAGCTGTGTCGCGTTTGATCACGGCGAACGAGCAAATAACGTTCAACGAGATGCAGGGAGAGACAGGACTTGCGTGAGGAACATTGCAGCCGATTGTGCATGGTGATTTGGAGATGACAAAGGTGTGTTTAAAGTGGGTGCCTCATGCAATCGCACCACAACAAAAGACGAAGCGCCTTGACATCTGCAAAGACCTTCTTGCACTACACGATGCCAATCCAGATTACATCTCTGCCCGCCTAGTCGCGGGGGACAAGTCGTGGTTTTTACACGACACTCCCGGCAAATAACACTTCCATTGAGTGGAAGCATGCATCAAGCACACCTCCCAACAAACCTGGTCGGCGCTGAACCCGAGGAAGCAAATGGCAACAGTCTTCTGGGATATCTACGTCATCTTTCTTGTAGACTGGTTGGAACCTGGATATACTATCAACAGCGACCGGTACTGTGAGGGTGCCAGAACGCTCCGACGGTGCATTCAACAGCGCCGTCCGGGCAAATGGTTATGGCACGTGCTGTTCCAGCACTACATCACACGTCCCACACCAGCCAGAACACTCGCGACACTGGCCTTCACTGTGTTGCCACACCCTCCGTACTTACCCGATCTGGGCTCCTCGGACTACGCCCTGTTTGACATGGTGAAGGACGCAGTCAGGGGCCAAGATGTTGAATTTTCTGCCGAATTGCACGCAGTTGTCCGTAGGTGGTGCACCGACACCCTCGCAGACTGGTTTACCAAAGCCCTTCGAGACCTCCCAGCCAGATGGCAGAAGTGTATTAACTTAAGCGGGGAATTACTTCTAACTGATGTACTATCCGTTTCTTGCTAATAAATGTATTCTGCTCTGTGGAAGCCATTCGTGTCATTCATTTTTTTTCGACCTAAATAGCAACTGTGTATGTAACTGCTCCAGTTTTCGTTCTATAACTTCAAACTGCTTCAGTATTCAAAATATACTCTTTTTAAGCTGTTATTTTTAAAATATATTACTACAAAAAGTTGCATTTTTGAAAATTTCCTATTCCACTTTCTTATATAACAGTGCTTTTTGAAATCAAATCATTATATCAAGGGTTCCCAGTGGGATCAGTAGTGGCCCCCTGGCAGTCATGGAAATTTTATAGGGGGTCAATGATGTAACTTTGCCTGCAAAAAATTAAGATATTTGGGTTTAAAATAACACACTGATCAGAAAGGAAACATAGAAACGAGCAAGTCGAAAATTCCTGAGGATAAGAATTTCCCGACCCCAAACACTACGAAAAAGCTTCGTTTCTCGGATTGTATTCGTTCTACAGCACATTCATGAAGACTTTCTCGGACATAGATATGCTCTCGTTACGGTTAAAAAAGACCATATTTAAGTGGTCAGAAGAGGAAAAAAGAGCATTTAAAGTTCTTAAGCAAGCTTTAAGTTCAATCCCACTATTAAAAGTTCATAACTCAAATACTACATTAGTAATTTATGCAGATGTCTCGGAATATTCAACAGGTGCTGTATTAATGCAAGAAGATCACTCTATAGCATATTATAATAGGTCAAAGAGTCGAACAAAACGTAATTACTCTGTTAGCGAGACAGGAGTGTGTGTATGCGAATATTTTAACATCTGTAGTTTTAGTTTGAAGGGAAACAGTTATTGCGGAAATACAAAAAGATTCAGAGATCGAGCAATCAGTATCTTTTAAGTATTTTCCTGAAAATGTTTCACTCGGTAAATAAACGGTAGAGTTATGAAATCGTTGATCATATTTTATTTTACAAGAAAACTGTAAGCTAAATTTCGGAATTAAGGCCAGTTATTACAATTACTTTGATCTGGCAATACTGCGCGAATTATATGATAACCCATTTTCAGACATATGGGTATGAGAAAAAATATTCAAAGGTAAGCGTTGTTTTTTCCGAATTTACAGCAAATATAAGAAAATACGTCCCGAGTTGTGTAACCTGCCAAAAATATAAATACTTAAATTTCGCTCCAGCAGGCTATTTATAAATAGCACAAAATCAAGTTTTCCAAATGCGATTCTCCGAGTAGATGTATCAGGTCCGCACCCGAGAAGTGACAGGAATAAATAGCATTACCGCTTAGTCATTATTACTCATTTTACTAAATTGTATGAACTGATTCCGCTAAAGCATGCATCAGCGATTATAGCAGAAAATTCTCTTTTAAAGGGGTATATTTTAAAATACAGATCGCTGTTAAAAGCAATATTTAACAAAGGACCGCAGCATATAGATAGTGATTTTGAAAAAATGTGCAAGTAACTAGATATAAAGCACTGAAGCATATTTGACTCGAGCATATCGATGAGCTTGTTAATAGAAACATTAAAGAAACATCATAAAAGTTGCGATCTACACATTGAAGAACTAGCCTGTAGTTTATGAACAGCGAAACATGAGACAACGGAAGAGACTCCCGCTGAGTTGTTTTGGGGAAGGAAAACCAACACAGCGTTAGACAAACTAATTTTTCAACAGAAAAGAAAATCAGAATTCCAACAAAAAGCTATTCAAAAGTTAATCAATGTAGCAGTTAACATTTCAGAGGAAACTAGGTTAAAACAAAAGTTACATTACGAGAGTAAACGAAGACAAGCGGATAGAATTAGTGATAAAGTCTTAAAGATGAATCACACGTAGCCATCTGTACAGAAAACTGAAATAAGTAAGTTTAACGACAAATTTGCCAGACATTTTTCTCGTGAAAAATCTGAAACAAAATGTGGTAATTATAGAGGATGGCAGAAGGCAGAAAAGCTCCACAAATGTAGATTGCAGTTATAGAAATTTACAACAGAGTAAATAGAGTTCTGTTTGAAGCAGTTAAGTCAGTCAAAAGTGCCATTTATGTCGTGAAGCATGCCGCATAATAGTGGTGAATTTGAAGAGGTCGCAGAAAGTAGTTGAGAAAAAGACCTAGGAGAATGGATAAAGAAGGACGTTACACAAACTGGGAGGTGTATAAAGAGAATTGAGAAAAAAGGGTCCAGAAGATAACAAGAGTACGGAGAAATGTCGAGTAAACAAGTCTGGAAGAAAATTAAGGAAAAGGAAACGAATACATAGGTAGAATAACCTATAGTAGAGAGTAGAGGGTAGAATAACCAAAAGAATGCGTACGAATAACTCATGGTAATAATAGAGTACACTGTTCAAAGTTTGGTTCAAGGTTTCACCAAACTGTGGTACAACTATTGCCGAAGCACCAAATAATGGCTCAGCCACACGAAGTTGCAACCAAAAGATGGTAATACGCTGAACCATTCTTTGGTGCTTTGGCTGAACCATTATTTGGTGCTTCAACTGAATCATTATTTGGTAATATGTTGAACCGAGAATTGGCAATATCTTAAAGCAAGAATGGGGAATGTTGAACCATAAATTAGAAATTCGATAAATAAGCTATACTACGACATGGATTGAGAATACCTTAAGCAATTAATTATAATTATGTTTACCATTAACTGTAAATTATAGGAAGTTATTTGAGAGCTCAGGCATAAAATTTTATATTATCCATTTTTTTTTGTATTTTTTTATTCAATTACTGCTATGGCTCCCTTCTCCTGGTACTTTTTTTATTCATTACTGCTGTGGCTAAGATATTTGGAAATTGCTTATGCAAATCAGCATACATATAGCCATAATTATTGATAAATTGGCTAGCAGAGCAATCTGATTTATTTGCATAAGATTGATTCAGTTTTGAGAGAATGAAAGTATAAAATATGTATCATTAAAATACACACTTGCAATATACAATGTACGTCCAGAAAGTAAGTTCCGTTTGGTAATAAAAGTAAATTGTGTACAGCTACAGAAAAGTTATTTATTGCACAAAATTCAACAACTCTTAAACTACTTTTCCACATAACTGCCGAAATATTGCAGGCATTTGTCATAGCGTGGCACAAGTTTTTGTATACCTTCTTCATAGAAATTTGCCGCCTGTGTCTTCAACCAGTTGGAAACAGTTTCTTTCAGCTCGTCGTCATTGTTAAAGTGTTGACCGCCAAGGAAAGACTTAAGATGTAAGAACAGATGAAAGTCGCTAGGAGCGAGGTCAGGGCTGTACGGAGGATGGTCAAACACGTCCCAGCCAAATCCCTGTAGGAGGTTTTTCGTCACATTTGCAGTGTGTGGTCGTGCGTTGTCGTGAAGAAAAACAACACCTTTTGACAGCAATCCTCGGCGCTTATTCTGAATTGCACGGCGCAATTTCCGAAGTGTCTCGCAATAAGCATCTGCTCTGATTGTTTGACCACGCGGTAAGAAATTAATGAGTAAGATGCCTTTCCAGTCCCAGAACACTGTGCACATCATTTTTCGAGGTGTCAAGATTTGCTTCGGCTTAACCTTTGCTGGGGATGAAGTGTGCCTCCATTCCATTGATTGCCGCTTACTTTCAGGGGTGTCGTAAGAAACCCAAGTTTCATCTCCTGTGACTATCTGTGTCAGAAATTCTTCACCGCTTTCAGCATAACGGGTCAAAAACTGAAGTGCACTACCCATCCGTTTTGTTTTGTGTTGCTCAGTAAGAATCTTTGGTACCCAACGTGAGCAAAGTTTACGAAATTTCAGTTTTTCGGTAACAATTTCATGCATTAGTGATCGTGAAATTTGGGGAAATTCCATAGCGAGAG
Organism: Stegodyphus mimosarum; assembly: GCA_000611955.2. Taxonomy (NCBI): domain Eukaryota; kingdom Metazoa; phylum Arthropoda; class Arachnida; order Araneae; family Eresidae; genus Stegodyphus; species Stegodyphus mimosarum. The sequence continues at coordinate 181,469 of KK113142.1, forward strand.
CACTAATTGTAAACCTTCGGTTTTCATGGATCTTGTCATCAATCGCGTGAACCAGTTCTTCTGTAACCAAAGATGGACGCCCACTTCGTTCTTCATCGTGCGCATCACTACGTCCGTCATTGAACTTTCGGACCCATCTTCTCACCATTGAATCACTCATCGCTTTTGGTCCGTAAACATCGCAAATTTGCCGATAAATTTCACTAGGTTTCACTTTCCTCGCATTCAGAAAACGAATCACAGATCTGATTTCACAAGCGGCGGGATTTTCAATCAACACCGACATTGTAAACAAGCACAACAAAGCGTACGTGACTGACAGCGATCTCCAAATGGCGCGCGTTTCTTCTCCTTGATACAGAGCGTCTACTGCGCATGTGCGGAACTGCGATCGCAGAGCTGCAGCGGAGATAAATTGAAACGGAACTTACTTTCTGGACGTGCCTCGTATTAGCATGTATATAAAAACATATTTTTTCAAAATTAAACGCCTTACACACCAATAGAAATAAATAAAAATATAACTGCTCATTGCAAGAGCTGAATTTTAAAAATTCATGTTTGATATATCTTCACCTGTAAATTAAATTGCATTGATTATTATTATTATTATTACTTTTGCTGTTTAACTCCACTAAATATACCCTCCATACATTAGAGAAAAGCAAATTTAACATACTCATGAAACGTTCTTATCATTTTCATACATTTTTTTTTACATTCGCGTGTGAGAAATCTGTAAACTAACAGCATGGTTTGTTGCAGTTTGTCTTGACAACAGTCTTTCAACAGCACAACTAAATCACGGCTTTTATCTCATACTGATTTGCTATTCTACAGACATAAATAGCTTTGAGTTTCAAGGTCTCTAATATTTAAATTCACAACAGAAATTGCTTTGTCAAAATTGATGTTATACATTGTGTGTAATGTGTAATTAACAGATATTCAACTAATTACTATTATACTATATAAAGAAAAATTATTCCATGCATAATCCTTATATTCATTTACATGCCATGACACTTACCTTTAAAATTTGGAGACTCTGTAAAAGTATTTTCCAGGATCTGTAAAGTTTCCCATGTCCCCTCCCCACACAAAAACAAGTTTTACTTTACGGTAATTTTTTTACGATATGTTAAAATGTATTATGAAGCATGATCAATTATAATATTTATGTACCTATACAATAAAGAAAATTTTCCAAAGCTATTCAAATTGTTCAATAAATTCAAAAGCAAATTCTATTTTTTCTGCAGATTAAACATATCTCTTGGTAACATGTTACGTAGAAACGTAAACATTTCATGCAAAATAAGTCAGAGAAAAACATAAGCTTAAAATTGAGATCGCAAAGCTTTAATGAAGAACATATTTAAATCAATATAGACAGATTTTGTGCAACTGCTACATAAGAAAATTAATTAATTAAGAAATATTTTATGCTGAATGTTGCACAGACATACATGTAAGCATAATTTAATAAATTATATCACTTATATTCTGTTTAAGAAATTTAATTTAACGTGAAACTACCCATAAAACCTGTCGAATGATTATGTATATTTTATGCATATTTTAATCATTATTTTTCAGAATTTAATAACAAGTATATTGCATACATTATTATGTTTATATAGAAACAGTACATACATCAATAACACTCTTCTAACTTGAAACCTTTAATTGTATGAAATAAATAAGATAAATGTACTTGTAAAGCATGCATGGGAGGATATTTACCATTACTTATAATATTAACGAAAAGCATTTTGCAGTTTCATATTCTGGAGTATATAAACCAATAAATCTCAGAAAGCACAAGTGTGTGTAGTAGTCATTTTAATACATTTGTGAAAAGTTTTCTAAAATTTCTATAGGATATTTAGCAATGTTATGAAACCAAAATTTATAATTTTTTATTTAACAATTTAATTAAGGTAGTCTCATACACTTAAACACTTTTTGCAGTTCATAATCATTAGAAGAGAGACATAAAGAATGCATGATACTCAATATTAGATGAATGATTTCTCAGACTGTTGGCTGTATGGGAAATCGAACGGATGGTAATTTGTGGGCACAGTATATCAACACAGTCACAGTGTTTGTGAGCACAGTGGTCTGACAAGTACATTGTATCAAGCTCAGTGCCTGTGTACCTCATAACGCACCACTTGGTGACAGCACTCTTTGCCAGGATGAATTTTGTAAGCTTGTTCTGATGTTACTGTTAGGCAATTGAGATTAGTCACAACATATTCTGATCTTGCATGGATGTCGAAGTAGTCTTGGTCAGGCGTCATGCAGTCACAACCAGTGATTGAAACTCTCGGGAATATTCTCAAGACAACATTTTTAGATACTGTTTGTAGTTCTGTTTCAACATCATTGGGAACCTAAAAAAAGGAAGCATTAATACATAGCTACATAACATCATTCATTATCTAAACTATTAATTTTATATTTATTTATTCTTTCATAATTCTTACCCTCGTATCGTGACTGATGTTATGACTGATGCATTACTATGTTATTCTGACTGATGCTTCTGTGTTTTAGTGTATAAGTTGTAACAAGTATATGATATCATTGCAGTATATGATAAAATAATATAAAGCATCCAATAGTATATTAAATTTAATTAATAAAAACTTAAATATTCATTTTGCTTGGTTATTTGGATGCATCAAGCCACTCCACTGCTATCTGACTAGGGTATGTACATTGGGTTGCATTCATGTTACACATCGAGGAAACCAAACATGCAAGCAGTGCGTTTGCATGGATTCAAACCTGGGTCGAAATGCCAGTGTTAAACAGTCTAAACCATATCATTACTGGTAATAATATGTTAGTTTTCCTTTCTAATGAAAAACTAACTATAGAAGAAACAAAACACAATAAAAAAGGGAAGATGCATTAAAAACAATTTTTGTCAAATACTGGGGCTGAATATCAAATATATGGCTGGCCGAACATCAGTATTTTGATATATTCAAGATTTTATTTTTTAAAAAAGGAGGTATTTTCTGACTATCTCCGAACCCACCAAAGAAGCACAAAAATGTACTGATGAGGCAACGCACCATACCGCCAAAAATTATTTATGTTGAAATGTGTTGCTGCTGGTAGAGAATACAGTCCACCGATATTTTAAAAAAACATTAATATACAATTTACGCGCCTTATTATATTGTTACGAATTTCACATTTATTTGGCTATTTATTTAGAATTGTAATTAGATTTGCTTCATGTTGCCTTAGCAACGCAGACGATTTTTGAAGAGAAAGCTACGTCAAAAAAAATAAATAAATAAATAACAATAAAAATAAAAGAGCGCGTTCATTTAATGCTTAATACAAATAAATATCTCGTAATTACTGTTGCCATCCAGAAAAATCTAGAAAAATCGTGTTTGTTCTACTGATAATTAAAAAGCTTATAAAAGCCGAGGTGAAACAGCTCATCTCAGTTGCTGTTGTTGCTATTATACTTGTAGCTGTAAAAAGCGAACTGCTGTTTGTTTACTTAATGCTGTATTAATTGTAGCGATTTCGCTGTGAAATAGAACTATTTTATCTGTTTTGAACTGAGTTTTTGCTAAACGTTTGAGATATTGTGACATTGTGAGAAGATCTGTGAAGAAATATTTCAGCATTTTAATTTATTTCTTGTGAAAAGAATAATTTTTTTAAACTTTTTAACGACTTGTACATTCAATATATAACGAACCCGTAGGCACGTAACAATTTTTGGTGTCAGGAGTGGGGTTTGAATGCCATTCACGAGAGCAATGGAAGAACAATTGAGACAGCTTGTGACTGCTTTTGCTGAGATGAAAGGTGGTCAAGAATCTGTTAAGGAAGAAATAAGATGAAATCCGTTAAAGAAAAGATGGAAGTTTGTCTGGAGAGACAATGAATGGGGACGAGTACTCTTTACAAATGAGAGGGGATTTAGTCTGAGTTGAGATTCTAGACACATACACATCTGGACAGAGCGTGGAAGACGCAATAACCCCTTCAACATCATCAAAAGGGACTGTTTTGGAGGTCGCGGAGTTCTCGTTCGAGCAGACATAATGCTTGCTAGCCGGACCGACCTTCATATCTCCCAAGGAGGTTCGTCACCTGGGACTGCTATTGTAACGAGGTTCTTCTTCCTTACATGCGTCTTTTCACAAGGGCTATAGGTCCTCAGTTCCTCTTCATGGACGACAACGCTCCACCTCATCGCACA
>KK113142.1:189310-265429 GCA_000611955.2 Stegodyphus mimosarum
AAGTCGGAAAGGACCGAAGAAACGCAGCCGGGGGAAGCTGCAACGTTACAATGTAGGAGCACCTTTTGAACGTATCGCCTTTGACATCTTAGGACCTCTGCCACGAACTGCTGATGGCAACAAATACATCCTCGTTGCCATTGATTACTTCACCAAGTGGCCTGAAGCGTATCCTATTCCTGATCAAGAGGCTGTCACAGTAGCAGAGATGATGATACAGCACTGGATTTCCAGATTCGGAGTGCCTCTTCAGTTACATTCCGATCAGGGAAGGAATTTTACCTCGGCTGTAGTCAAGGAACTCTGCAAGCTACTCGGCATTGACAAAACCCAAACGACGCCTTTACATCCCCAGTCGGACGGTATGGTAAAGAGGTTTAATCGAACCATCCTCAATAACCTCTCCTTAGTGGTTTCCAGAAACCAACAGGACTGGGACAAGAAGTTGCCACTATTTTTACTGGCTTACTGCAGTGCTGTCCACGAGACTACCGGCTATTCCCCATCTCAGATGCTCTTCGGTTGTGACCTTCGTCTGATATGTGATCTTTTGTTTGGTCGTCCTACGGATGCGCCTTCATCGCCTGAGGAACACATACAAGACCTCCAGGCCCGGTTTGAAGTGATGCACAACTTTGCACGAGAGCGAGTCAACTTGGCGACGGAGAAGATGAAGACCCGCTACGACACGAGAGCTACTGGACATCGTTTCAACGAAGGAGACATGGTGTGGGTATGGAATCCGACTCGACGGAATAGACTTTCTCCAAAACTACAATCACCTTGGGATGGTCCTTAAACAGTCCTAAACAGGCTGAACGACGTCGTGGTTCGGATCCGTAAGTCATCGAACTCTAAACCTAAAGTCTTTCATTATGACAGGTTAGTTCATTACTATGGCCATAGTACGTAGTGTATATAATTGTAAATAGTAATGTACATAGTATAAGACCATGGTCCTATTTGTATTTAGTATTTGATTTGTATTTGTTAAGTAGTAGTATTTGATAAGTATTTGTGTTTAATAGCATTTGTATTTGATAGTATTTGTACTTAGTATTTGAATTGTATTTCGCGTTGGATAGAATTTAATTTGCTGAAAGTCACTTAATAATCAATATATCCTTTGAAATCATCAGCACATTTTTGTTTGTAGTTTTACCAAACAAAACTTAAATTTTCATTTCAAAAAAATTTTTTAGCGTTTTAGATTAATTATGTGTTTTTTATTTCTCAAGTTTACAAACAGCGGAACAATAATTATATTCCAATACTGATGCTGACAGAACATTGTATTGTTTATGTTTGTATTGTACTAGTATTCTGTTTCTACAGAATGACTATAATGTATTTTACAGCAATACACATTACGTAATATATGCAGAAGTACACATTATGTTATAACAATGTTTTTACTAAGAATGTTCGGGAATCTCTTTTTAAAGTTCTATTCAGCTACGTTAAATGCAGTAGTAATAATCAAATGCTGAAAACAGGCCTTACCAGTAACGCGACTAACTCCAACAAAATCATTAAAAAGTTACTGCGAATGCGTGTTAACACCATTTTGTATCTTACATTTCATTAATGCACAAATTTAATACACATACATAAATCAAAACGTAAACAAACTAAAAATATGCATACCTTCTAATTATAGAATACACAGCCGACTGTTCGCTAACACAGTCAAACAGCCGCCATTAAACTTTCTAAAGATCGAATCACGGGAAGACCAGAATGCTTTGCTTTGATTGGCTGGAAGGCATTCCTTAAAAGTGATGAAACCTTGACCTAATTGGATCGTTTCACCAAATATCAGTGAAACGGTAAAACCAAGTGAACCATGTTTTGGTGCTATCTCTGATTTCGAACCATTAAATAGTATAACACTGAACTAAAATATTTTAAAATCAAGACGCCCCAACCATGCACTAGAAAAGCTACAACAAGCAATTCCCGAAATAGAGGAGTGGTGCAAAAGATGGAAAGTAAAAATAAATCCTGAAAAATCTCAAGTCCTAGTGATCCGGAAATACAAAACCAGAGATCGACTCACCTGTAACATCACTATGTTTGGGAAACCAGTTCCCATCGTAACGACGGCAAAATATCTCGGCGTAATTTTCAACCGAAGTTTTACTTGGACAAACCATATAAGCTACGTGTGTGGAAAAGCCTACGGTATAATTAAACGACTTTATCCGCTACTCGCCAAAGACTCTGGCCTCAGCCTCAACCGCAAGAGACGGTTATACACAGCCATCGTTAGGCCGATTATCACGTATGCTGCACCGACCTGGGCAAGTGCAACTAACGGTGATATCCGCAAGCTACAAATCCTGCAAAATAAGTTTCTAAGGACTATTACAAACGCCCCTTACTACATTAGGAATGAAAATCTACACTGGGACCTCAAGATTGAGTACATGAAAGACTTTTTACATAAACTCAATGCGAACTTTTTCCAGAAAGCTGCGACGAATACGATCGCAAATTTTGCCCATATCCTGGACTATGAAATTATCTTAGAAGATTTGTTTATTCGTCCCTATGCTTCATATTTAATCAGGCAAGCATAATAATCGTCTTAATTTTACAAAAACAAGTCCTGTGCGCAATGTTCATATCTTCTCTTCGAAAATATCAACGCTTATGAATTCGATCAATCACCAGCAAGCAACAGTTAGCTGCAAACAATCACAGATTTTCTCCCGACTTTCGCATGAGAATTAATGGCATGTTGTCATTTCGTACTCATCAAATCTTCCTCTCAGAGGAAACACTTCAGGCTTTCCACTGTATTAGGACTTTACACTTTGAATGTCTGGGAAGTATTGCCTTGGCAATAGATACCCAGAACAACACAGCAGTATCGCAGTAAAATATTTTACAGTGTAGCAAAATCAATGATGAGAAGGAACAGCAAATTCAAGAAAAGAGTTCAAAGGAACATGCAGAGAAGAATGAAGAATGCCTAAAAATACAACATTTAAGCCAAGTTCTTTTGAAAAAAAAACGAATCAGCGTGGATGGCAAAGAGAAAAGCCTGCCGATGAAAAAAGCAAGACTAAACCAAGGACTGAAAAGGGGGGAACTAAGTTTGAACGGGAACGAGTAGAAAGAGATCGAAGACGGAGAATCAACACATTACGAACTTCTAAGACCTGGCTATCTGCATTCAAGCCAGCAAGTACCCAGCGGTCAGTTAATTTGAAAAGTGGAATGGATAGCCAAATTGAGGACTATCGAAACAAGAGATGGCTTCCAAGGAAATACGAACAGCTCTAAGAATTTCAAAATTGGTGCAAGAACCGAATTTTCAATTGGAGAAATGCAAAAGCATAGTGCAGATCCGAACAAAAAGGCTAAGTAAATTTTTCTTTTTGCTGTTAAATTAAGTGTGAACTTTAGTAAGCGTACAACAAAGCAAATAATGTTTGGAAATAAATTGTAAAACTTAAAGCAATTCATTTGTGTTTTAGATTTAATTTCGCTAAAATTCTGGTTAGAATTTCCATGCAATATTCTTATCTTATTTAGAAAGTTAATTGTGAGTTTAAAGTTTACGTTTATGGATGAATCTCACGGAAATATCTCCATTTAAATTAGATAAATTATTAGTGAATTATATAAGTGCAGCTGCTATATTAGGAAGGACTGGTAAGAGAAATGGCATAAGATGTAAGTTTTTTTCAGGTATACTTTCCAGGTCCACTTGGAAAGATGCTAGCCAAGAACTTTCTTAAAAGATGACTTCAAATAAAGCGTTAATTGTAAAGGACCACAATAAGGTAACTTAGCTTTAAAATGTTTCATAAAGTCTGTTTAAAGACTATGCATTCATTTTTTTCCTAGGCAGGGCGAGTGTGAAAATTTAATTCATATTTTAACTAAATAGTTTTTTTAATTCGTAGCTTTTCTATCACTTCTGACTTAGTCACGTTGCTTCTTCCCTCCAGATGATTGCGCAGTTATTTTTAGACAAGCGTAGGGCTATAAGTATGTTAATTGGGACCAAGAGGTTGTGTGAAGTCTGAGCCTGTTTGAAATAAATGACTACTATCCGAAGAACGTCAGCCTATTCTGGCCTAGGTGTAGCGGAGAAAGATGAGATATGGTGCCGCTAGAAAGCAGCACATGGTGATTATTGATGCTTAAATCCTGCCCAAAGTAGCTGCTTCCCGCATAAGTTCTGTCCATAGCAATGAGCTACAGTTGCTTTCTTAATGCTACGTAGTGTGTTAAAATTAAAATAGTTGTTCCTTTTCGAGGAAAACTGAATTGTTAATTTAGCATAGTCAAATGAACAGCTATCTGTGTTTTCACGTTAATTCGCAAGTAGAGATTCATTAAAGATTTAAGTTAAGTGTAATTGAGTTGTTATCTGCATGAACCTAGAAATACCATTTCCATCGCGATAACTCGTGTAAAGGAAATCACTGGCACTTAATAATTAGAATTCGCAGAGCTAAGATGTACTGGTTACTATGATCAAAACACGCCCCAATCTAATAGCAGGTGTTATAAAATTAGTTAAACAATTAAATACGGATGAAATATACAAGCAAGTTTTTAAACCCGAACTGTCAGAAATATTCTAATATCATCAGTATTTCTGTTTCAAAGCAGATTTTAATATATACAGTGCTGGGTATGATGACTTTTAAATAATACCTGCAACATTACAATATTTAATTAATAATAAGGCCAGCTAGCTTTAGTACTAAACTTTCTCCAAAAAGTTAAATTTGTTCTATGGCACTGCTTCGTTCTGGGTTCATATTTTGAAACGCAAAAAATGCTGCACGTAGAATGAGACAAAGTACAATATTTTTTAGTCAGATCAGGCACACTACAAATGCAAAGGTGAACTACTATTGCAAAAATACTACAACTACAGCAGTGAATTTTAAACATTCCATCTGGAACTGCACATTTAAATAATCCTAACTGCAAATTCTGAAACAAGGTTTAGAATCCTTTTCTTCAGATATAAGAGATGGATCAAATCCTTTCTCAAAATGTGAAATCATTATACCCTGAACATTTAACTGAAAATGAATATTGCGTGTACTGAAATAAACATTAGAGCGATAGAATGATACAATTATTTATCAAAATGTTATCGCGCAACTGCACACCGAGTGGATTAATTTAGTAGAACAAATCATTAAAAAAATGATTGCTGAATGCCTATTCACAATCAATACCAGTTTAATTATAAAGGAATTCTTTATTAGTTTTTGAGCGACAGATAAAATATTTTACTTTACGGCTGTGTAGGAATGTTCAAAACTCTTCAAATGTAGTAACTACTGTCTGGAATGCTGAAGTTATGAATAATTTTGAGGAACATTTGAAGCTCTCACTTAAAATCCCTGAAACTTTCTCAGCAAAACCTTGCGGTTCTGTTCATGAAACATCGAAATGTTTGCATGTTTATGTATCTTTTAAAATAGATATCTTTGTATATAAATTAATTTCAAATGTTTCGTGAACTTTCATCCTGCATTTTTCAAATGAAAGACTTTTTTTCCCAGCACGAAAAAACTCATGCCTAAATTCTTTTCACTATGAAAATGAAGGCACTAAAATTATTAAAATTTGTAGCGTGCATTGGAGAGGTTAATCATACTTTGCATTGTTCCATATACTGCATATGTGCTATAGACTGGATTTCCAAATTCAGTTTTTAAAAAAAATTTCCTGCAGCACTCAAAATACACATTTTCTTTTAAATTCAGAATTTGAATATTTCACTAACACCCATTCTTCTACAGGCAGTACCGTTACACACTTTTTAGCATTTTATGTACTACCATTTTCTGCAATCTAACCAAATTCTATGCTTTGCTCAAAACTCCATGCTTTGCTTAAAATATTTGTACGTACTTTAATTTCATGCACACGTTCCGCAGTTGCAAGCAATGCCATACACCACTTCAAAAGCAACAACTAATTTCATTGTCTTGGCAGTTTATACTCTGGTCTTATAACATCAACGCCTTGTTATTGAACTGTGCGATAGCATTATACGAGCGGATATTAAACATTAGCTCACGTAACAACAGACTGTAATGGTTTAACGAGTTGAAACTCTATCTTATCAAATGGGAATGGATTCGGAATAGACACTGTCCACTACACATATATTACTGAAACACGTTTATATATGATGAGCACATTTAATGCATTATTTGATACAGTCGTTGCGCAATGAGTTAAAAAAAGCAATTTTTTCTGGATTCACTAACATTTTTCGTACATGTATGCTAACTGAATTTCAAGTAATAGCTACATAAATATTATTATGCTTGCGTAACAGAATTTACTGTTACAGATCTCTGTTTAGCTCTGCTTCGCTCATAAAAATAACCTCTTAACTTGTCACGAAAATTATGGCACTTATGTTTTGAAATTTCTGTGATTAAACGCACACTTTAAAAGCATGCAAATGACTCACAAATTAGGTAATAAGAAAAAATTTTAGAAATCGTTAATGATGACTATTAATTATTTGAACTTTAATAAGCAGAAACATAACTCATTGCATTCAATACTTATAATTAAATTGGTCGATATTATCACGAAAATGAAGAAGGTATTTTGTCTATTATTTCTGTATATGGATTTCAGCTTTGCACTCAACTGCTTTCTCTCTCCATGAATTTTTGATTGCCCTCATTTGATTGCATGTAAATGCTTAAAAAGAATTTGAAGGCATACTGAAGATTAAATTATGGGGAGTCTATAAATATAAATTGCAAGAAATGTTCGTATTTGTATTCGTGAGTATCTTCGAGTTTTAGTACCAGTTTTTATAGCCCACTCACAGTTTTCAGTGAACTATAAAATAATTGGGATTCTTAATAACGAGGTACGCTATTTAAATATAATAAATTTCTCGTATACATCTCGTATACACCTCTTTGCATACGAGAAAGACTGGACCTTGTCGTAAAGGAAACAGATGCATGTTTATGTTACACTTGGGAAGAACCACCTTGTTTGACTAACAGAAAACAAGCCATGTCCAAAATTTTGGCAAGCAATAAATTAGCAATTTTTGAAAGCGTAGTTGAATTTGAGTATCTGAAAATTGCCCCGGTTGCAGATCGCAATATGCAAATATGATACGTTACAACCATTCGCAAATCCTTGTTAGAATATGTGCTAATTAAACAGTGGTTGAAATCGTCAGAGAGTGGGCACTGGTGTGCTTTTGTACACATTGAAGAACGAAAGTCAAAGACGTTACTCTTTCTTTGCCATTGATCATCCGGTAATTTCTAGAATTTGGAAGCAACTCCAAATAAATTAAACATTTGTCCCGGTCGAAAAAATGGTAAATACTGCTTCTGAAGATCGCCATATTGATACAGTATCCAAGAGGAATCAACCAGCGACCTCCATGACCGTTACATCCACGGTTGCAGCATCACTTGGTAAGACAATATCTGCCAGCACTGTGTGCCCCGAAGGCTTCACGTGAAAGGGCTGATTTTCCCCCTTATGCATGATAATGCTTCTTCTCATTATGTGAACATCGTTGATAGGTACCTGCAGAGTGATGACACTTGTCCTATAAAGTATCCACGTATTTCTCAAAGCTTAATCCCACTGAAAATCTTTAAGATACCCACGGCCATGCTGTCTTTGCAAAGGCCAGCACCAGAGCCTGTGCAACCAGTATAGTTACACAGGGCTGCAAATTTTTAGAATTTAAAGAAGTAACGAGCTGTGAAAGTTACAGATGAAATTTTTTTTTGAATTTAGAGAAGGTACTAAATGAAGAAATAGCATAATCTGGAAGTAAAATTTTTGGAATTTAATTAGGTGCCGGGCAGAATTTAGGGCCTAAAATGCTTAGCACCGACCTTGTCTTTGCATGTTTTCGTCCTCCAGCCAGTCTCAGATAGTTGCAAAATTCCATAACTGAGAAATGAAAATTACTAGCGTCTCATTGGAAGCATGGCCAATGACTGTAAAATTCATGTGAAGGTCTGTTGTGGTCACATGCTTTATCAATGTAAGGTTTTTTTTCAGTATTAAATATCAATTTGCTAATGACTCAAATGTGGAGTCACACTATAATTTAGGAAATTTGGACATTGTTTTCATCTTTGCATATAATGTTTTGATTTCATGCATAAACACATTTGATACCTTCGTGTACAGTTTCTTGTTAATCAAAACTTTACTTTTCCATTTTTGCTAATTTTACCATCTCGTGCTTAACTTTAGAAGCCAGTGTATTTCTCATTAGTACAATATGCACACGTTGCCAGTGTCAGTGAAGTCTGTGAAAACTTGATAATGTTCGAAAAACGATTACCCGTACGAAGTACGAAACCCAGTAAGAAAGACTATAGATATGATGTTTGTTGTGAGTTAAAAATAATTGTTTTTCATCTTTGCTTCCAACTGGGCTACTCAAAATACAGGTCTTTCCGTTTCGAGTGGCATTGTAGGACGTGGAAAATCTTTACAACGAAAACTGTCGTGCAAAACAAGGGCTTGAAAAATATGCCTTCTTCCTTACGAAATGTTAAGAAGTTGTGGAGAATGAAGATACTTCTGTAACATTAAAAGAAGCTAGCTAGGGAGTATGAAGATATTTTCCTAACATCAAAAGAAGCTAACTGGGGAGTACAAAGCTATTTTTATAACATTAGAAAAATAAAGCTAAGATCCACTCACCTGAGAAACAAATTTTCTAGCACAAGTGATCCTGAAACAAAAACAGTACTTCCTGTTGTTATGTAATACATAATTATCTTAATTGTAATGCTTATCTGAATTCAGTTATCAGTAATTGAATTTACACTTATCTTAATTGTAATGCTTATCATAATTCAGTTATCAGTAATGGAAGTTATTAATTTGATTTTAATTTGCTCGGTTGAAAAGTAATTGTTGTTAATTTTTTAAATGTCAGTTTTAGTTAACTCTGATTTTAAGTTGCTTATGTTAAATTTTCTTTTATCCTTAAGGTTGTTTGGTTAACCGTTTAATTTTGTTCTTAAACTCTTAATCTTAACTTGGTTTTTGTACTGTTGTTTAGTTTTTGGTTAGGCTGACTCTTAAGGTCATTTTCACTTTGAATTTTAAAGTTCTTTATTATTACACAAGTTAGTGTCAAAGTTAAACAAGTTTTGTTTAACGTATCCCTCTTTCTGGTAAAATTTTGAATCCATATTTTCTGACTCTGGTGGTAAAGTCGTTTATGGTGCTGTAGAAACATTCTTAAGAAACATGAATTTAGCTGTGTAATTTCTATATTTCAACAGTAGAAAATTTCTTACGAAACATGAATTGTGCTGTGTAAGTATTATATATTCAACTGTAGAAACATTCTTCGCTGTTTAATTTAATTTAGTTAATTAAATGCTAGTTTTTGTAAATTCACTTTTTGTACATTACTACTTTGTGATAAAAGAACATATGTCATCAACTTGTTTTCGAAACTTGTTTCGTTACCAAAATACTAAATTCTGCACCCTACTTCCAAAGGCTTTTTTTTGGATGTATTTGAATTGCTCAGGGGTTTTGTCACAAGGCTAACTGGGAGTTCGTTAGGGCTCCACCCATGTAAGAGTGACACCCTGAGCGAGGCTAGCACAAATATGCGTTTATTTTATTTGTAGCGAATAGTTGAATGACTCCATGTGCCGATTGTAATTCTTGCAGATTAGCGTTTTCCGTCAACTGCTGGCCACCTCAAAAGACCCTTCCACCTTCTGCTATGGATACTTCTCATAGAGTTGCCTTGCAAGTGGCGACTTTTGGAACTTCAAGTATTGGCAAGCCGGGGTCTGGCGAGAAGAAGAAAAAGAGCCTGCAGCGGGTTTTTCGGATTCGGAGCTAGGCGAATCGGCAAAGAGGCGAATCGCTACTTGTATCTGGTGAGAAGATGGCTGAAAACGTTGCGAAGAGGAAACCAAGGAGGGTCAGAAACGCATGGAGGATCGAGTCTACATTGAAAGATTGGAAGGCCTAGCTTTTACTCCCCAGCATATACTAACATGTATTCTTTTCTTTTAATAGATATCTGTATAATCAAGGATGTCACTACTCAGCTTTTTATTGTCGCCAAAATAAGGAATCAGCTTTATCATAAATAACTTGATTGTCGCGGGCTCCCCCTCTTTGGATAAAGGTGTGTTTTCTACTAGTTTCTCTCTTAAACACCGGTAAACCACATCTGTAACCACCACCACTTATGTATATAAAATATTGTAGCTAATTTTGTTTACTTCCAATAAATGTTAAGTTTAAATTTACCTAAACTTGTTTGTTTCACTCATAAGTAGAACACTGAACTCAATAAATTAAAATTAAAACTTGAACGGGTTTTGTTATTTTCCACAACGCATAATTATGAAATATTTCACTTGTTGTGTTATTGATATGTTATAGACAACTATACGTGTTCGAAACACATTTATCTTACCTATATTTTGTTGTCAATGTATGTCACACAATTTCACCCTTTTCAGTATCTTAGTTTTGATATGATTTAAAAGTTGGTATTATATTTATACGATCATGGCACCCATGAGTAAATTAATAATGTAAACTAATAATAATACAACACTGTGCAACTAAAGATCAGGAAAGAAAAGAGAGTTTTTGCTATGTCTAGAAGCTTATATCAGGTCCTGTAGGCCCTACTAGACTGAGAAGAGTGTCATTGCTTTATCCTGAAACAAATGATTAATTCGAAGAAAGGTTAAAATAGCATTTTTATTTAACTATTTAAATGAACAGAAGCACCACTTGTGCTACAGATAAGAAGTGGATATTTAAAATAGCATAATATAAAGTTAATTTCAAAATGCAGGTAACATAATCTGAGACTACACGCAAACTAGATTACTTAAGCTAGTTCAAGGTAATTAACAGCGCTTATTTCATACGCCGGCTAGCAAGATACTAAAGCTGGAATAAAAGTTTGATAAGTTGGCGACAGTAAGTAACTGCAATGCGAACTACCAGAAGTTCTAACTTTAAACTATTCTACCTCTCGGCTTAAATGCACAATAAATAATTTGCATTCTGGTAAGGACTACGGAAAGGAAAAGCTAAAATAAAGCTTCAAATCATAATAACTGGTTAATTAACATAAATCCTACAAATGTTTCTAGCTTGGAAACATAATCAACATAGTAATGCATTTAAAAAAAAGTGTACCAAAGATTTTCGAGAAAGTTTGCGAAGATTTTCTTATAACGTGTATGGCAAAGAACTGTACAATGATTGAATTATCATATAGTTATGTGAAACAATGTGATGAAACTTGTGCTTAAAACATTTTTTTCCCAAGGACAAGAAATTTTGCTAGTTAAGCCATTCATTGAGAAACGTCCAACCAATTGGTCATTTGGCAGTCTTGTCGCAGAAAACGTTGCCCAGGATGCAACACAGTGAAAAATTGATTTTACTCCTATGGAGAGATGGAATCCCCGCTCCAAGTTTGATGAAAAACACCCCAAAGGACAAATACAAGGGTCTGCTACACCTCTTCACCTACCAACAAATTTTTCGGGAGGATTTTCGACTCGCCGGATTTCTTAAGTGTCCAAATATATTAGGAAATTATATTTGATTATATTCGACTCGTCGCAAATATATTAGGCAGTTACAAACGTCCAAGACATCCTGCGTGATTCGAACCTAGACCGAACTATACGGTAGCCAGCATGGCTAACTATTATGCCCACCAATGGTTAAAATTTCGCATTTGTATTTTTGTATAAGTTTTTTCCTAATGTTACATAGGGGCCATGATGAGAAATTTAATCGAGGTGTTTCCAGTACTCTGAAAGGCATGAAGGCCATTAGACTCCCAATATATTTACGGATTTTTAAGCAGCTGTTCCTCAGAACAAGTACAATAATGGGTCATATATTTTCAGTTTTATAGTCTATACTCTTTTTTCATCACAAAAATAGCCTCCGCGATAGGAAACTTCAACAACATTTTTCAGCTCAATATTTGTCAATTTATAAGTTTCACATATTCTGATTTGTTTGGAGCAGATAAAGTTGTAGAGTTATTAGGTTTCTTGAAGTAGAAGACGTGAAAAGCGTGCATTGCTCTCGCCGGGACTCGAAACTTGGACCTCCCAAATACGCGTCGAGTATGCTTTCAATTACACCCGGAAGGAATGTGGAAAGGAGGGAGAAAATACCTAATAAAGTAAAATTTCTTCACTTTGTTTTATTAGCAGTGAAATTCCATTTAAAATTGTAGTAATATAAGCTACCGTAGTTTAATACTAAACATTAAAGTAGCATTTAATTAGGATAACAAAGTATTACAAGAATTGAGAAATTTAAGAAAATTGAGAAACTCATATTTTAGAAGCGAGAAACTGCATCTATAGTTATTAATTACATATAATGAGTTAATTAGGCAAGCTTAGCTCATTAGTATGCATAAACTAGCATTCACATACTTGTCGAGTATCACAATACTTTTCAAATGATACATCCAAAGCAGGCACGTGCAATAACATTTTCTCAAGGTATGCAAAGTTCATAAAACAGAATCTTAATATAGCAAACCGCAAACGAATCATCCAAAACTATACATTCGTATTATCAAAAATTGAAATCTGTCAATTCTGATGCTTTAAAAATTATTTCGAGTGAAATAAAAATGTTTCGAATTTTAGATACATTTTAAAAGCTGTTAACTTATAAGTTTTATTTGACAAAATAACTTTTTGAAAAATTGTAGGTAAATTTTATTTTTACTAAGAAAGAAAAAAAGTATTATAAAAGGCGAAAGGAAATTCTTACCTAATATACAAGGTGCCCGCAAACGAAGTGATGAAAAAGAACGACACTTATAATCCGAAATCAATATATTATTTCATTATGGTTTATACAACTGAAAAGGAGACTTAAAAAATTTGTGTTCGGCGGAAGGACTGGATCGAAGTGGACTTGATCTCTAGGACTAGGTCACATGTGTGATTCGTTGACAATGTGAAATGAGACTAATTCCTACTCATAGCCCAGGCTACAAATGGCGTTGGCATAGGAGCTGCCCTTTAACATTTTAAGTTCTTCTTTCCATCTGGGTAAACAGCAAAGCAGTGAATTCATTACAATTTCGGATATATGTTACGCCCGGACACCCTGTAATTATTAAAAATTGATTAGTAAATTATTTCTGCTTTTATCAAACTTTTTTTAGCTATTTAGAATTACTTCAAGAAATTTTAATGAAATCTATACGTTAATTAAATTTGTGTTACATTGAATTAAAATTAGCTAGGAGTAGCAGGAAAATAAATAATTTAATACCCTTCATGAATTTAAGTTGAGCTAATTCAAATATGAGGTAGAAATATTGGGCTAATTTCTGAGAAACTTTTACCGTTCTTTCATCAGCTTTTGTCCTCTTAAATTAGAAATATAATGCAGCCTCCTTTTGCAAAATTTATAAAAGGTTAAAGGAAGTAAGATAAGCATTACAGGTGCTCATATACAACTTCTACCTAGCATTTTTATGTTTGTTTACAAGAGCTGAAGGCGTTCATATTCTTCTTTTCTGATTTGTATCTGTATATTGCCAAAACAATAAGCATATATTCTTGCCTTACAAACAATTAAATGTTAAGAATTTCGATTAGTAGATATCTTTGCTAGAAAACTGGAATAATTATTCAAGTTGTTAAATGCAAAATGCTTAATTACTGCAAAGCAGCCTTGTGTTTCAGGTGATTGTCAAAAGGCTGCAGTCTCACGAAACTAATTCTATCACGTTTCTCTGAGCTTGTTTCGGAAATGGCTCTTTAGAATATTACGTTCATGTTCCATTCTTATTCATTTTGTATTTATTAGAGCTATAAGGATTTTACGCATCTTAACATATTGTGATGCTGCATGAAATAGAGTTATGTTGGTGTTACGGCTTAGTTAAGTAATTTGTTTTCTCTTATATTTAACTCTGTATTCAATCTGAAACTTGCAAGAATCTGAAATACGTCAAGTATAGCATTTTGAAGCTCTAGAACCTGAAAATGGTTTCCTGCAATTCATTATCAGTTTCAAACTCTATAATTATAGACTTAACTTCATAAACCAAGGTTAGCTTGAACAAAAAAAAGTATTTTATTTCACAGTGGTTGTATTACCGTCTGAAAGACTTTCTGTAAACATCCGCCCAGTTTCGAAACGTAAAAATCATAATTAATGGTGAATAAGACAAAATTTATTGCAGTTACCTCGCAAAATAAACAAGCTTCCATATACATGCTAAACTTGAGTACAAAATACTCTTGTATCCTTTCTGTAAACAGTTAATTCGCGCAGTGGTTAATAAATAGCTAGCGTCTTTTATTTGGTATGCATTAATAGTTTATAATCAAATTTAAGTAATCTATGTTCGGGTATCCTGACACTAAACATTTCCGTTCAGGTTATCTTTTACATAGTCCTTAAATTTTCGAAGTAAATGAAACATAATTGTCACTTTTGACAGCCGGTAATTAATCATTTGGGCTAAGAAGATGAATGATTTCATCTGTGATGCATATTTTGTGGTCTTATAGTTCTTCCTCTTCCTCATCCTGTTACTCTCAAATCGCTCTGTTGATGAGTATCCGAATGCAGAACTTTTAAGAACCACAAGGGGACATCTCTATTTTACCCATGTTTTCGTGCTGTTACTTGTGTTTTCAGGTTACTGTCATGCAGTCATCGCCTACAGCAGGTTTATGTGCAATGAAATGACGAGAATTATAAATTACTCATTATCCCACATATGCTTTAACGTGTATATGCTTTAACATGTACTTATGCTGAGAGTAATTCCATCCAGGAATCTGATAATCCGTAGAAGTCTTTGGACCAAAACAAGACAATTTCATGCTTCAGTTATAAGAATTTCGGTGAATGTTTTATGATTATCTAACATTAAGACGATAAGAATTGTCTCAACACTTTTACATTCGATCTGCTTGCCGTTGATTTTAACAGAATACTGAGCACACATTTGATTAATACTGTATTTAAATTCAAGAGATAAAATTCCAAAGCCTTGAGATTTTTTCCACTACTGACCGCACACAAACGTAACTTGAACCACCTTCCCAAATTTAACCATAGCATTACGAATATTAGTTTCAGCTACATTCAGGGTTAGATCTTCCAAAAACACCTTGAATTTAGGAACAGTGTGCAGTCTTCTGCATCAAACGCGTGTTTGTTTAATTCATGAGGCGTTGATAGTAATATAACAAATCCTACAACTGGAATCTTTAAAGGTAAAAAAACGCAAACCCTTGTGTTCTAGCAGTTTAATTATTTTTAATGGCAACACTATCAACCAATTTCCACACTTTCTAAAGTAACTCAGAAATTTCTCTTTAGTTGTTTCCTAACTCATTACAACGTATAAGTAATTTTCCGTCATGCTATCATTTCCATCATCAAAAATCATATTTATCAGTCATAGTCATTTCTTTCTCAAACAATATAATTTCACTTTTTGTGGTGTAATATAAAGCTTTATGAACGTTTTGAGAACAATTCGAAGAGCAATTTCATCAGTTGGAATCCTATTTAAAAAGTCACAGTCCATTACGAGAAATAATTTGGATTTAATTCCCTTTCTGACAATTAACAGATGGGGTGAATCGATGATATTATTATCGAGGAGAGCATCCAGTCCTTCATAAGTATCATCGAGAACTGCATAAAATTGAATATAATTGAACTCAACGTTACCTGTTATTGCTTTCATTTTTACGATTTCAGGTCATTCAAAGCACTTTTTAAAATGTTTCTACACCTCGAATAAAATCCATATCACTAGATAATTTCCCAGAAATTTTATTTTCGAAATTACGTTTTATATTTGATATTTCCACAACAGTATCGAGTATTGCCTTAGTTTGTATTTAATCAATAATAACACTTTTAGTTTTTACATGCTTAACTGAGCGGTTGAATACATCGTATTGACAAATGCAGGTCTGGGCTTAGCTGGGCATTCCTTTGTTTTATGACCTTCTTTTCTGTAATTGCAGCAAAATATTAAAGTCTTTTTGATTTAGGGGAATCCTTCCAGTAATCGTCTTCTTCATAAGAATTGAATAAAATATTTTCATCTGCAGGTTTATCCGATTTGGGTCTTTAACTGAATCACTGTGCGTTAAACATTCGCTTTTCACTTTCTCATTAGTTATTTCCGATATTTTGAGTAAAAACTTTGATATATGGTTCAATTAATATCTGCCAGTTTGTTTATTATTTAATTACCTTAGCTAAGTAATTTTGTACCAGCTTTAATACTTTTGCAGTCGTCTAATGTTTTAGAGAATTTATTTGCGTTTACAAATTTAGACCATCATCGATAAAATTTGATTGCGAAAGTAACCCTTCTTTTAGGGTCATCGGTTATGATAAATTTCTTTAAATCATGACACTATCTTATCTTCAACCCCAAACTTCATTCTTGAAAGTAATTACGCAATTCAAACACAGAGTTCTTGCACGAATTCACCAAATTTCTTTGATGACTGGTAAACTTTTGCCTGAATGTTTTTGGACTTAACTTAATCTTTTACGAAATAAATTATTGTTATGTTTCTAATCATTTGGCTTTTCTTTCAGTTTACTCTTAAATAAATGTGTTATCTCATATGTAAAAATACCCATAAATAACGATACGATCTTCATTATACTACTTTCTCTTAAAGCTTGTCTCTCAAAATCTTCTATATAAAAGCTAATATCATCTGCTTTTAAATCAAAGTCATGCATTAGCTTCCGAAATTCACATTGAGAGCTTGTGGGGTATTTTTAGAATTCAGATGAGTTCCGATCTCATTAGCAACATTTAGCATTAGCATTTGTAATTCAATTTTTTTCTATTCGAAAATTCCGATTTTCTCACTTTCTTCATTTCATCGAGCTTCCTCGCGTTTTTCTTTTTTTTTTTTATACTTTCTTCCTTTTAAACTTTCATAATAACGCAAAGACTTGTAACGAATTTCTCATCATGTTCTCTACTTTATTGTACGAACTTTTTAATATTAACAGTCGTACTCTCAAGAATCACAGTTTCACCTAACTCATGTGCAAAAGTAATTAAACGACTGTCAGCAGTAATTAAAACACTTTTATTGACACAGATCTTTCAATAGGACACGACGCAAACTTCAGGTAAATAATTCTAATATTTGAATTCCTTAACTAACAAAATAAATTTGTCTTTAAAATATCAATGAAGACACATTTTATTCCGTCTAAGTACGCCTCATATTTAAAAGCTTCTATTCTTTTAGTTGCATCTGATTAACAAAATCAGAACAAATCCTAAAGGCTTCATCTAACACCCCTCTTCTGATTACATTATAAACATCATCCTAGTTTTAAAATACAAGAATTATAAATAATGATGATGAAAATAAAATTTATCAAAGTCATATCTCAAAATATACAACATCACACGGAGCTATAATGCATTGCATAGCTTCCATATGCATAGTTAAACTGAAATTCAAAACTCAACCTCAGTATCATTTCTAGATTTCTGTAAACAGTTAATTCTGGCACGCGATAGCAAAAAGCTGGAGCATTTTATTCGTTAAATTTAAATAATTCGTTAAATTTAAATAATTTTAATAAATGCCAATTTAAATAGTCTGTTAAAAGGAAGTTATTATATATAGTCTCTTTCTTTAAAATAGTCACTTCAAGGCCGTTGCCAGCCGTTTCCATTTACTATCGTAACACGTGTTTTCATCACAACATTATTTTCTCCATCTCATTTTGGAATTTAGTTCAAATCAGTCGTCATTTTCACGTTTTTCATGAAGCGAAACATGCTAAATGAAAATGGAGTTAACACAAACTGTGTTCTGCAACTGTACGAGAAGAACCGGGGAGACAGAAATATACAGTGCAAATTAAATATAGCTATACACTTTTATTTTAATTAAAGGTAAAGGTTTTAAATTAAAACACTATACTTTTGTAACAGTTTTTAATCGTAACTATAGGTATTCAGAAAAAATATAATTATAATGATTTACATTTTTCGAAAGAAAATAGTTTAAAATTATGTTTATGATAAACAGCAAACACACTGAAATAATAATATAAACAAACACACAATTTATAAAAAAAGTATTGAACTAAATATCATTCATTTTTATAATTTAATTTTACTTCTACGAAAGAAGTAAAATGTTAAATAGTTTTGAATATCCACTTTGATTACTTAATACATACAGAAGTGAAAAAAAAATCGCGTTCAAAAATTTTTAAAGGAAATTTTTGTATAATATTATTTGCATAATTTAAATAAATTATACAAATAAATAAATAAAATTAATAAGTTAATAATTTAAAATATATTTGTATAATATCGTTATTTAAAGTTTCCTGAAGCTTTTTCCAATCCTAACGACATCAGTTTGTGACCTAAATGTTCTTAAACGAATTTCAAAAGTCGGATGCGATTTAATTAAACTGTTAAGCAGTTGTCTTTCAAAGATCTGATCTTGCTTTAGTGATCAGAATTGTTCCAATAGATGGGGTTTTAAAGCCAGATATTTCTGATGAAATTTCTGGAGTATTTATGTTATTTGGGCGATTAAGGGGTAATTTAATAAGCTACTCAGTTTAAAATGTCTAAACCAATGACATTAAGTTTTCACTAGAAATAATAATAGTAAAAATATCTAGATATTGGCAATTAGAATTTATCTCATTTATATTTTCATAGATTTGCTTTAATTGTGAGGTTAAAAATATTTATTATACTTTCTATTTCTCCTACGATTTTTTTCCGAAAAATGCATTTTTATCAAATGATTAATTAAATTAATTTTCATTTTGATTCATTAACTTTTCTTTTTCATTTCTCTTCAAAATCTGTGTTCATAAATCTTACACATATGTTTTTTTAAAGCTTAATTTTCTCACTTAAGTTAATGTCACACTGAATTAGGTATATTATCTCTAAAGAAAGATGTTATCGTTCTAGCACATTTTTTTAAATCAGTAGGACAAAGACCACTTACATAAGGGAAGAGATGCCTTCGTCGAGAACTTCCTAAGGGAAACTGACTTATATTTACGTTACATATTGGAGGAAACACGAGGAACACCTATATGGCTAACCCATTCAATGTGATTTGAATTCAGATTAATCGTTTTATCAACGTTCATCAGACCACAATCCAGTAATTATAGACACTAAATTAGGCGCTATAGCACACCAGTCAAAAGAGCCGTTATAACTAACTGGTGTAATCACACCAAAGCTCTGAACAACACTCAGCACACTAAATCCGCAATACAATCAGGGAAGGAGTTAGGTGACTTAGTTAATGCATTCACTGAAGAACTCCTCACTGCATTAAAAATAACAGCAAAGAGGTTCCTTCTCAGAAAAGATGGAAAGTTTCCATCAATCATAACCTAACGTAATCAGACAACAGAACACTGCAGGACGAATTTGGCAAAGAACGAGTTGCGTGGGGGCAAAGCTAAAATGAATCAGATTCACAATAAAGTGAGGTCTCTTACCAGAAGCTATATACAGGATAACTGGACCAGATATCTAGAGTCGTTATCCCAAGTTGATAATTCTGTCTGGGAAGCGGTATTGAAATAGAAAAGATGCTACTCTAATATTTCGCCCCTAAATGGCCAAAACGGGATGGCATACACTGAATTTCAGAAAACTGAGTCTATTGCAGATAATTATGCTTCTTAATTCACCGAAGAAAGAAAACCCAGACTTAGAAACAGAATAAATGGTTTCACGCATACTCGCACAATAAGTATTGTGCGAGTATACGTGAAACCATTTATCAAAGGCACCCACAAACAATATAATCTTAGTCAGGCCCTCGGGGGTACTGAGTTATATCGAGAAGAGGAAAACTAGAAAGGGCCCTACCGTTGATCACACAAGCAACAGGATGATTAAAAATATGGACCCAGTTATGATCTGTAAATTCACTGATATCATCACCTTGATGATAGAAATAGCTTATTTTTCCCAAGTCTGAAAAACGGCAGTTATTTCTCCGATATCGAAGCAAGAAAAGCCATTGAAAGACCCACCCTCGTATCGACCAATCAGCTTGTTGCCTGGACTTAGCAAAATCGCCGAATATGTTATTCGCAGACGTATCATGGACTTCACTGCAGACAACAGCATCATCATCCCAGAGCAGCATGGATTCCGTCCTCGCCATTCAAGCCTGCATCAACTACTGGGTGTTGTTAAAAACATCTCGGACTACTGCAAAATCACAAATCCCCGGGTCGACTCTTCCTCGACATCTCAAAAGCCTTCACTCCTGATCACTTATAAAGGAGATCACTTATAAACTTATTACCTAGGTTTCCAGATTACATTACACACACAATTAAGTTCTATCTTAGACATTTTGTTGTTCGCATAATTAACACATATTCTACAAGCTGGCTAATTAAAGATGGTGTTCCACAAGGATCAAAAACACGCCCGATAATTTCCTTACTTTCTGTGAAGAGCATACTTCGCACTCCCAACACTACGCTCGCCATGTATGCGGATGAACAGCGAACCTTGCACGAAATGCATCTCTGTATTCAGTTAAAACCGCACTATAAAACCACGTACCGCATTGGAGCTCTGGCTTCAAAAAAGAATCAAGATTAACGTCAACAAGACCGTGGCTGCGATGGTCACAATTCGATGGACCATCATTGTATAACATTGGAATGTATAATACTCTCTATACACAAGTAATCTCCAAGTTCTAGAAGAGTAAAGTTGCTCCCCACACTTTAATTCATCGAAACTCTGTTTTTTCCTTAAATAACAAGTTACTTATCTATAAGATCATGTTGCGTTCCATTGTCACCTACTCCTGTCCCGTCTGGGATTTTATTTGTAAAACTACATTAAGTAAACTGCAAATCAGTCAAAACGTGACTAATTTGTAGTTTATTTAATGAAGTTCAAAAAATGAACTGCAAATAAATGAAACGAGACACGTTTCTCAAAATTCACGTGGAACTCGGCGTGAAACTCATTGCGCAATTCATGACAAAAATTGCCAAAGAATGTTTCAACAAAATTGCACTAGTAAAAAATGTTTCAATACCTGTGTTAAATTGCGACGTACTTCGCGCGGATAATCGATGACGACAAGAAGCCGTCCTAATGAACTTGTAATCATTCATTGTTGGTCTCTTATTGTACTTAAGGCACTTCCCTATGTTTTTATTTTTGACTGCTCATCTTCATGCTGTTTTTATGTTTCATATGTAATTTTTCATGTTTTGCTTGTAATCTAATAATACTTATATTCTGTTAATAATAATACATTGTTTGTATATGTGCTACCATCTATTGGCAAATCTGTTAATTTATTACCTCTTATTTTGAAACAAAGTCAGTGGTTTTGCTTGTCTGGTGCTAACCTCTCTTTCAGCCAATCTCTAGCTTTCCTGACTCTGGCTCGCCATGTGACCCATAAGCGCAGCCCTTCATTCGTCTACACCACTATTTTCCTCTTGATGGACGTTACTCGCTTGTCCCATCCTCACTACATTGGACTTACTTTGTCTCCACACGGAAATGCTATCTCCGCTTTCCGAAAGTCTAATCCCTTACTAGTTAAAGCTTGTGACTGCAGTGCTTTATTTACCGTTTCAGTTTCTTGCAATATTAAATTCCACGAAGATAATATACAGAAATTTTATTATTGATTTGCTTAGAGGCTATTACTTTCAACTACTTTCCATGATTGATTTCCATGATTATTCCATATAAGACATTTTTAATGTCTCATATGGAATAATCATGGAATTTTTAATGTCTTATATGATTCTGATGCATATATAAATATAAAGCAGTAATAACGAGCTGAACATTATGTAAAGTACACAATAATGATACTTCTGTCTCAATTTAAATAATAAACAGTTAATAATGAATTAAATTTTTTATTTGTTTGGTTAATCGATTAATGAAAATGGCAGACCGGTGTTATCGGTTTAAGGGAAGGGATGCCTTCGTGGAGGAGATTTTAAGGAGACCTGGCTCATATATGAATCATATACGTTATATACGTCACATATGAAAACACGTAAAGACGCATTCAGCCCTCCCATTCGCCAGGATTACAACGGCTAGTGTTTAGCGTTTCTCTCTTTTCAACTACTGGTGAACAAAAATGCTGAGATTAAAGTTGCTGCCTAAGAAATTTAGCCGAGTATTAAAGACTAATCCCAGTTTAACTGACTCTATTTTCTTCGTTAACTTATCTTTTAGTAAGAAATTTATTTTGAAGTTATTTGAACAAAACAATGATTATTTACAAACAGTAACTACGGATATTGGAGATACAGCTTTAAAACTATATATTTCAAGTACTGGCTGAAATTAGTGTTTTTATACTCTTTAATAACAGATATCTTGGAATCATTTCGAAAGATAGGCGTTAATTCTTGCACAAAAAAATTCAAAATTCAAAATTTTCTATTTGTATTTTTTTAACACTAAACATTTAAGAAAATCAGGAAAAAGAAATTATGTCTCGCCTTAACTCTCTACATTCCATTCTTCAGGGAAAATTAAATTAAGGTTTTAATCTGTCCAGCAGAAATTATAGCTATTCTCTTAATAACCCAAAATAAAATCAACTGTATAGTTCTCACGGAATTCGAATATGGATAAAAGAGGACACAAAAATCTGAATTATGTCTTGTTCAGTATCAGACTTTGTAAAGAAAAATTGAGGAAAAAAAAAGATGTAGGAAGAATGCAGCAAAAAAGTTATCGTTTGGTACATATGATTTTTAAACATCATTGTTTAACTTCTTGTGGAAGCTCTGAACTTCAACCGATTTTCTTGCAGCAGAAACTAGATTAATGGGAAACAGAATAAAATCAATGATGTGGGTGACATGGCATTTTCTGGGTAAGTTCAATCCATGGTGTTCATCCCCATAGATGTCAATCAATGCCATTTTGTTAGCTCCAACAATAAAGGTCTAGAAGTAGAAAATATTGAGCATAGTAATATGAAACTATAGCTCTTTTGAGAATTAATTAATGCTTCTCTTAATTCAACTTATAAGGTATTTCTTCCGCCTACTTAGCATGCCTTCGTGATGTAGTGGTCAGCACGATCGGCGCGTATTCGAGAGGCCCGTGGTTCGAGTCCCGGCAAGGGCATTGCTAATTTTTCATATCTCCTGCTTTCAAAATAAACTTAATGTCTCTACAGTGGCGCCCGAGCTAAAAAAGGTGGCGGATGATGATTCCCCACCACCAGGATTTGGCGATTGGATCCCCTAATCTCCAGTCACCCTTTAAAAGGGAGAGTATATAAGGCATTTCTCCCGCCTTCATATCATACCTTCGTTGTGTAGTGATCAGTACACTCGGCGTCTATTCGAGAGGTCCATGGTCCAAGTCACGGCGAGGGCATTGCTCAGTTTTCCTCTCTCCTGCTTTCAAAAATACCTAATGTCTCTACAAACTGAATTATTTACAGTAAGGAAACGAATCTGTCCTCTGTCCTGGAATAATAGAAATTGTAAGTAATAAAGTAAGTCAGCTATTTCACACTAAAATACATTTGTTGCTCAATATGTTGACATTATGTTGCATCAAATGTAAATTGAGAGATATCATCATGACCAAGAAGATGGCCACGAAACATGATTTAATGAAAATCACCCAAGTAGCACGGCAACGTCGTAATGACGTTGCAAACTCGTCGCGAGTCCTGTTGCAAAAACTTTGCAATACGTCGTCTTTAAGACTCCCAGATGTCCGCGAAACTCCACTGTTTTTCAACCGTTGCAAAGATGTCTTTATTACGTCTTTGCAGATGAGGTTCTTGTCGCATAGACGTCGCTATTGCGTCTTTCGCAGATTATATTTTGGTTGCGAAAGAATCGTGTCACGACGTCTTAAGGACGCTCAAATGTTCGCAAAATTCCACCTTCTTGCAACAGTTGTGAAAATGTCGTTATTATGACCTTGTGTTACATATTGATTTATGCAGAAAAATAAGCTTAAGAACTAATATATTTTTCTTCTTTTTCAAAATTTTGTATTTCTTGTATTTTTTTAAAGTTGAATATTTTATCATTTCCTGAAAACCAGAAGATAATTAAATTTGTTTTCTCTGTAGAATAAATATGCATAATTTTAAAGAGAAATTAAAACTTATGAGCCTGATACTACATTGTAAGCATTCAATATAAAAATAATGTACTATAAAGAAGGATTAATTTGCTTCCTCAAGAATAACTTTGATATTAGATTTAACACGATATGCTTTTTAACAAATATACTATAATGAATGTAAGACACCAGTAACAAGATATATTAGTTTTAAGCAGTTCATTATGCGATGAGAATAAAAGTAATGTTACAAAACAATTACATTATTTAACTATAAAGAAAACATATAAATACAGAATTCTATCAAAGGTATTAACTATCAAAATTCTCGCAAAATTATCAATGGCGGCGAAACAAGTTCTCTCAAGAAACATCAAATGAATTTATTGTTTTCATGTACTGCAGTTTGAAATAAAGTGCATAATCTTAACAAACAAATATTTGTTAACAGTCTGTTCATTGATGTATAGATAGTCTATAGGGTCCATAGAGTTAATTTCACAATGCTTGTCAGCTAATGCTGAAACTTGATTACGCTTTTGTGTATCAGTTATCATATTATAATTAACCATCTGCAAATAAAATACATAAATATGTATAAATAATCCTTTTTTTAAAACTCATCTACATATTTAAATATCCAATACATGACAACAGGCTAATTAGTATGAAGTTTTTATAGACTAAAAATATAGCAGTCTACAATAGATTAATTCCTTTAACTAATCATTTTCTGAAATGTTTTGTTACCTTAAGAGAAAAAAATGCAAAAATAACTTTAGATGAAATGGAGTATATATTTTGTGAAATATTTCCCATACCTCTTAAAGTATTTTGAGAGAAAATTTCATTTAAAAACCTACGAGGAAAGCTTGTGAGTTTGATCGAATTTTCGATGAAATACTTGCATGCATCCTTATCGAAAAAGTATGCTTTTCAAGATTATGTTACTAGTTATCTACATGTGTAAAATATGGCAATGATTATAAAAAGGTATAATTCTAAATGATAATAATGAATAAATAATAAATGAAATAAAGTAATGAAAGACTGCAAAATAAATCTTATGCGGACTTCAGATTCTTGAAAGGGCAGATTTAGTGTCTTTTCATTCTAAAAGTAACGCTGATGGACTATGAAAAAAAATGCTAAAAGGGTCACGTCTAAAAGCGGTCAAATCACGACGTTTCAGCGACGTCGAAAAATTGCCAAGATGCAACGGAAAATGTTTTGCGTCTTCGCTGCGTTGTAAATACGTCGTAAAAGTTACCACGACCACTTTGCAACCTCTCGGACCAGTTTGCAACGTCTTTGCTACGTCATGTGCTACTTGGGCAGACAGTTGAATATATAGCACAGAGAATGAAAGCAATATGGATAATACAATGCTTTTCAACTGCATAAAAGTATTAACAAAGTTTTATTACTTTAACTGTAATATTTCGAAACCTCATTTCTTGATTTGTTTCAAAATCGAAAGTTAATAAATGTAAGTTCACCGAGGTAAGTGAAGCTTGGCTAATTCCTGTCTCTGCTCTGATGACATGAATTTTCTTCCCTACAGACGTTCCGGCAGTTCTAGTGTAGAGTCATTAGTTTTTTTTTTTTCTTCTTAAGCAGGAGACATGAAAAATGAGCAATGCCCTCGCCGGAATTCGAAACTCGACCTCCCGAATACGCACCGAATGTGCTAAATTACATCACAAAGGCATGCTGGAAGGAGGAAGAAAATACCTTATACTACAAAAGAAACATTTACTGAAGACAGTGAGGCAAGCTAAGAAAATAAATATAAATGTCTAGTAAGGAGTATTGATAAAATGTTTTATAAGCTAAACTGGGTTTTATTATTGAACCAAAACCGATATAAATAGATGACATTTTTAAATTCGAAAATTTCTCAAACAAAACGTGTATTCCATATTAAATCATCCTGTAAACACTGTTCTTTAATACTTCTTGATCAAGGGCCGCCCAGACATATATTGGTTAGGGGAGCCTACTGTGATACCAAACGGCTGGGATTAGAATCCCGGAGAAGGCACAGATGCTTGTAGAACTTCTTTGCGGCATGGGGTACGTTAAATACATGGCGAGCCGAACGTCTTCTCGAGAGGTTGTTGTTAGCAGAAGAGAGGTGGTAGACCCTCCGACCCATTCTCCATAAGCAATTTTGGGGGAACTGTGCGAAGTTGTAATATCACCTGTAAGGTGGTCAAGCTAACGAGAGGCACAATCTTGCTCTCCTTGTCACAATGAATTCCGTTGGTTTGGTCTGATATTACTGTCAGGCAAGTGAGATAAGTCACAACAACAAATAATCAAGGTGTAGTTTCATTTTAAAACATTTCGTTTGCGCATTTCCGAGAATGAGTTTTGCGGTGACATACAGGTCATAATAAAGAATTTTACAAAGCTTTTGAAATGCTGTTTTGAAGTCTTTTAACAGTTAAAAGGTGATATTTTTTAAATCAGCTACTTTGGATAGTACGATATGCTAAAAGTAAGCTAAAAGTGTTAATTTCGGTTTCATAAAAGGTACATTTCTTTTTATTTTTTATGAATTGAATGATCATTAGCTTTGCATAACAATAACCTAATTTTTGACGTGAGTTCTTTGTATCACAACAAAGTATTCTCATACTACGAGGATGATGTTTATAATAAAAATAAATAATCATAAAACAATTTAGGATAAACATGTGTTCCTGACACTCCTAAAATTCACTTGGTTTTGGAAACCGAAATTATTAAAATAAAATAACCAAACTGAAGAAAGTGAGAAACGAACTATCATGCGAAGCTGTAATGTCTTAAGTATCAGTTTAATTCAGGATATTAAAAATAGTCAATTATTAGGCTAAGAATTAATTCTGAAATACATCTTATAAAACAGATTTAAGACCAACTAGAGGACTGGATCAGAAAATATCGACACATTTTGTGGTTTAAAGTAAATGAAATTTTGTGAGGCACAAAATTTATACAAAAGTTCGAAAGGTCAGAAATCATATTTAAATGTTAAAAGAAAGAATTGTCAGCCATAGACTTCGGTTACAACTTATTACGAAGAGCATAGACAAGACTTTTATTTTGCGTCTGATAAACCTTTAAGCTCCCATAAGTAGTGTGATAGATTTTATGAGATAATATTTATACAATGTACTGAGTTGTTATATTAGACTCGTATGTTCTACGTTTTGTTACTAAATGTCTTAAACATATAGTTTCATTTTGCATGGGATCTAAGCTACAATGAACATTAATTTCTTTAAGTTACATAATAAATATTTATCATCTGTTTAAATATTGCAAATTCTAAAAATTGCTGAGAATAGCAGAAATAATTTTATTCTTTTTACACTAAAGTCACCAATATGCATCTTTTACTCCTTTACGTTTTATAAGAATCGTGTTTGAACTTGGATTACGGAGACTTCGCTTGAAAAGGATTTATATCTTTCTGCTGAAGTGACAAAACTATTGACGATTTCTATGGACCACTAAATTAGTTTTCCTTTCCCTGTACAAAACCTTTCACATTTTCTACTACGTAGCATTTTCTTCACACAGAGCTTTAATTTTTTTATCATTTTCTTAGCGTCCTTTCTTCTAAATGTGATTTAATTCACTTCCGTAACTTAATGATCACTCAAAAAACTATTTTTAGTTCTCAAAAGAATGAAATGATACTAAATGGAGTTTCTCAAAGAGAAAGAAATCCAGATCTCGTGAAATGCATATAAACTCTAAGTCTGATATTCGGATTTCATTTTGAAGTTTCAGGCATTTATTCTTTCTGCAGCACTTCTGTTAGAAAGGAATCTAATTTTTTGGTTTTGAAGGGGATACTTTCGCTTTTTTAAAAATTAATATTGATAAATTATTCGGTAAAGCAGACAAAGATTTTCAAATGTTTCCTTGCTTTAGAAACTTTTTACAGTTGTCTCTACGACACGTATACTCTACCTCAATTTTTTAACTGAACACATATACATATCTATGTATGTGTTCATATATCATATCTATACATATCTACATATCTATGTATGTGTGAAAAACAATAAACGTCAATTCAGGAAATGCAAATTATAGTAAGTTGTACTAAAGAGAAACTATATGTTTACTTATTCAACATTTATATTCCAGTCAAAAATGGGTCCACCAGCGACCAAGCGACAAAGTAGCCGAACACTGGTAATTCGACCTGGGGTCGAATACCGACGGGCTGCACCTTTGTTTTTCAATTTTGCGTAACGTGTGTGTGAGCCAGTTTCTTTTAAAATGTCTTCCACAATAGCCATTACTTCCTACAGGCAGATAACCTTCGTGTTGCTTTGCCTTAATCAATTAACCTAACCTAACCGATTAAACGTGCTTGATTACATTCGTACTAAGGATCTAACATAGCTCCTTTTATCATTTTGCAAATAGTTTAGCTAATTATGTTTTACAATGAAAATGAGCTTTCTAACCATGGCCTTCGGACTCATACTTAATGAGCCACTGAAAGGCTGGATTACTTAATTAAGGTACCCGAGTGCTATTTAACTAAGCTCCATTCCAGTTTAAAATTATAACATTCTAGTATAGAGTTCGAGGATATCAAATCCCTCTTCTCTCTTGATATACCCTCTTTAGGTAACTTTCATACGTTCAATTTTAAGATTCTCAATTTCTCGAAAACACTGTTATCTGAAAAATCCATAACTTACCCTAATTTCTAATCGGAGACCAACGATGTTATAATCAAACTTGAGTAACCAGCACAGCAGTAAAAGCAAAACATTGGGATGGAGGCATGGAATTTTATATACATGTTGTTAACTTATTTGAAAATTTCATTCGTTTTTAAATTTGTTATCTATTTCTTAATTTTAACAATTAAAGAAATAAAACTTTTTAAGTAATAATTTGTCATATTACCATATATCAATAAAGAATAATTAAGAAATCTGAAAATATAAACCTAATTTTCGGCCATCTTCTTTAACTGTGTCTGTAAAAGTCATCAAATCTTGCCATATATTTTACAATGCATAATGCCTACCAGAACCTGCTAGCTTCCTTAAAATCTGAATGTTCATTCGAGGCCCAATTTTTAAACACATGTTGTTAACTTATTTGAAAATTTCATTCGTTTTTAAATTTGTTATCTATTTCTTAATTTTAACAATTCAAGAAATAAAACTTTTTAAGTAATAATTTGTCATATTACCATACATCAATAAAGAATAATTAAGAAATCTGAAAATATAAACCTAATTTTCGGCCATCTTCTTTAACTGTGTCTGTAAAAGTCATCAAATCTTGCCATATATTTTACAATGCATAATGCCTACCAGAACCTGCTAGCTTCCTTAAAATCTGAATGTTCATTCGAGGCCCACTTTTTAAACACAGCAGAACTCATTTCATAGTCTAAGACTTTTGTAAATTGTGTTAAGAAAGAATGTGAAAGGCAACTTTAAAAATATATTGAAGCTTTTAGGCTCGTTTATAAAAAGGCTTTCCGCGGTTGCGACATTATCTTATATAAATTATGTTTCGTCTGGGAATGGTGATTGATGGTATAGCTGCATGCTGCTTCGCCGGCGCATTTTCTTATACTTTTTTGGTACTGCGAAATCCACAGTCGATTGACTTTCGGAAAAGGAAAAATACTGTAACTATATAATTCAAATGCCAGACTTTTGTGCTTTATACATAAGAATTCTTTGTTAGTAAGACTTTATTTTTTTTAAGAAGTTAAAAATGCAAGCGCTAAACTAGAATTCAGTACATTGAAACAAAATTATTATATGAATAAACGGTCTTCAAGGCCGAGGAGAGAATTTTAATTTTGTGCGTATTAAAGGCTGATATTCGCTTATTCTCTGAATATATCTTCGGTAATCAACACGAAACTGCTGTATAAAAGTAATAATAATGTAATTTTAATCACATAGGTGAAGTACAATTAGATTATAAAGAATATAACAAAGCCATCGAACGCTAGCTATCGAACGAGGTAGCTGACTTCGCGGAAGTAGTTCTAAGAGAAACTGACTTAAATTCACATTACACATGGCAAAAAACATGAAAACTCCCATGCAGCTCACGCGTTTACCGTTATTTGAGCCTGAAAGGAGATACTACTGTTTAGAGATTTTACCGCTCGGCCGCTGATGAGCTATAATTACATAGAAGCTTTTAATACATTAAAACAAAATTTAAAACATTCATTGCACGTCCACCTATATATATATATATATATGCATTGTATTATTAGTTTCAAACTTTGCCCATCTAAAATGGTAAACGTTCTTAAAATGTAAAAAAAAGCCGGCTTTAAATTATTGCTAAAACTAGCCTCCAAAGAAATGTCAAAATCGTTAATTTTATTCAAAAAAGTTTAAATAACTTCTTTTAAAAACTGTGAATATTTTTCTTTTTATGATGCTAGGAATATTTTACTAAGCATGGGAATTCAAAAGATGGAAATATGCTCGTGACCTGCCCTTCTATGCAAGCAGTATATGAAAAATGCAATCTTTTCGAGCCTCCTCACACGCTACTGTACACTTAGCCACTGACATCTGAGCAGAAAATGCTGTATGAAGTGTGAAGGGTTAGGATGTTATGGATCGAGAAGTATTCTCGACACTCACAGGGTGATAATGCAAGCAGCTGCTTGCGTGCTGCTGAAAGATTTGTTAAGGCGCCGTTTGTCGTGACGTCGTTTCCTATGGCATAATAAGAGGTGCCGCTCTTTCCCATTTCAGACTCCTGTGATGTTCATGATGAAGTAATACCAAGAAAACTATTTTCAACGCATGAAAGGGAGGATACTTTTCCTTAATAAAGGAAAACCGTGGTAGTGATGTCAGGTACGACAGAAACTCCCAAGAAGCGACATAACTAATGGTCCTTCTTTATCTTCCTTTATTTTTAAGATTAAATGGTTTAGAGTTTCGACACTTTCTTAACTGCAGGGAACGCAGCAGATCGATTAA
The DNA here is from genome assembly GCA_000611955.2 of Stegodyphus mimosarum. Lineage (NCBI taxonomy): Eukaryota > Metazoa > Arthropoda > Arachnida > Araneae > Eresidae > Stegodyphus > Stegodyphus mimosarum. The sequence continues at coordinate 220,478 of KK113142.1, forward strand.
ATTTTAAAAAGTCATGTTTTATTTTGGTTTATGCATATTTCAAAATCCTAAAGTTTAAATTAATTGTAATATCAAAAAAAAATTATCTCTGCAATCGCCTATTGCCATAATTTTATCGGTATCAGTGAAGTATAAAGGCGACAAAGGCATCAGCAATTTCAAATAGAGTAGTTATTCTCAGTAAATTCAAGCATACCATTTTGATACTGCGCCGTATATATATATGGGCATCTGGAGTATGGGTACTACAGCTAAGTGGTAAACAATTTAGTTGATTTTCTGAAACACCAATAGTACGATTTTACATTGTAATACTTTCATTTGTTGTGAATTACATATAATTATGTAAAACATTATATAAGGAATGTAAACTAAAGAAGTTCTTCAACTGTTTAAAACCACTTTTGGAAATAATTGTTTAAGAAAGAAATGTTCTACATTCTGGGTAGCTTTTCCTTCGCCAAAGAAACACAATACATTTATTTGCTTTAGGATCTCATAACCTATGTTTTCTTATGTATAATTTATCATCATTATCTTCATTGGCTTTTTATTCATACTCAACTATACATAATAATATAAAATAGATTTAATTAAGTTTTGGTTTAGCTGCAATATATTTTCCCTGAACTCTTCGGGTATACTAGTATTCTGATAGTTTCACTTTCACTAACAAATCCATACTGGCAATGCGTTTATTTCAGTTCAATAAAACAGAGGAAGACCATATTCCCCATGTTTAATTAGAAAAGTATCGATGAACAATAGTTAATTTATTTTTTTCAATTACTTACATTTGTTGAATGTACTAATAATGTACTGCGTGCCACTGAATATAGTACCTCAAAAGGAGAAGCTGAAAGAAGTTGTTAAAGGATAGATTAGTTTAAATAAAACTTAGAGCCGTGAAAGCAATTGAAATCAGCATAAAATCTTGTTTTTATTTTATATAATTTATAAGTGTAAAGGTAGCTCGCTTTTAATTTATTAACTACTTAAAATTGTACCGAAATTGTCAACTGTGCATTTTTTTAAATTTAAACTTTACACTTCTGTAAAAATAGATATTGCAAACAAATGTCTTCCATTTTGGAAAGTTATTTAAATCCTCAGTACAATACAAAATAGTAATTTTAGAAAGGTGTGATGAAAGCACTTATGATTTTGATTTATACTTTTAGAACTTTAGTTATACAACAGAATTTTAGATACAACTTGAAACAATAACTGAGTGTTATCTAAATTTCATTTTATTTAATTTTATTTTTTAAATCTAACAACTTAACTCTTCTTTCCTATCCCATCTGTTTCTGCTTCCAACTTCACACATTTACTGCAGAATAACGCAGATGGCTGACTAAATAGCAAATAGGAAAGTACAAGAAGACACAAAGCATGCTGATCCAATGCGCTCTTATATAACAAATTTCCAGCTCTCTGCCCACCTATATTATGTTAACTGGACTACTTTTAATGTTGAAGGCACACCTTGAGAATTAAATGTAATGTAAGCCTTCTTTACATCAAAAAGATAATTTCTTGGGAAGACAGAAAAATAAAATGCGGTTCACTTTACATTTCATTATTGCTTTATAAAGGTTCAATTAAATGTTATTAACTTGAATCAGGTTAAAACGAAACTGTAAACAGACAAAAAGGAAAAGAATAATGCTTGGTGTAACAGCAATGATATCAGACGATCTTATAATGTTTTATAACTAAGTTTCTTCAATTTTAGCAATGTTCAGTTTTTCGTTATTTGAATTTTATAATACTGATTTAATTTACTTAATGGAATTTTTCTCCTGCCTAAAATGGTTGAAAATACGGGTGAATTGTTTATAGTATTTTTTATTAATTATAATATGGCTGAATCCTTTTTTGACGTCTCTTACGGATTCACCATAATCTTTAACTAACCGTTATTGTCATACACGATAACATCTCGGTAAATAGGGAGTTCACTGTTATTTTTATTAAGGCTTTCATTCAAAAACATATCAAATAATTAATTGATAAGGAATTTGGGAAAAATGTATTGTTATGTCATTTTAGATAGTTTTTCTCACTGAATATTTAAGTAAATTTTTGTGCTTTGTTCCATTAAATTTACGATGATTCATAATTCACAAGAGCATTTTAAAAAAATTGGTTTAATGGTTTCAGGTATAAATTTCACTTCTCAACGGTGTTTGAAAGAGATTTCTTACTTTTAATTACCGTAACTGTTAGAATAAAAATAAGTAATAATATTTACTGTCTCCAACTAACCGTGGTTCAGTGTTTCAGGCTGAAACCATTCCAGACGATCAAAAGCGACTGATGATGCACGCTCTGATAAGTATGAATGCCAACTTTGCCATCATGATGGGCAGACTGGAAATTGTAAATATTATACAAGTATCCCGACAACCCAGTTTCATGAAAGCGAAAGGTACTTCACTACTAACCTTGCGTGGATTGATGAAAAAAGAAATAAAGTACTAGATTTGACCGAAATCCGAATCAGCGGATCCCCTCTCCCAGGTGAATGAATGTCTTATGTTCGTGTGGTGACCTGTTTAATTCTGTCTGAAGTCAAAGAAACAATATTAGAATACTCTTCTTATACAATGAGAATTTATCTGGGGGCGAATTTTTAGGATGCTTCATAATTGAAGATGCAGTTTCTCAAAGACTGTTTATCTTCAAATAAGGAAATAAAAAACGTCAGGGAGCAGTGCTGAAATTGATGTGATAAAATAGTCTATTTCATGCTTCTTTTCAGTTGTTCATAAACCGAAGTAAAGACAAATAAAATTCAGAGTATTCTACTTAAAAAGAAATATAAAAAAGAGCTCATCGCCCAATTATGAATAAAATAAGGAATCAGCCTTAAAACTTCTCATTTAATCTTGTATTTCAGACGTATGTAAATAAATGGGTTAAAGCTTCTAGGAATACCGTGAAAATAGTAATTATCCTAAAATCGTTAAATAAAGGCCTTAATTTCGCTTTTGACTATTTGTGAAGAATTATTTGCTTAAAGACATCAGTAATTCGATTTCTGATATTTTAAAGGAGAGTTTGTGTATTTCAGATGATGAAATATTCAGAAGAAATATTCTCACGTTTTAAGAGTGAAGATGGTGACTAGATATGACTGTATTCACTTTGCTTTTATTATTTTTTCTTTGTTTTTCTCGAATGTCCTTCATATTTATAGCCTAAACACAGTTTACACACTAATTACACAAAATTTATAATTAAGATATAAAGTCGTATCTTCTTTGGAAGGATAAACTAAGCATAAACGAGACTCAATTTGAACATAAGCGACTTATCTTCATCTTCAGTAAACAGGCAGAGAACATACGAAGGGTGTAAAAGATCCTTTTATTAAAGCACAATAATTTAAAATAAGCCAATTCTTGTGCTTACAAAATCAGCCAGCATTTATAGGATAACTTAAAAGTAATCAATTCAAATTAACTCTAAGTTAAGTGGCCAAAGACTACATAGAATGAATAACGCACAAGGTGGCTCAAACCTAATACCGACGTGACAAGCCTAATGACGAGAATAACGCAACGCCGCAGATAGATTGCTGTCTAAGAGATTTAGCTACCGTCTTTTTCCGAAAATAAGACACTGTCTTACTTTCCTTTTTGGTCCAAAATACGCGCTAGGGTCTATTTTCGGGGGAGGGCAAAAATAAAAGTATATTTATATATTTTTATTTAATATTTATTTTACACAGAATACAAAAATTTAAATTTATTCAATTACAGTCATGTCATCTTCTTCTGGAACATCGTCATAAATAAAATTCTGAATTATATTCTGATTTTCTTTCAAATCCATTTCCTGTTGAATTATTGGTCCGAATCTCTCATGTCTTGCGATATAGCTATCGTTAAATGAATACTTCTTGTCTAAGTAGCCTGTTCGTAGTGCATTGGAAACATCACTATCAGTTATTTTGTCAGGAAACATCACTATTAGTTATTTTGTCCCATGAATTTTTTACCCAATTCACAACTTCTTGTAACCCTGGTTTTACAAAATTACCTCGATGATTTCTCACCATTCTGTTTTCAATATATTCATTGATTTCCATCCGCAAATGATCCTTGAATGGCTTGTTTATTGCAGTGTCAAGTGTCTGGAGGTAACCAGTCATTCCTGCCGGAATCATTATTTGATCAATCTTCCTCTCAGCAAGAAAGCTTTTCATGTCTTTAGCGCTGTGAGTACTGGCTGAATCCCAAACTAGCAAACCTCTATTCTGACCCCTCAACAGTGGTGGCAGCATAAAACCAACCCACTTTCTTAAAACTGCTTGGGTGCACCAGGCTTTTTTACTTTCAATGACATAAATTCCTGAAACACGTTGAATCTAGTCTTTTTTACCTTTAGTGATTAAAAATGGCGATACTTTCTTGCCATCTAGACGAATCGCCAAAATACAGGTAACACGTGCACTATCGTAACCGGTAGAAGGAACGTAAATTGACGAAGAAGCCTTGTGGTGAACTGTCGTTTGAGCTCCTTGGCCTAGGTATACCGCGGTCTTATCCATAGCAATCAAGTTGGAGAGTTGGTATTTCGAAAAATCGATGCCATCAACAAAAAGCTTAAACGCAAGTGCACTCTTAACAACTTCATTGTCTTCCAGCTTAAACAATGTTGTTGATCTCCTTAGAGACAGTTCATATCGTTTAAGGAAGTTGTCCAACAACTGTGTCGATGCTTTAAATTCTTCTGTGGATATATCAAATTCCATTCCTGTTTCAAGGGCAAATTTTTGAATATCAGTCCTGCGCACAACCAAAACCATTGCTCTCCTACCTGCAATCCATTCCCAGATGCAATCTGCCAACTCAGAAAATAACGGCTGCCGACCTGATCCAACTCTGCGTTTTTTCTCATTTCCTTTGTCCACCAGTTGACACAGGTAATCGTACTCTGCACGCCATTTACGAACCATACGGAGATCTAGCATCTTCTCTTTACAGAATGCTACAAGATTTACACCCCTGGAGTCTTCCACGATTCCCTTTTTTTACTCGACGTAATAGCTCTTTCGTTTTGTACTCATTTTAACTGGGGTTAAAAATTATTCACTTTATTTTTAAATAAAATTACGTATGAGGAAATAATCAGACTTACAAGACTGAAATGAATGAACGTTGTATACCTGCACTGTCGCTCAATGTAGACTGCTACCTTATGTTGTATTTTTAAGATAAATTCCAAGAATTAATTTGAAACGAACTGTAGAGGTAAACAATTCATTTCTCGGAATATTGTGTTTCAAACATTTCTCTGAAATACGAGTATTAGGAAAGCTAAACGTATTATTACTTATACTTAATAAATCAACAGCATTTTTTAACGAATTCTTTTTGTCACATTATTTTAATTAGGGATTATTTTCGGGCGATGTCTTATTTTACAAAAAGTTCCGAAAATCACGATAGGGCTTATTTTCGAAGGATGTCTGATTTTACAAAAAGTTCCGAAAATCACGATAGGGCTTATTTTCGGAGGATGTCTTATTTTCAGAAAAAGACGGTAGTAACATGGCCTTCAGCAGACGAACACGCTTCGATTCGACAGTCTAACATCTTCCTTTAAATACTATCTCTTTCTACCTCATCTGAATACGCACGAACTAAAATTTGCATCCTGGCAGGAAAACGGAAAAGGAAAAAGACAGTAAATCTATTAAACATAAAATAAATTATTAATTAAAAATAAACAAATCTTTATAAAGAAGTTACTAATGTCATTGTACGAAACTTTTAACCAAAAAATATGAATCCTAAGCAATACATCGGGGGCAAGACAAAGATAGTAATAAGCATCTCTTGTAATCCTTAATACTTTGACAAGAATATGTTTAAGTTCCTTAAACTCATTTTCAGTAAAACATAGGTTTAAGGGTGAGGGGCGTAAGAGTTAGGAATTTCTCCGGATGATCTTAATACAAACACATTTTAGGAACTAAGAGTCTTTTTTAACAAAACTGCAAGAACGGAACTTCAGATGCACTTTTTTTTTAATTTCATCTTTAATTAAAAATGTGTGCGGAATAAGGTAAGTTTTTTCCCTACTACCTCAATAAGTTTCAGTCTTAGACGCGTGCTTGTTTCACAGTGCGACCACTACGAACAGATGAATGAGCGACTGCAGATTTTTTTACTTCATATATTATTTATCTCTAAGATCATAATATTCGATTTCTAGAAATTTTTAGTTAAAACATTTACTGAGAAAAAAATATTGCGAGTTTCAAAGGATTAATGAAATTCACCTTTCCTTCTTTTGATAACTTTTAAAGTGCTAAAACCCGAATTCTCGTAGTTTCGTTAATATTAGAGAACAGTATAAGACGATTTGCATCATTATCGTGCTAAAACAGAAAGATTCGCAAGCGAAAGATATTTTTTGTGGTTTCAGTTGAAAGAATACACTATTTTTTCCCAAACATTTTTAGATTTTTAAGCTACCTCTACCCCCCCCCCCAAAAAAAAACCCTAAAACTTTCATGCATATTGGATTAGTTGTTACATTATTTAAGCTATTCATTTCGCAAAACCATTAACTGTTTTCGATATACACTCTGTAAAATAAAAGACACGAACCAAGAAGGGACTATCCGAATCGAAAGAAACTGCGTATGCCCAAAACTTAGAGGCAAATGATTAATTTTTGGCGGCCAATGACTGATGAGCTGTAGCCAAAGAAAGTTTATGTAAAGAAGGAAAGGTTTCCATAGACGTAATGTAAACCAGTTTGCTATTACGCCGCTACAATGCGTGCGGAAAATTCGCCAAGGGCTTTGGCGACGGGAATTTCCCCCTCCGCAATGTGTACAGGAAATTGAGGAACACGTGTTAAGAAACGTTCTTTGACAAAACGTTTCATTTTTGAAGTTTCGCGATAAATTAAATTGGATTTTCTTACTTTTTTTTGCTCAAAATAACTAATCCATTAATTAATTTACTTGCGGGAAAAATATTTTCTTTTCCTTTAAAGTTTAAAGAAATTTAAAACGATATTCGGTTTATGAACTCTTGATAAACTGACCTTCGAACTTCGAGCTTTGGTGTTTTGGCGACAGATATTTCGCGCATGCGTAGCTACTTCCCTCTGCGTTGGGACGGAGCCACTTCTGTTGCGAATAAGTTTTCCATCTTAACAATACATATTCTTTGCTGGAGCTCCAGTGCATTGCAGCGGAATATCCAAATGGTTTGTTTGTAAAACTGAGGCGATTCCAATGCTAAAACATAACTTTCATGTTAATGTGGTTCCGTCGACGTACGTGGCCTGTACCAACGCCCCGTTGACAGTTTCGCGAACAGAATAAGATGTTACCCTTTCAGAGAGGAGACTGCAACTTAAGTAAAGGTAGCAGAATAATCAAATCGCAAGACCGCTAGACATTTGGATAGAAGCAATGGTGTTGGCAGGAATGGATAAACTATAGCCAGATATAACGCCAAGAAGGTAGCCGTCGACCGAGAGCCAGAACATATGACAGAATGCGAGAATAGCGTTCCTATCAGCGTTCACAGAAACTGATGTGTTCTTTATCTAAACGATCCGACGCGTAACCAGCACATCAGTGACTGCATTAACTATTGACAGGGGACTCAGCGAAGGGGGTATGAGGTAACGGAGGCCATTGCGCCAACTGCCTCTCACCGTTGCACACCACCAGGCACGTTTGCATTCGTTCAGAGTGCATTCGATATTGGATCTCACTGACTTACCACTGTTGTGAAAATATTTATATGCAGTAAAAATACTTAAATATTTTAATTTCTTATGTAATTAAAATTGTGTTAATTTCTGTAAGTTATGAGAAATATTAATTATAATAATTCTGGTGACATAATCAAAATTTTGAATATTCATTTTATCAGCGATGAACCGAGAATAAGAATGAAGAAATCCAACTATCCAGTATAGGATTGTAACATGTGATTAAGAGTACATCACGTTGTTTCCGCAATAACCCGAATGATAGGGATAAAATATGTGACCTACGGAGAATAGCAAATTAAAGTACTTACCCCAGACGTTGGGATTGTTGAAGAAGAAAATACAAGTTAATCATCTACAATTCACTCTATTTATTTTTCCAATCAGAAATTTTTACTGCTGAGCTCACACAAATAAAACAAGAAAATTAAATAACCAGAACATAACTATAGAAAATGCAGAACGTCCATTCGTTTAACGATACACTTGGAGCGCGCACAATCGATTTGCATCGCTTTCTATAAATCACGAAAAACCTTGTATCGAAAATATATGTAGACCAGCAATATACTTATCTTGAAATTTCTTATGATTTTGAAGCTTCTACCAGTGAATTAATTTGGAGCAGTGCACCACGTGGCGATAGACAATGGATGAGCCCTATATAGCACAATGAAATCGTTCATGATTCTTGCTTAAAAGGCATAATTTAATCGTGGATGAATTTTCAGCAACTGCATATAGAATAAACATATTCGATAAAAAAACTACAGTTCGCTTTCTATAAATCAGGAACCATATCATCGGACTTTCCAGGAGAGTTAAACGTGCATATTCCAGCGAGGTGGTGGGTAAAGAGACAGTCGGTGAAGAGACAGGCCGAAGCCCGTCCTTCACCCTTGAACTCCCAGCAGCAAAGAAGAGAAACCGGTCCAACAACTGCCACCAAGGGCTTGGACGAAACGATGACGATTCTTGAAGCGATAGTTTGATGATAGATGCCGGCTTGCTAGCACAACTACAACTACTTCTCGCGGCTGAGCAGCCTCCCGACCATGGTATTCTCCTTCCCGGATTTTTACTTACTCACCGGAGTTGATCTACTTCCCGCCAAACCCCAGCCAAGGGTTGGGATGACAGTACCGACAGCATTATATTTTTCTAAAAAAATGAAAAAAAATGAGTAAACAAGGTTCTTGAAGAAGGTAGAATTTTAAGCGAAGAAGCACTATTAAGGTGTTGTTCTACTAATAAACAGAGTAATGCAAAACACAAAGTCGAGATAGAGTATGTGCTATGTCATGTAAATGCACACTATTGTATACAATATAAATATACAATTCAATTCCCGATATTCTTCTGTGTTACACAAAATGCATATTGAAGTTAAGAATGAAAAGATACCAATAGCGAAATAGCATGAACATACTAGGTTCTTGAAGGGAGTACATGTATTCAATGTAGAAACATCATTGTGTTGTTGTTGTACAATTAATCGGAGTACTGTATTACGAAGGTGGAGGCACACTATTTGTGGACAATGATTTGTATCTAGATAAAAATGCAGTTAAAAGTGAATATAATAATGTTAACATGCATTTATAAAGCATATGTTCAAACCATTTAAAGCCTACAATTCATTTCAAAGTATACAATTACATTTTAAGACATATATTACAATCGTTTTACCTTACAAATATAAATCAAAATTGCTATACAGAATGGACATAATAGTACTACGTATGCTAAAAATATGCTGGACTGAAAAGAGGATAAGAGCTGTGAAGTGCAATGCAATAGTTAGCTATCTTACAAATGGACAGATGTGAAGTTAATGCCACGACAGCATAACAGTCATATGGGCTGTTATGCAGCAGCTCATTTTATGTTTAAGTTTGTTCAATGCTGATCTATTTTCTAAAACGTTAGCTGTTCAGACCGGCCAGTGTTGAGAAGGCTTGCATAAATAGAAGCCCGCGGTATTCCTACATTCAAATGCGAAGTAGTCTGGATCACCTTCCCACCGCACTCACAGTTAATAGAATTATTGATGATTAAAGTGATAAAAATACAATGGAAAGAATCGATATCCAGTGAGGAGCTGTGTGAGATACGACAAGTTACTCCTTATTTCTACGCTGTCTTTTGTGAAGTGTCGATACAGCCTTCTTCCCATGTTTCCTAAATACAATAAACATGTAGAATCTATTAAGGTTTTGGAAACAAAATAACGAGAGTTTGACGGGATTCGAATTCCAGGACTTCCGATTTGCTAGTATACAGTATTACAATTTAAAGCACTAAAGACACCTAGTGAGGCAATCGAAAATTCCTTACATTTTTCACACTCAGGGGGTGAATGGAGATGGAAGAGATCCAGTCATCAAATTCAAATGATAACGAATTACCGTCCACCATATTTTAGACGGACACTACTTGTAGAGTTATTTAGAATTTTGTTGTAGTCGGGAAACATGAAGAAACAGATGTGTTCTCGCCGGGATTTCAACTCCTGATCTTCCTATTTGTCAGCCATATGAGCTATTACTTACACCACGAAGCCACTGTGGAGTTTACACCGTGTTGTGTCCATATTACATGGTAGAATGGTTCTATTTTCCACTCCCAATTTTGAGGAAGAGCACCCTGGGTGTAGAGGGAGGTTACGGGGCTCTCCCAGCCCTCTACACTTCCACCAAACCACATGAGAGGACTTTCGGCTCTCCGCATATTTAGAGTGCCTCCAAGCTGCACGGACACTATACATTTACAAACATCTGTCTTCTCCGCGATTCGAACCGGGGCCCTTCGATACCGCAGTAAGCTTTTCTAACCACTATACCATCTGGACGACAATTAGGTTTTTCGAAGTAGGAAATGAAAGAAAGCAGGCTATGCCCTCGAAAGGAGGTGAATTCTGGAGATTCTGTGTGCCAACAACATTCACACAAAGGTTTTAAAGAGCAAAAACTGCACTGTTCTTGTCAGGCTATTTTAATCAGTTGTTTTTCTATTGAATTCACTTACATATTTGATAGTATGAATAATTCTAAACTAATATGTTTGCAATGCTGCCGAAACCAAACTTTTCAAAGCGTTTAATATAGCTCTGAATTATCTATCGTAAAAGTATAAATACTTTAGCATTGTAGTATGTTTCTGACTGTTAAAAACATTCCAAAAAACAAGCAATGAAATTTTACATAGGAAGTGAGCATTTGGTTTTCGCTTTTTTATGCCTCCTATTGTTTTCAGGCTTTCATGTAACGCCCAGAATACTATCTATATATTTTCACGTTCTTCTTCTATTTCTCAATGTCAGCTCTTAATACTTTTATCCATGAACTGTTTCTATTCTTCTTTCGAGCTTTAAATCCAGGCTCCGGTTTTCTGGCTCTCAGCGATTCTTTCCAATTTCCTATGAAACTGTCAAACGTCCCCTGAGCACGAACTGTTACTACAGCAAGGAGTGATTGCACAATGTCACCATTATAGATCGAAACTAAATTACTTTCATCATTGTAAATATTTTATACCAGAAAGAAATGTTGAATAACAAAAATATTTTTTCAATCACCAATTACATCATGTTTTTCTAATGCCATATGTGTTAAATTATGTTTTTCTTCTTCTCACTCTTTATATCAACATCATTTTAATTCAGTAACAAAATGAACTTCAAAAATACTGATTGATTTATTTCATTATTGATTCGGAATTTTAAAAAAATACTTTATTAAAATGCTAAATCTTTAGATAGATAGCATATGAGTGTATAAAATGAAATTTCAAAAGGAAGAATTTAATCTACAATTTCCTCAAGCATCTGAAAACTTTCTCTCTCTCATCTTTCTAATTTATAAAGCTAAGTCTTTCGTTTGATAAAGTGCTCCAACAAAAGCTTCAAGTTCAGTATTTTCTGCAATTCTTTTATTAACGATCCTGTCTCGAAAAATTTTATTCACTCTTTCTCCTGACTCATTAAAAGATTGCAGACATAAATCAGTTAATAACGGATATAAGCTCCAAATTCATAGAAAAATGAATCATCAGTTTTCAAAATAATAGTTACAACCCCATATCACTAAGTAAACCTCCAATATGGTGATCTAAAATTTATAAAGTAAATTATTAAAGATTCAGCTAACAATATATAAAAACGTAAAGCCAAATAATGTATCGCAATTGGTAACATCATGGGTTATATAATTTTTTTAAATTGCTTCTGTAGTTTTTTCTAACAGAATGTAATATAAATATATTTTAAAGTTTTAAAACTTTAACGCACACTTTTGATGAAACTTAAAAAAATATATAAAAATTAAAATTATGTTTATGTAAAATAATTTTTGCTTTGATAGGAGGTTGGAGATATGATTCAAATTTTGTAACTTTCATCGTATCTCAAAACTTCAGTCTTTTAATAACAAAATAATATAAATATCTGGGACCGTGAGCCCTTATGGCATTCAGCCAAATAAATGTAAAGGGAATAGTTCCTTGAACAACAATGTGTAAAACTGAGTACATTTCCTTCCCAGATTCAGTTTTCATTTGTCCTATTATTGTACGCTGTTCTCCATTCATCACGTTTTAGAAACGGCGTCTCTAAATACATTGCCAACAGTTGTTTTACCATTCCACATTCGAAGTTATTGCTTCTGAGAGCATTAATTAGTCTCGAGAGACTTCTCAGTTCTATTACTAACAATTAACCACATCGCATTAGCGCCAGTATCATTAGGCATGTCTCTTGATTAAAACTCAGACACAGATAATAATGTCCGTCAGAGTATTCCTTTTCCGTTATTATCATGTTCCAATTATGTGTTACTTTAGGCATAACTGCGTTCTGTAATTAAAGGAATTCACTAGAATGAGGTGCCCTAGAGTATTCGTGGTAGGGGAAACTTCTGGAAGAGGTCTAAATTAACACTGTTCCGTTGGTTTTTCCCGTAGTTTGCTTTATTCAGCTTTAAAAGTTTAGGAATGAAAGCAATTTTGATTGGCATTTTATCTGTAAAAACGCTTATTAGATTCTATTACCTGTTTAAACAGTCCTTATTTTTCTTTTTTTTAGTGAATAGATATGAATTTTAGCTGTGAGATAAAAATTTTGGGACAATTTCATTTCCTCATCTAACTAAACTTATATTGCTTCTCACTTTTATGGAGCTTTTATCATATTGTACTCCAAATGACACCCTGCTATTCTGTACATGTATCAGAACGAATCATATTTAATTATTTTATTTAATCATATTTAATTAATTTATAATTTAATTTTGTTTACTTTTATCAAAATTTATATGAAATAATAATTTATAACTTTTATTAATTACTTGATAAAATTATATGAACCTACTATAAACGAATGCATAATTAAACAGGGAGGCTGTTCGGTCACACTTTACAAAGTATCAATGCTCATAAAACTTCAGATTTCATTGAACGAAAAAGTTTCCATAAAGAGCTAAACAAAACATAACTTGAAGACAATGACAGATTAAGTAACACTGACAAAATGAAAATTTTAAATGAAACCTCTCAGCATTATAAGATTATATGAAGCTTATTAGTGTTCTGTAACATATTTACTTTTCAAACCTTATTTGACAGAGATTTTAATTTTAGTTAAGTTGAAATTTGAAAAAAAGTATCTTTTGAATTTCGTCATTTGTGATCCTTCAACTTTTCAAAATAAAAATGCTTTATTACACATGTAATTTTTAATAGATCTTGTAGGATCGTTCTCTCTTTGGTAACATAAACTCTGCTAGATCCTAGTAAGGAACTTGACGACTTCTCGCACAGACGTGAAGAGTACCAGCACAGAAGTAGGGTAAAAATAACCCTTTATTATTCTTTAAACTTTGAACAGAAAAGGCACATGCTTCGTGCTTATAATAATACTGACAACTTGCGGTGTTAAGAATCAGTACACAATAAATTCAAAGTTAAAGAGTAGTGCTGGACTAATAATTTAAGTTAATGCTAACTGACTCAACCACCTACCCGGCGTTATACTTATTAAATGGCCCAAAAGGTTTATTAGCAACTCCGCGTAACAGCAAGGATAGACTCGTAACGTGCGCTGGCTAGTGGAAAACACGCTCTGAATAAACTACAAGATTCACCAGTTTAAATACTCACTTCACTTAACATTAAACTTGCATCCTGGCGAGTTCAGTAAGAACAAAAAACAAATTACTGGGGGCTAGGTCCTTGAATCCTAGATGAGAATGGGAGGTCCGAGGAGTCTAATACTGGCCTACTAGCCAGGGAAATCATCTAACTTCGTCACAAAGTGATTAATAATTTTCTTTTTTTTCTTTCCTCATAGACGTTTGAATTTGTCTCTTGTAGCTGTATTCCGCATACATATTGTGTAATATTAACTTTTCTCAATGCTAAAATTCTATTTAAAAGAGACCCATTGTACTAAGAAGTGTTTTCTTGGGGGCCAATATCTATCATATGTTAATTCTTTAAAGATTAGAACTTTACTTATGTTACCAGTAATTTCTATGATACGTCTGTCAACAACTAGTTATTATATGAGATAAATGAAATCTGCGAAACTTAAGGTTACTAAAATATGGCAGAACACACGAGGGCTATTTAGAAAGAGTTGCTTTAATTAAGGAATTTTTTATGGAAACTGGATCATATTCGTATTACACGTAAGGAAAACTACGAAATCCAACACCAGCTAGCACGTCTGCCTAGATAAGAACCCAGAATCAACTATTAATACTTAAGGGCCTTAACTACTGTGCCACTGGTGAGGCAATATAAGCGGAGAATTATCAGACTTTTGCATTTGTTTACCTTGCACGTTTTATATGTTATAATAATAGTAAAGTTTTATATGATATAATAATAGTGAAGTTAAATTGAAGTAGCGATGCCACATTATCATACAAACAAACGGCTCTTTTTTGGAGCCACCAGCTTTGTAAAGCTACTGATATCAAAATAATGTTAAAACTTCCATACATCTGGAGGAAGGACTTTTCTATTTCCTTTCCTTGTTCGAAAACAGTGTTGTATACAATTACTGCTCATAGCTATCTGCATATTCTTTTTAAAGGTTTTGAAGTTTATCAGCTTCGATACTCATTCAGTTCCAGTTAAAATATATAAAGAAAGGCTGAGAAAGCAGAAATACAGTTTTAATGGCTGAAAATTATATGTTTTAAAAGCGACAACGGTTATTTCGAGAATTTGTGCCTATATGTATGTAAATTAAGCAAAGAAAGATGCTTTGCCTTCTCAAAATTCTCACACTGGCTTTAACTGCGTAAAATATTAGAAGTGAAGGCGTCTAGTAATGTGTATTTTCGGATACAGCTTTTCAAGTATATAATAACAATGTAACACGTGTGTAGTTTAATAAAAGTTAAAAGTCAAGTTTCAGCTGTCCATATCAACATAACTCGGTCTAGAAAAATAAAAATATCATGATAATTAACAAACGATCAGATAAAAGCCTTTTCTAGATGATGATCATGAAAATAGTGTTCTTGAAATACTCTCAATGAAAGCACGAAGTAGCATTAGGAAATTTGAAACAATAGTTGTAATCGGGTCATGACAAGAAATCAATAAATTCTCTTCGGCCGGTGCCTGTCTTTAACCCCCTCTAAAAGGACATGTGTCACTGAAGCAGGTTGCGACCGATGACAGTGCTATTGATTGTGACAATGATAAAAGTCAGACAAATCCTCTGAGTCGATATAGAGAGAAAGAGGCAGAACCTAAAAGACATGATGATATCCATTTGTCTTACATGTGCACTGCTAATGCTTCTCCATTAATATCTCCATTCATCTGTCAGCTTTTTATGATAATTTCATTCTGTTATCCATTATGAAGCAGAGAAAAGTATCAAGCTCAATAGGTGTACATTAATTTCCATACTTCATAAAGTTTGAGCAATTTTCAGTCTCTGTTTACACATAAGAGAGAGAAGTACAGCACATGTGAATTAAATTAAGCTACATTTAATTGTACTTCTTTCTGTTTATGCATATATTTGTCTGGGATAAAGCTATCATCTGCGAAGCATAAATAATAAAAATGATCTTAAGAATATTTGAATGCCCTTGCCTATAAACATTGTTTTAAAATATTAGAATAGCAGATTTTATCTTTTATCTTACTTGTATTCAAAATTAGGCAAAGTCAAACTTTAAATAAAATTCTAGATGAGAAATATCTGTTCAGGAAAATGCACAATTTTGCTTCAAATATTATGAAATATGTTTATTTAACCGCAACCAAAAAACTCAAGCATTACGAAGGATTTTAAAATTTTAAGATTAACCATTGTAGCATTTCGGTCAGTTCAAATGCCCAATAGTTTATACTAGTATTCTCAACGTTTCTTAAATGTTATAGCATTAGGAGTAAAGTCATAAATGCTGGTTACCTTTAACTTACCGACATCAGCAATGTTAATATTTCACCGTTTTAAAGTCAAAACGAAATATACATTGGTCTAGCTTAGCGATGGAACATGGGGCATATTTAGCCCTAAAGATATTTTCCTTTCAAATATTAGCTCAATTCAACAGCTTCTAATACTCTGCAATGGTGATATGCTCGAATGTTAAAAAAAGATCCGATTTCTGAAATATTGTAAAATATGACTAACATAAAGCAATGAATTATCTTAGCGATATATTGCTAACATCTTACTAGGGGAACAAACAATCTTGACCTCACTGAGTTCACTCGACCTATATAAAATTTTAGATGACTTCAAAAGAAAATGTTAAGGTCTTTTTTTCTCAGAATTATTTTTTCTTTTCTGTAATAAATATCATTATCTATGAAATTATGTTCTGCGCAGAAAAAAAGGGGGTACAGTTTTATATCTATTCTAGTGGGCCGATTGACGAAACAAATTGCGTTTTTCAATTCTGGAAAGTGAGACTTAGGATACATATTAAATTTACATACAGCATTGTTCTAATATAGGTATTTTGACAGAAAATCGGACCTTTTTCTGAAATGACATGCCATTTGTTTTTCCATTTTTCAATTCTATGACTCAAATTATGCCAAACTGTCAAGTTTTGTAAAAGTCGCACGAGTAGTTTTTAAAAAATTAGCTCTCAAAATTTTAGCTCATCAATGCTAATTGAATTTGATATATATTAATTAATATCTCTTTTTTATGAAACTTATTTGAGTATTCCTTTTACATTTCGAAATTTAGGTTCATTCCAAACAAAATTCGCCCTTTTTTTATAACTTACTTTCAATATTTGTATTTTTAAATAATTTTTATAAATTTTCCGAAAGAAATTTTGAATTATAACATATAAAATGTTTACCATCATCTTAAAGTAGGTGTATTTCTAAGCATACATGCAAAAAATTAGGGTTTTCTATTCGAACTTTTTTAAGATATACATGAATTTACATATTGGCGCGTTTTGAAATTTGGCATATTTGTTATATGCAATAATAGCGCCAAATATGGTTTAGGCACAGATTGCCATATTATAAGAAGTTCGCCAAGAGAATTATTCTTGCCGCAAACTAAAAAAACGCATTTTTAAATTTCTCCGTAAATTTCTCATCAAAAATTACAAAAATTTAAAATCTAGGCATAATCTGAGTCGTAGAATCGAAACATGGAAAAAATATTATGTTATTTCAGAAAACATCCGATTTTGTGGGAAAATATACATGTTAGACTAACGCTATATATGAATTTAATATATATCCTAAATTGCGCTTTCGAGATATGAGAAACGCAAATTGAATTTCGCAGCCCAGTAGAACGGGAGATAGAGAAATGTGAACGAAGTGAGAACTGAATTAATTAGTAGCGCATGCGCATTAGGTAAGCGGCGCTGAATCGTCTGCGAAAAACTGTTCCTTTTTTATTTGTTTAATTTCTTTTATACACCGTTTTAGATTTATTATAGTATTCGAATAGAACTTGTGGTAATTCTTCAGATGCTATATTATTTACTCACTCTTATGTATAAAATGGATGAGATGTAACGCTGTTAAGTGAACCAAGCGCCGAAGTGTGGCTATGGTAAATAAATATAGTGAACTTTAAAGATTGCATTTATTCTATTGTGGTTTATGCGCTGTCGACGAAGTAGATTTAATTCAAAATTCGTTAACTGTTAATTCAATATGTTTAAATAAATGCAGGAAAATTAAGTATAATTTAATATTCTGTACAAGGAAGTCATGTGGTGTACACATCAGATTTTTTTAATTTGTAAGCAAAATTGCATTTCTTTAACATTCACCAAAACTTCTTGAACTTGTTGCTATCCCAAGGCTAATAAAGCAAATTTCATGCAGGGCTTAAAAAAAGAATAATTCAGTTATTTACCTACCTAAAAATATGCTTTCATGGCACGTGCGATTTGCCCATTTAGAATGATCGAGTATACTTCGACTAAATTTTGACTTGTATCCAAGCTTCTGCGTAAAACTAAATTAACAACTTAAAAGACTTCACTATGTTTGCAGTTTCTAAACGAACTTCAAGAATGACGAGATCAAATATTCATGGAAAGCTAATTCCTTTGCGCTATTGCAATAAAATTGCGTTTTTTAAATTTCTCTGAAAGTAACAATAAAAAACATAAAACTACCAACAAAAGGAAGAACTAAGTGATAACGGATTCGAATTGAAAACTTCATTGAAATAGCCTCTCTTCTCCGTTAAACCATTGGTTTTGTTAAAAAATATGAGATGCTTGCATAGCACTTATGTTAATCAGTAATTTAGCTTCAATTTTGTTTCCTCATTTCCAGTAGATGGTGCCTAATCTTTTGTAGATATATTCTTTTAAAGTCCTATACCTTATGCGGGGTTTGCAAGCATCTCTAAAACAGAAACTGCGCTTCCATCTTCTAAACAGAATGTCGTTTTTCAAAATGTTCGAGTAAAATTCATGTTAAGTGCGTGAAATTTGCAGTAACTGAATTTACATGTTACATAATGTTTAAGTTCACTTTGCAGAAGAAATATGTAAAGTAGCATTATTTTTGGGGGGTAGCTTGTTTTGTGTAGTTGTACAAACGTAGTTAAATAATCTTTCGATTATCTCAAACGTTTTAAGTAATTGGTGTCTGCACGAAAAAACTTGTATTACTTTGAATTGAGACAAACCTTTGTCATGCCACAACCCCTTTTTTGCCAAAGTTCTTGTCCTCTTACTTTCTTGTTCTTTCTCATTAAGATTACCGCATGCTGTCAACATTTTTAAGTTATATAAAATCATCTTATGGCTGTCCATGACAGATACAAAAAGAAACATTCTGTCAGTGCTTCCAGGAATTTCAAGGATACCAGTAAGTGTCAGGATGTTCATTCAAAAATGAATAGATAACGTTTTTATATTTCAAACGTAACTGCTAAGGGTATTTTCCATGAGCAGTTTTAACACATAAAGGCATCATTAAAACTGAATGGTTTAAACTTTTGAATTAAACAAATGAGCTATAAGCCACCATTATTTTGAGAAAATGCGAAGAAGATTTTAAGTATCAAAAAAGAATGGAAAAGACCTGAAAAAATAGCTTTTTTCTCAATCTTCTCACATCCTTTCCTCTGCCTTTTCCAATAACTGCATTGTAGCAACTATGTAGTTGGCTAACCTCTTCCATGTGTCACTTCTGAGAAAAAGGTCCATAACCTCTTTTCCTTTGAAGGATTAACTCATATTTGTCAAAAATCATTGCTTGAGTTGTAAACAATTCTGAAGGCTTTTCGGTGGTGAGCAACTAAAAGTTACGGCTAAAAAAATTTCACGCGCATTTTCTTCTTTCTCTCTTTCAGCGAAACGGGGAAACGAAAAACTGTCACCACTCATGGTTCAGACTTCTGGTTTATACGTTGTTGTCAAAAAGTATCTTCAGAGAAAATTTGTGACGCCATAAATAAACATCATTATTCTCTGAACACAGTAGCGTATCTTTATTTGAGAGAGATGGGAGTAATTCGGTTTTTGAAAAAGTCTAGTTATAGATTCTCAAATGTTCTCTTTTTCAAGTTACGGCTAGAGATTAATTTGAAACGTTTCAACGTATTTGGAATCTTTGTAATATTTTCGAGTCCTATATTTCATATCATATTTACATAAAGGTAATTTTGGTTTGTTAGAGAAAGATCAAAACCGAAGTGACCAGTTTTATGTTCCTCTTAAATTAACGCTTTCAGGGGAAATGCTTCTACTGTTTGTACAAACTACCATTTCCCGGTAAGACAGCACTTGAATCTTTATAAAGTACGATAAATATAAATATCTGCATATTTTATTAAATATAGGTGTAACAGTATCGCAAAAAAGCCATATTTCGGTATTACTAAATGTTACGAAATTGACATTTTAGCTAAACCTCCTAATTTTAACGCAACAGGAAATAAAAAGCGGGAAACAAAATGTTTCTACTTTTTTTTAATTTCATTTCGTGGGTTTGTGAAAGTTGCATAGCTCCACAGGTAAGCCAATTTTCTCGCATACAGGCTTCCCTGACTTACAAATGACTTTACTGGCACTTTGTTTTTACACATGTGTAAAAGTTTAAAACACACTTGCGAAAGTTTTAAACTTTATTATAAGCTTTGTAAGTTACTAGAAACATAATGAAACAATAAAAAGGTATGGTTCTCTTCAGACAAGGAACAAATAGATGCTTTTAACACCTGTGTGAAAATTACAGTTGATACAATCCAAAGTATTTAATGAAAAAGGATTTCAAACATTAAATTTCTTAAAGTTCTATGCTTATTTAAAACTATTTTCGATAGATGTCTTCTTTAAAGCTCTCACGAATTTCTTAAATGCTATTCATGTGAATATTTCGCATTTATCTTCTCAAATATACATCTTACCTTTTCCTTGTAGTGGAACTGCTTCTTCACATACGAAAGAATTCTTTCATTCTTCTTCTGCTTTTGATGAGAGAAATATGTCTTTCATTTCTACGGTTCTGAATGAAATCTGTCATAAGTTATTTGGAGAAATAGCGTCTATTTTAGATTTCGAAGAAATAAAGCTGTTTTTACTAATATTACATTCTCTGGTTGTGAATTTCAAAATCGGTCTTTCTTTGTTTTGCTTCATTACATTATTTTTGTTTTTGTAGTAACTTCAGGGTTTTTCCAAAGTGCACGCAATTTTTAAATTTTTAAATATTTATAATTTTGAATAGTTTTACATTACTAATTCCTATATGAATATTATGCCCTCTTCAACTTATAAAATTTATAAGTCAGATTGTTATCATTGAGTAATTCATACTTAGAAACATCTCCAATCTTAAAACCATCCTCTTTCAGAACTTACCTCGACACTCCTAAATTTTCGTTTCTAGATTTGTTTCGACATCTTAAAATTATACCCGATATATAAACTTTCATGAAAATTTCGAAATATGTAGCTATTTAAGAAACGGACAATGATGGAAATACTGAATGGATGCCACTTGTTGCATAAAATTTACCCGCGATTAAATTATCATGTATAATTTTAAAGCGAAACTAGTTGATTTATAGAGTTTATAGTTCTTTGGAAACATAAATTAAGTTCAAACTCCTAATAGACTTGGAGCAAATGATATCTTTGTCTGAAAAAAATTACAAAGTGTTAAGAAGTTTTTAAAAAACCTTTTTATTAAATCAGCACTGAACATTAATACACGTCTCGTGCTTGGCATATCAGCCAACCACTTGCGGCGGGAACTTAAGGTAACAGTCAGTTTCATGATTTAAACTTAGTAGCCAAAGGCTACCCAACCGATTTAACGCAAAGTTGGCTCAAACTTCTTACCAGTGTAATAATTTAGATGTCGATAACTATAATGCAAAACTGAAGAACTAATTCTTATCTGAGCCAGCGAAACTTAGTAACGCGGCCTCAATAATGCGCTGACTCATAATCCAACAATTTTATCTTCAATACGCTTAACTTGATTTGCATTCTGGTAGAGAAATGGAAGTGAGAAGGGCTAGTAAAGGTCTAAATCATAATAAATGGTTAGACTAACACAATATAACGTTACATATTCAGCAAGCAAAACAAAAATAACTATCACATAACTTAAAAAGGGGGAATTCAGTAATTCCAAAACATCATATAAGTTAATTGGTAAACTTTACATAAACAATGAAATGGATGATTAACTTCAAATTTGTTGTTTCTTATGTAACAAGACGTAAGATATAGATAGAACAAGACGTAAGATTTCTCTAGCCTGGTGTAGTACAAGCGTTCTTCAAACATTTTCTGGAAATAAGTCTGTCACATGTAATTCCTTTCGCAATCATTCTCAGGCAATATTCTCATAACCTCAGTCTGTAATTTCTATAATTAATGAAATTATGAGATGTGCATTTTTAGAAAATTACCTGAAGTTTCCCATATATTTCCAAAATCGTTATGAGCATTTTCCCATCCGTCTCATATTCAAATACCCCGTTTCGCCAATATACTAAATTTCCAAACAGTAATTGACGTGAAATAACATAATTTCCTGCAATTTCCATGAATACATGTATTACATTCTGCTATTAAGATTTCACTACGAATCTTTACTCAGACATGTATGTATACAATCATAATTTATATTCCACTGGAAAACTTTGAAATGAAATTATAGCTTTTTTAAAAGTGGGTAAAATGTGGTAATAATATTAATAAGTAGATGATCTTTTATTTTAGAATAATCGTGCACTGGTAACATGAAATGATTTATGTAATCTTTTAAAAAAAGCTAACCAGTAGCAAGTTCAGAAATTCCTTTAATTCTAAAGCTTTAGAACAATCTAATTTGTTGGCCCAACATATCCCACAGTCAGTATTGGATTGGATTAATACCAAATAATCCAGAGGCTGAAATATTAATGGCTAGTATAAGTATTCACATATAAAAATATTTTGATCGCAATAACTTTCTAAACTTTAAGCACGGAAGTTAATTCGACGTAACTGCAAAAGATACGCTTACTGAAACTTTCATATGTACACAATCTGTTTAGTTACACATTCATTAGGTTAAAAATGAAGGTTAGGTTAGGTTATTCAATTATGGCAAAGCACACGAGGGCTATCTGCCTAAAGGGAGGGATGCCTTCGTGGAGGACTTTCTAAGGGAAACTGGCTCGTATACACGTTACACATGGGGAAAACCACGAAAACGCCCATGCAGCCAGCCCGTTCGCGGGATTCGAACCTCGGACCGAACTACCAGTGCTCAGCGTCTTTACCGCTCGGCCGCTGGTGGGCCGGTTAAAAGTGAAATCTAAGACTTAAAATTGATAACTTTTGAGTTTTTACAGTGCTTCTTGTAGATATAAATCGGTGCAACAACTCGAAAAAAAGCGCCCACATCTTTAACTTTGCTAATACTGAAATGTATTGTACAAAATGTTACACTGTAGTTCTGAAGGTAAAAATCGGTATTTCTTTCATTTTGCTTCTTTACAGAGAAGCATTTCATTTCTCCTTTTCGTTAGCTCTCGCTAATATTTAAATGAGTTAAGAATATTAAGTCTCATTTCTGAAAACTTCTGAATGTGAGAGGGAGACAGCATTTGGGAGTAACGCTCAATGTAGTACTATTACCAGCTCTGCTATTGTAGTTATCCGGCATTAGCCATTTTCCTACCTGAAGTAAATCACGTACTTAATTAACCAAAGCTTAGTTAGACTGGTTTGAAATGTAGTCTCCAACATTGAGTAATTTAAAGTTCAGCTTTCTATTAAACGATATCCTATTAATTTGTAAGCACAAGTCTTGCATTTGCTCAAGTTAAACTTTTTAATGAAAAGATTGTTTAAACTTTCTTAGGATTCTGTTGCAATTTCGCAGAGAGAGAGCGATAACTTGCTTGTCGGTCTGAGTAGGGTCAAGAACTTTTATTAATTTACAGAATGCAAACCTAGAGCATTACCTTTGTTCATGTGCTAAGTTGGCTGTTTGTCCTCATTGCATTCAATTTTGAAATGAGATCTTTTGGATTACTGTTTCCTGAATGAATAGCTTGCTAATTGTAAGTTACATAATTTATAAGTTGTGTCATAATCATCGAGTGTTGTTGGAGTTGTTTTTCTCTAATTTAAGTTTTTAATGTTCAATAACACATGAAAGTCAAGAATATGAATAACAACTTTAAATCACATCACTATAATAAATACTGCATGGGTGTAAAATTGTGTGATAGACAAGATAAAACAACAATTTAGACTGTGAAACTTGCGTGTTCAAAAATAACTGTAAATAGTACCAGATAATACTCCAACAGAAAGTATTAACATTGCGTTGTGTTTAAATTTAATATATCATAATAACCCGTTCAAGTTTTAATTAAATTTATTGGGTCCAGTGCTCTAAATTATAAGTGAAAACATACAAGTTAAAATTAAATATTTCATTTATTAAAGGTAAACAGAATTAGTAACAAAATACAAATATATGGTGATGGTGTCGGTGTTACAATCGAAGTGAGAAAACGGTAGAACATACCAATGGACAATCATAATTACAGGTCCAGTTTTTCGTTGGACATTTACAGGAACCCTCAAGAGGGCGAATGGATACATTTTTTGAGGCCTTGCAAGTATCTGTGGGAATAGAGAAAAAAAACAAGTTAGTTATCGATAAGTTTTGAAGTCATCCTCCCCTTGTCTATCTGGGTTTCGTTCTCACTGCGTCGCCATCCACAGGTGGTTTTCTCTCGTCAAATTCTTTAGACATCTTTTCATTGTTAACGTAGACAGCGTACTCGGGACGGAGCGACTGCTTTTTGGTCTGTCAACAACCTTCAGAAAAATTTTCCTTCTCCCGTCTGGCCAAACGTCTCCTCCTCGTAGATCGCTGCACGCGCTTTTTCTTCTTCTCGCCAATCCCTCGTTTGGCGATCCGAGATGGTCCAAAACAAGCCAAGTGCATGGCAACCCTAGGAGTCGAATCCACACTGGAAGGTGAAGCAAGGGGGTTGGTAAGACAGAAGTTGGCGAATAATCGCCGATTCTCCAGGGTCATCAACCTGACAGCAGGAGCTAGCCTCGTTCAGGGTCCCATTTTAGCATGGAAAACGCCTGCAAGAATGCGAATCACCCCGACCCCTCAACCTTGGCGTGGCGTAGCTGCGTACAAAAGAAGCTGATTCAGCAGGGTGCAGATTTCTCACTTGACGAAAGATATTCTCCCGACCACTGTCTGGCAGAGTAAAGCAAGTCATAAAGTCATAAATCTTGATTTCCCAAATGCAAAGTAAAGTTTTTTTAAAAGTATTAAGGATTTGTTTTTAAATACTAAATTAATAAAAGACCGAAGAAAATTTCTTCAATTGAAATATAAAATTCACATAGAAAAATTTTTATGTTTTCTACAACACCAAACACGCCCACCAGAGTCAGAAAATATGGATCCCAGCTTAGCAGAAAAGGGGGTACGTTAACAAACCTAATTAAACCTTAACACCCACTTGTGTAAGGCAAAAACTTTAAAGTGTTTTAAAAAAATTGACCTTAAGGGTCAACTTAACAAGTAATTAAACATTAAGCAAACAAGTTAAGAATAAGTATTAACTAAACAAAAAAATTTAAATAGTTAACCAAACTACCTTAAGGAAAAAGAAAAAAAATAAAATTACTCAAACAACTTAAAATCAGAGTTAACCAAACCTGTCAAAAAATTAAATGACAACAATTGCTTTTCAACAGGGCAAAGAAATTTAAGATCAACTACAAAAAAAACAAATTAATAACTTTTAAGTCTGATAACAGAATTAAGATAAAATCATTACAATTAAGATATTTTAATTCAACAACTGAAGTAGCTAAGTATGTATTACATAACAGTATTTTATCCTTACAAACATTTCATTCCAGTTTTACAGAACTTCATATCGATGTTTCCAAATTCCAAAACTTTCGATCTTCGAGATTTTCTTTAAAATTTTAATATTATACCCAATAAAAGATTTGCATGAAAATCTGGTAATACTTAGCTATTTAAGAAAAAGCAGAGTGATAAAATTACTCCCTAGATTGTGCTTATAGGCTAAAATCTGCCCAAGGCGAAATTAGCGCGTAGTCATATAAGGTATTTTTCCGGCCTTCTAAACATGCCTTCTTGGTATAGTGGTCAGGAGGCTCGACGCGTGTGCGAGAGGCCATGGTTCGATTCCCGATGAGGGCATTGCTCATCTTTCATGTCTCATGCTTCAAAAATACTTAATGTCTCTACAGTCATTTCAAAAATTAAATTAGCTAATTCAACAAGAAAGAACACAGCAAGTGTACCGCAACTTGAAAATTATCATTTCAGCTCATCTGATAATGCTATTGAAAATAAACCGTCAATCGGTAAGTTTTAGATAACCCTTCAAACTGGGGGTTAATTTCAAGTTTGCTGGATTTTTTCTTTTTCTTTTAAATGTAATGATGGGACGTAAGAGAGAGAAAGGTTTTTAAGGCATGTGTTGTTCAAGCGTTTCTGTATAAATATTAACTAAATGGAAAATTTATTTATGGTCTAGCTTGGGAGGAAGTTTGCTGCCTTAACATTCCTAAAAAATAGAACACCGACTTTATCTACTATCCGAGCAATCCAAAATTAATATAATTTTTTAATAATGGATTCATGTAATCCAAAATTAATATTATTTTAATTAAATACATAATATTAACATTATAGTTTTAATCAAAATACCAGTTCGCTATACGAATAATAATAGCAACATCCTTAAATCGCCTGATTCAAGTCAGCACACAGAACACCAGCACTGAGAAATATTCAGTTTGTCTTTAATGAGCAGTAACTGATTTCACTGATGTAAAAATAACAGGAATCGTCTTACGAATGCGAAAATTTTCTATCAGTTCTTAAACTTGTCTTCTCAGTGGCTTCAGAAAGGCAACGGTTTCAACTAAAGCCTAATTTGCATATTTGGGAAAAGCAGATTCTGCTGGTCACATGCAATAATATTTTCATGTTCCCTAATGCCACTACAATGAGATTCGTCTAACGATATTGTAGCGTATATTTCTTAAGTTCAGAATTTGCTTCGGTGCTCCACTTCTGATAAACAGTGTGATTTGTTCTCTTTTTTTCTAGTCCTGTTTAGACGACATGCTCTGATGACACTTTCCTTGAGGGATATGTTTTGTGTGTAGAAG
The DNA here is from genome assembly GCA_000611955.2 of Stegodyphus mimosarum. NCBI lineage: Eukaryota > Metazoa > Arthropoda > Arachnida > Araneae > Eresidae > Stegodyphus > Stegodyphus mimosarum. Next base: position 247,405 of record KK113142.1, read on the forward strand.
CAGTTCATCATACCCCCTTCCCAGGCTATTACATAGCTAGCTCAGAACTCTTTTGCAGAGCTGACTAGTGTAGTTTTGCTTGATTATGACAAAGCACGCTACGGATACCTTTATGGTCTAGGAAAAAGCATATCTTCGTGGAAGACCGTTTAAGAGCAACTGGCTTGTATCTACGTTACGCACTGGATAAACCACCGTCATCACTGATTGGAAATTGCCATTACTGTTATATCCTATGATAGCGCAGTAGTGCAGATACAAACGACACGAACTGTATTCATTTGAGTCGTTTAGGACCAATTTCGAAGGCGCTAAAAAACACCTGACTGTGAGCAGTCTACTAGCTCTGCCATTTGAGTAATGCTGTGGTCCAGTGTATCTGTGATTTAGTCATCGTGATTTACACATTTTCAAATTTGTTCATATACTATCTTTTTCATTTGAATATAAAAATAACATTTGTAAAAAGAGCTCTTTAAAAGACTTAAATAAAGTACTTAGTTAAGCTGTCATATTATGCACATTTTTTATCTGCAGTTCTTTAATTCGAACAATATAATAATTATTATGTTTTGGCACTTTAAAATATGTATCGCGTTTAGTTTTAAAAAGGGCTTAGCATATTGTTTGCTATAATCATGAATAAAATTCAAAGAGTTTGACTTAAACTTCATTGAAGAATAGCTTATAATTTCATTCAAGAGTTCAGCATAGATTTCAGCTTAAGCTTCATTGAAGAGTCTAAGCTGACACTATCTGTATTCTTATAGTACACTTTTAAGCACAGTAAAATAATATAGAATTAAGCAAAGTCTTTAATCATATTTTCATTTAAATTCAGAATTTGGAATTTAGATTCGTTTATTTTCCATGCACAATAAGTGTAATGACATGTTAACGTCTTTTTCATAAACATAGCAGTATATGACTGAAAGCGTTCATCAATTAAGTAGTTGCAACTTAAGGAATACAGATTTGTTTCATTGGATTATTTTATTAGCAAGTTCACGCTTTACATTACTGAATTGCCATTGAGTTCTGAAGTCAGTTTTTATGTTCGGTGAAATATTCTTATACGTGTCTTTCATTATTAGTTTTACGAAGAAACATTTACGAATAAATGTTAACATTTTATTGATAGTCTAGCTACGGAGAAAGTTTGCAGCCTTAACGTTTCCAGCAAGTAGACAGCCGAATTTATCCCTTATCCAAGTAATCCATTTTTAATTAAAGCATCCTTTGGTTATTTTCGAAGGTGAGATAAATATTTTACCTAAATACAAATACGATTTTTCCACATTAAACTTGAAAATACTTTCTTTAAAAATGAAGGTAATCACTATAGAATGTTTCTTAATTTTGCGTAATATTTTTAAATTTATCGCTTCAATAAATATTCTCTACTTTATTAATGTTCTTCCATAAATTAGGTTTTTCTCAAGGGATTGTGTCAGGATTGTGTCAGGTATTGTTTCAGAAATATTAGTGCTTTGTAAAATGAACAGTAAAACTTTATTAATTCAAAAACCTTTAAAAGTTATAACTTTAAACTTTCTTAAAAAATCTTTACAAAAATTTTTAACTTATATAGTACATATTTCTCAATAAGAAAAATTTAAACAGAATTTACTCTACTTACTTTCTATAAAGTAAAGAAAAAATAGAAATCGCATTAAAAATGCCTTCTATTCAAACAGGAAACTTTTCCTAGATATTCGTATATTATTTGCTATTTGAGAAAAAGGCCCTAAGAGAAACTTAAAACTTTGAGGCTTTATATTTTCAGAGATGGGTAAGATTCAAAACTTAAATGGTCTTTATATTTAATATAAAAAGCAGTTTACATATGGTGACGTCCTTATACAGCAAAATACCATGATTAGATACTCCCACATTTGGGCTTTTATTCCATAGCGACCGGTGCAATTTCTACAGGGCATTTTTTATGAATCTTTCTTTCATTATCATTTAATTGCTTAATTGTCTTCGGGCTGTATATCCATATTAATCTACTTCATCTCAGCAATTATGTTAATTTTAATTGCGGCGTAAAATGAAGCGTTTATATTTTTATTATTAATAGAATGCTGAAACAGCTAGTCGCTGATCTGCTTAAATGAAAGAATTACTTTTCCTAATTAAGAATTTTCCCTCTTCTCTCTGTTCCCTTCCTTTATTTACTAAAAACCTTTATCAGTAATCTCAGCGGACGTTTATTCTCCAGTATTTGCCATTTGGCAGCTTCATTACGGAAAAAACTAGAATGAAAGCTAATTTTTACTTTTCTAAGTAAAATGAAGAGGAATAAGCACAAAGAAGAAAGGATTCTTGAATTATGTTGAAAACAATATTCGCTAAAAGGAAACTGCGCATATAGCAAAGATGAAACATAATAGTGACAAACTATTTTACGCCTTAACAAAGAGCAACACAAAAGGGTAGTAACTGAGAGTTAAAGAGTCAACGCTTCCCACCGTTTATGATATAAAAATAATATAATATGCAAAACGTGACCAAAAAAACAGTACAAAAACAGAATTAAGAAACAAATTGTGACAGGAACGAAATAATTTTGCTATCAGATGATGATAATTATATATGCAAACACATAGAAAGTTATAGCAGCAATTGGATTTTCAAAAGGTATAATTAGAAAATGGTAAATTTATAATGGATTAATTAAACATCTACATGATCTTTTGTTTATATTATACAGGGTGTTTCAAACCTGTTATAGATAGAGTAATAATGAAGACTCTTTTTATTGCACGTGGGCTTTATTCCATGTAAAAGAACATTATGTTACCGACTTATAACTTAAACGCAGACCAATGTCATGAGTTTATTTTGCATTCAACAAAGTAACAAAAAAGAATCGTAACTAGTATTTATGATAACGTTTGTGCCACTCTGCATATGCGCATACACAAATACATATATACGTGCAGGGCAACTGAATAGTTAGGGACTCTTAAAAATTTACGCATTTACTTTTTTAGTTTTGTCTACTATAATTATAATAATGTACTTAAATATATTCCTGAACACTTCCCCCTTTATGCAAATCGCTTTCTCTCTCAAAAGGCGGGGCTATTTCTGATTTGGTCTCAACTTGAACATAATCGAGCAGATTGATTATTTCATCGTCTTGGCATTATAACACTGCCAGTAGGCCGCTGCTGCAGACAGAAAAACAGAAGCCTTGTAGAGAGATTAGGTAATTTCTAAGCAGGAGACATGAAAAATGAGCAATGCCCCCGCCGGAACTCGAACCTCGGACCTTACGAATATGCGCCGAGTGTGCTGACCATTACGCCACGAAGGCATGCCAAAAAGGCGGAAGAAATACCTTATATACTCCCCGTTTTAAAGGGCGACTGGGGATTAGGGGACACAGTCGTCAAATCCTGGTGGTGGAGAATCATCATCCACCACCGTTTTTTAGATCGGGAGCCACTGTAGAGACATTTGGGTTATTTTGAAGCAGGAGACATGAAAAATGAGCAATTGCCCTCGCCGGGACTCGAACCTCGGACCTCTCGAATACGCGCCGAGTGTGCTGACCATTACGACGAAAGTATGCTAAGAAAACGGAAGAGATACCTCATAGCCTTACATGGAAATCAAACTTGCACCATTTCGTCGAATCAGTTTTGTAATCAGTTTCCGCTAATCAGAGTATGACATTGGGCCTTTGCTTATAGAAACGGTTATGATAGGCGCTGAACTTCATCTGTTCACCACCGATACACATCAAGTGACCCCTCATCCTTCATTATTTGTCGCCTGTGATGTAAAAATAGCTTATAATATTAATATGTCTGGTATTTATGTATATGTCAATATAAATCATTCGTGCAATTACATGAACAATTTTTAGCAACATCTATAATTTTGCTATCAGTACTGTGTGAATACTTTAAAACCCTACTTATAACAAGTACTTACGTCAAAGGTTCATCTGAGCAGGGATGTATCAAACATATTTATGGAATATGATTACATATCATATTTATGAAACGTGATAACGTATAAATATAATTGCAGAAATTTATATAAATATTGAAATTTACATACATTTCTAGCAGCTAATTGAAATAACATAAACAAAAGAATGTATATATAATAGCAGAATAAATAAATATTTTGCAAAACGTTGTAAAGGGAAACCAACAAATATTACTCACAAATAAATTAATTAATTTGAGATGTAATTAATATTTGGTAAGAGCAGTAGGATGTGTAATATAGCATTAAGAAGCAATTCATCTTAGCAAATAATGTTAGTATTAGGGACAATTTAATAGCAAGCTGAATGTGCATTATACAAATCATGTACCTTGAAGTGTGTGATGTATTTCAATACGTATGTAAAACTAGTTTGAGGTAAATACGTAATGGCTATAGATCTGAACTAAGACGCAGCGAAAGATACCGCAAGGAATTTCAGAAATTCCATACAACTATATGTTCGAAGGAAAATGAAACAGTATTTGTATGACCAAGCTAAAATTCAAGTATCTCTTATGCGTTTACCTGATGCTGTGGAAATGCATTTGTCTTTCAACTATCTTGTTAATAATTAATGAATACCATTTGATCTACCATCTCAAACCGAGACAATGACTGACAGATTGATTTACAATCTGATACCAGTGTCGACAGATTGATGGCAACTACTTGGCAGATTTAGTGCCCAGCTTGCTGATAGTGGGTTTAAATGTATTAAACAAGAAAGGACAAAGCTCCTGTGGTTAGGTTCGGAATGCTCTTCATTAGTTTTGGATCAGTTCTGTTCAATTAGTGTTTATTTATTTAGTGTTAGAAGATTCCGCACTTTTGAATTAGTGCTGGAACATTTTTCCCGCATTTGATAAATATTTAAAGATTGGATTTGTAACAAGTGATTTGCTTACATGCTACTGTGTACCTATTTCCTTTATTTAGTTTGTACATCCAGGTAAGGTTAAGAAGATATATAAAGTACAAGACTATTAATTTACTGTACTGCAAATAACTTGCGACAACACAGGAATAAAGCATTTAAGTGGTAGATAAAGGTAATAAATTTCCTACAACTTTCTTGATGGTTTTAATGTACTTGCTTTGAAAAATTCATGGTTTATGTAAAGTTTATCTTCAGTCGGTTTTTAATAGTAATTACTTTTGCAGTGACATCATGTTTTTAAGAACCAAGCAACATCTGAAATCGTAAATTATTAAACGAGAAACATATCTAGAAAAGCCACAGTAATAGTTAGTGAAGAATCTTAAAGATGCAGTATTATTCGCAAAAATATATCACAGTGAAAATGAATAATAATCCTTTAACAAACAAAAAAAAGGACAAAAGGAAACGAACGCTTTCGAAAAAATAACACAGCTGGTCGATTAAATAATGAAAATAAGTCTTTCATTACTTTAATAAATATTGCAAAGCATGTTTCATTCCTTTCAGTTAATTTTGTTTCAATTCATGTAATTCTTGAAACGTTAAAGCTTTGAAATAATATTGCTAATAAAACTGAATAGCTTTTTTAATAAGCTGCATTTAATTAGCCTATACTCCAATTACAAATATCCTTCGCTGCGACTGAAAAAAAGTATTCAAATTCCGCCTGAGGCAAACCTATTGAACATACGCCTCGAAGTACCTTATCCTTCCGTTTTAAGTCCCTTGCACAGTTAAAAAAATTATCTAACGATCTATAATCGCTTAAAATAATACGTAATTCATAAAAGTTAACGAAAGGCTCCATGTAGCCTGAGTAAATACTAACATTACTTCTTTTCTGTCAAAATATTGCTCGAATACGTATGAAAAAATGCAATTATTTTAATAAACATAGAAAGAAAATCTATTTGAATAACAATGGAGAAACAGAAAAAAAGAAGGGAAGCAGAAAATTAATTAATATGTTAAATTAAATGAATTTACTTAATAAGTGATGACACTTCAATATAAAAATTTGTTGCTTATGTTACTGAAAACAATTTTAATATTCAGTACTTAAGGCATTGTCTTGTTTTATTTGTATTTTAGCATGCAATTCACTCCATTCATATTTTATCTCATTTATATTTTTTATTACATTTCTCCGCCGTATGGAAAAAATGCGTTTCAGTTATGAAGAAACTAGAGTAGTAAAGCAGTTTTTAAATTATAAAGAATCGAGAAGTAAAGAACAGAGGGTATTTCCTTTATTTAAGTTTACTTCAATGGTTTTATAAAATCTTAAATCGGAGTTTCTTATTGATTCATGTCATTTACTCCTTCGTTTAAAGTGTAATTTAGGGATTATTTTTAATGTCTTAGAATGCGAAATTAAATTATATTTTTCCTTGTAGCTATAATCCCAGAAAATTTACAAAGTTTTTCTTCTTGCTTTCAACATTATTTTTATTTTGATAAATAAATTTCCAACCTCATCGTGTGCCTCACCTAAGTCCAAAACGGTTTTAATGATGTGCTCAGACAAATGTTAACAAACTGCGTTTACTCTGCTAGAAAGCTTTATTCAGTTTTACTTATGCAAATATATTTATGCTTTTTCCCTAATATCTTCATTATTCACACCTGAAAGGTGTAGTGTTGTTTTAATTTTGCAAACATATCACATCCAATCGAAAGGCGAATTTATGCGAGTTTAGCCGTTTCATCTGTATTCTAAGTTTTGAACTTTAATTTCTAATATATTGTGAGCTATTTAAATGAAATATGCAGTATGCATACTAAATGTATTTCTCATTTTGCTTTGGGAAAAATATTTTATTAATATTTGTATTAGTAACTTAATTGATAAAAGCTATTCTAATACCATGAATTATGTACCTCAACCATAAGATCTCTATCGAAGTCTTCCACTTATAATTTATCAAAACTTATGAAATAACATAGCCCTTTCAGCTACATTTGTATTTCTTAGTGTTTTTATAAATCAGTGTACATTTGATTTGACTGGATATTAATTATTTGCTTTACTTTCATTCGAGAAAAATCGAGAAACAGTTTTAATATTTTCTGTTTCTTGTAGCATAGCAAAATTAATCACGTTTAAGTTATATGATCATTTATTTAATATTATAGGTGTTTACAAATAAATAATATATGGTCTTATAATTGTTTTCATAAACTCACACTGCAGGTTAGGATATTCTGGGTTTTTTGCTTGAAAATTTGAGACGCCTTTGAGATAAAATTGTCACTTTCTTGTAATAAATTTACATCAGAAAATTAGGAACTTTACTGAACAAAACATTATTTAAATACTTAACCTGTGCATCAAATCTATTATCATTAAAATACTGATAATAATGAAAGAGTGGCAAAACAGAGAGTTGAAACAACATAATGTATGAGAGCTGGAAATAGCTCATAAAAAATACTATCGGTTAAACATGAGCATAAAGCGTACACGCAGCAAGAAATGCGCAAAATTTCTTTTGATTAATATCTGATTATCATTGCTAAGCAGATAATAGTATATTTATTTTACTGGTCCCAATCTAGATTGAGTTTGAAGAACGCATGCCGATACAACCAATCAAATCTCATAAAGAGCCCGTCAGAAGTCGAATGTGTAAAATCAATAAACAAATAATAGATTGCTTCTGTTTAAATTTGGTTTCATCACGAAGGACTGACTGTAGTGCATATGGGTTCTCCATATACACACCACTGAATACGTGCCATGTGTAGTATTAAAAACACACCATTAAATACATACCATGCGTAGCATTAGATACATACCATTTTTCTTCGGGAAGACTTAGGAGAAGAGACTGCCACAATACAAATCATATTTACATGTTTTGTCTAATCTGCTATCATCTTATATGTATGTTATCCTCCTAATCTTTCTTAGAATGAAGAATAGGAACTTAAAATTCATGAATGCTCGATTTTTTAATCGAGCTAAGACTTATTACAAATTATTACTTATTACAATTAGCTTAAGACTATTACAATTAGATTAAGCTATTACTTATTACAATTAGCTTAAGCTATTACTTATTACAATTACCTTAAGACTTATTACAAAAAGTTTCAAACAAAAAAGTAATTGCAGATTTAACCTTTACTTTTATAGTACTTCAAAGACTGTTGAAGCATAACTACCTGAATATAAGAATTTACATAGCTGTGAACCAGATGAGCAAATTGCAAAAACTACTGCTCCTTGTTCCATTAATTTTTCATCTGAATCTATGTTTTAAATAAGAACTCTTTTACATAGAAATATTGATATTAATACTTTATTATTATTGACTTATTCTTGAAATTGTTATTTTTTTACTCTTCAAATAAATCTTTCCGCTGAAAATTAATAAGCTCCTGATACTGAAAGATGATCTTAATAATAAGCACTTTTGTCTAATTTCTGGAAAAATCGCATTTCTCCAAATTTATTTTATTCTAAAACAGAGAATATTGTTTTTCGTTATTTTTAGGAATAAGTTTTATTTCAAACAACAAAAGAATTTTGTTCAGTTGTACAAACAGAAATAACTTGCATGATTATTCTTTAATTTCTCTTTCTTCTTAAATGGTGAAAATCTTTATTGTTGAGAAGAAGATTGAAATGCCTATTTTTTTTTTCTTTCAAGAACTTTTCAAGAGTCCTCTAAACAATCTAAGGAATAGTACGAAGATCCCATCATTTTTTTCCTCCTTCAAGAACGTAACCAGAATACAGAACTCCTCCTCAGAAAAGTTTTCATTTCAGGGAAATCAAGTGAAAATGTTTGATTTCCCATACATTGCTGAAGGAATTGCCATCGATTCTTTACCTTCAGATGTATATATAAAGATTGGCTGCATCTTAGCATATATATAGAATTCTAGCCAAGATGAGCCTCTTTTATAGTATGAGTGATATTTCCATTTAAATCCGGTATTTTGTGGTATACTGTCATTTACAGTATGCATTTCTTCGTTATCCCATTGGAATGAACAAGTGGAACCTCCTGTAAATTTCCGTTTGGAAATGTACAAGTAATCACACATTACAGCTTATAACAGTTGAACAGTTGAATTTAATATTTGTACAAGAAATCAAGATATAAGTATATCAAGATACAATATATAAAAATCAAGATACAATATATAAAATAAGTATAATCAAGATACAATATATAAAAATAGATCTGCCAAGTGAGCTTTACCTTGGTTTCAATCCTAACCATGAAAATATGTTCTTATTTTATTTTATATCTTTAAACTCGTCTTCAAAAGAAACTTTCCAAAAATATCTGTTTTTGAGCTTCAGAAGAAATATTTATTTATTTAGATAATATGTGATTATTCTTGTTTCCTTTAAACACCTTGTTTTAAATTTTTATTCTCTCATTTTTTGTCTTTTAGCATTTCCTGCTATCCACCTAACTAGGAGCTTAAAATCATAAAAATGCGTATCTAAAACAGACTCATTTCACGTGTTCCTATATTTCTATTCAAGTCTGCAGCGCCAAAGCAGTAGTATAAATCAGTAAACAAAGCGCAGAAAAGAAAATCTGGGATTGGTGGCAGAGGTGTCCTCATAGACAAGTCATTCTGATAATTGCTAGCTAGCGTAGAGTTCAGAAGTTCGAATCCCCGTTCATCATGACTTCATTATCGAAATCGTTTGGTAAAGCCTTCTATCTGCTACGTGGTCTTAACAAAAATTTACCAGTAAATCCTTGAGATCAAACACTCAAGTCAGAAACTATTTTTCTTAATTTGGAATAGTTATTTGATAATTCCATTCGGAGCTTGAATTCCGACTTTAAATAGGTTGATTATAAGAGGTTTGCCATTGTTTCTCTTGAGCGCTGTGGAAACAAAATCTAACAATTTTCGTTACAACGTCCTCTGCAAAATGATGCTGTTTCTTAGTCAAATAGACTCATGACTGTTTTGCCATAATTAACCAATTATTAAACAACGAACTTCGATAGATACAGAAGGGAGATAGAAGAGATAGAAGGTATTAACGTGTACGTGTGGCCTTCATTTCAGATTTGACGCATTTACGTCCTTTGGTATAATTAAGTAACTTAGCAATTCATTCATTTGTAAAATATCATTTATTACTTGAGTTATTATGGATAAAAATTTAAGAATGTTAATATCTGAATATTTCTCGTTATTTTCAACCATTTTATTACTTAAATTATTATAACACGCCCACAATCAATTAAATCAGTTCATCAGAATGGAGGAATTGGGTCCAATTTAAATGGATATAAAGCTAAGTAAAAAAGCTACATACGAGTCTATATATACAAACAATTTACGAAAATTTATATTTCATAATGGTATTTATTTCATATCCTGCTTCTTATATTTCCTGATAAATTTATTATTCCAAATATTACAGTACTTTAACGGTCAGTGAAGTTATTACATCAGGAAGAAGGCACTGGACGAAAGTGAAATTTAAAAGACATGCAGATATATGCGAAAGACAAACATGATCTTAAAAGCAGATAGTGAAGAACGTATGAGCTTCACTTAAGTCGTCTTCAACAGAGCGCTCTATCACTTCGTGCTACGATACAGGCTTTGAAACGGCCCGGTTTTGAGTCCAAAAGATGCTTAATAATATATTGCGGCATATGATTCCACTCTCTTATACTAATATGGTAATGCTCTAAATGGTCTAAAACTGGATATTGCAGTACAACGCTAATTACATTTCCTCTACTCCCTGATTTGCTAAAATAGGGAACAGGTCCAGAAAAGTGGACAGGACAGGCAGCCTGGACAGGAAGTAGGCACTCCTGGGCAATCTTGCCGAGCAATATACTATGTGGTAAATTTAAAGATCTCTCAGCAAGGAATGGCTGCGCATGTGGCAATAGAATCTCATCCACATAATTCAGGATTATCAACTTGCCACGGACCACCACTAGAATGACCCGGCTGTCTTAGAATATAACTGTCTAAGACCCGAGCATTGTAGTCATCTTATTCTGAAACGAAGCGTCTTTCATCGCTCAAAATCAGGGACTGCCATTCTGTTACGCTCACTATAACTTGACACAACTGGAAATGGAATCTCTGATACCGAGATTTTAAAAGAAGGATGTATAAAGAGCGCAGGGGTTACAAATGCATTCCTTTAAGGTGGTTTTCACGCCTACTTAGCTACTGCAGTTGGCCCTGTTGGCTATGCTTCTCTTACGTATGTTGGCTTTTTTAATGGCTGTATGTCGTGAATCGGGGAGGCGTTATTAGTTACATGAAGAATGATTCTTCGATCTGTTCTACCAGTGGTCTATTTGTTCTTTGCTGAGCTGTTCTCCTGAGAGTGGCTTCCTCAGATGTCCGCTGTTGTCAATACAGTTGGGTGGTAATGTCCGAATGATTCATGTGGTGGGCTATACTGCGCGCATAAGGCATCTTTATAAATCTGTGAATTTCGAAAATCGTTGTCTCTGACATGCAAATGGCATCTTTCTTCTTCCGTATATGAAACTGCATCAGTTTGGTGCGTTTCGCGCTTATACGAAGTTAGTGAGGTACCGCCCTAGTTAGCAAACTATCATAAAACTGGATCTACAAAATTCCACTGAAAGATAATTTTTAACTTCATGCATGTTGTGTTTTTATTATATATACTCCATTTGGGGAAGAAGAAAAATGTTCATTAAAGTTGAACCTCAGAAATTTTAAATACGTTTCGTTAGCTAAAACATTTGTCATGTAAATCGTGTCTTGCAAAACTATTGAAAATCCTTTTTCTAGATATTTTGTTCTCCTGATGAGAAGGGACCTGTAGCTGCCCTCAAAATCGATTAAGTGTTTTGAGTAAATGTACGTAAAATACAAGGTTGCTTCAGCGAATTTGGTTATTGAAAATCCTTTCAATATTTCATTCATGACATAATGTAGCATGCAAACTTATTACCAACAAGAGTGATATTCTGGCCACCTTGAGTAAAGCCCTCAGAATACACTAATTGTTTTAATTTTGAAAAGGAACCAGTCTTATAAAGAGAAGAAAAATTATTTCACATGCTAGAAAGAAAACATGAATCTTATTTTCACATTTAACAAAATGAATCCTATATTTCATATTAATATTTCGCAATAAAAAATAGCCGCTTTGATATTCCTCTTCGAGGAAAATAAGAACGTGTTTTTTCAGTGATTCTCTTCGAACCACATAAATGAATGTTAAGCATCGCAAAAAGCTAAAGGAATTGCTCAAGTTGAAAAACATTATTAACAAAGAGAATAAAATTTTCTCCAATATCCAAATTACTAAATATGATAACTTTTCCGTTATAAATCGAATTAAAAAAATAATTTAAGGGTCCCCTAAGACGGCTCTCTAAACTGATCACTTAAAATTACTCGATAATTTTCCTCTCTTTTTTATTAAATTTTTTCTATGCTTTAAAAGCTCATTAAATTGTAAATTTCTGAGCATATACTTGAAGTGAAACTTAAAACGTTGCATAACATATTGTTTAATTTCAAACAGTAAAACTGGAAAATGCATTCTGAAAAGATAAAACTGAACTGGCAAGCTGACGAAAGAGAAGTGATAGGAATGTAATTTCACAACATTTCGGAGCTTGCAGATTTTAAGTTACCAAATGGAAAAGGAAATAATAAAATCGTGAATTATTGATTACAAAACTTGTTATTAGTTTAAAACAGATGATAGCAAAATACATCTCGCCTGTCAGGATTGTTAGATAACAAGCGAGTAGCGTTGCTGTTTATTGATTAACATATTCACCAATAAGACAAAAGAAATTTACGTTTGACTGAAGGTATAGCTTTACATCTTACATAGAAAAATGAAGTATTCTTTAAATTAGAAATAGTTTATTTTAACACTACCAGTGGAAGAATATGAGATATGTTGTCACTTCCTTTCTTCAAACTGGAATAACTTGAACCTCTTTTTCCAGTATTAGTTAGTGAGTCAAAGCAACAAGTGCGCTGAAAGCAATGTAGATTTTGGATTTAAAACCATGCTAAATCTCAGGCTTACTACAAAATCTTTTACTCAAACTGCGAGCAAGTTATAGTTTATCTTAAATTCTGAATATAGACAGAGCTACAATGCAGAGTCCTGCCAATATAAGACGACGTTCGTAATTAGGATGTCAAAAGAAACTTATATTATGTGCCTAAAATTTAGGAACAAAATTAAAAAGCACTTTGCTGGTGTCAATGCATCCTAGAACGTTTAATTGCTAGAACAGTTCTGAGCAATAAAGCAGGAAGACTTAGATTCTGACCTTTTAGAATAAACAAAAACTGAACGTTGACATAAATTCTGTTTCTACAATGTCAGATCTAAGATCAGAAAATTAAACTGATTTCTCTAATATTGAGAGTTTTTATCAGTATGCACTAAGTATGCACTTGGAAAGCATGCAGTAAGTTGAGACTCAGGAAGGACCAAGCTAATTATCGCTATATCTTGTAGGAAAACGGAGAACATACGAAAAAGAAAATGCAATGTAAAAGACTCTTTGATTAAGAGCTCAAATAGTTAACAGAAAGCACTGCTTGTGCTTACAAAACCAGCCAACATTTAGGACTTAACTTAAAATATAGAATATCAAATTAAAACTAAGCTAAGTTAGCCAAAAGTTAAGCAGAAACGAATAACGCACAAGTAGGCCCAAACCTATACCGGCGTGAGAAGCACTAGAACACAGCAACGCCGAAGACAGATTGCTATCTTAGAATTTCAGTTAGTAACGTGGTCTTCAATTCTACATTACTTGAAAACTATCCAACTAAAATTATCATTCTGGCAGGAAAACGGAAAGAGATGATGCCAGTAACGATACTTAGCGGAAAATAACTGGTTAGACAAAATAAATAAATACGAGTGCATGCCTAATAAGAGTACGTAATTTAAAATAAAAATTGAAATCCGAAATCAGTATTGTGTGTATTAATAAATTTACATTTTAAATTAATTTTTCAACTGAAAAAAAGGCTTCTTTAAGCAGCCAAAATATTAGAGGCAACCTCATAATAATTCATTGGTCCATCTTTAGCATTGATCACACCACATATGGATCTGGTAGTGGATTCGAAAAGGTACATGCCATTGCTGAGAGATGTTAGTCTATGCTGATATAATTGCAGTTCTAGTTTCTTTCCAATTAAATGGTGGCATTTCCAAGCTTCGAAATTATCTCTCCACATATTACCACAAACGCTGAATTGGGATGTAGCCAGAGAATTGAGCTAGTTTTCGGGACGATTTGGACTCCAAACTATGCTTTTCAAACCAAAATCGTGCACGGGGACAAGGTGCATTTTCCTACTGAAAGTGACCATATATATCAAGAAGCATCGCAGCCGTAAACACGTGCATGTCATCAGCAATGATACTGACTGCTGAAAGCTGTTTCTATTAATACGAAGGGACCACTGTTCTCCGTGAAAGTAGACTTCAGAGTATAATTCGACGTTCACCAGTTTGAAACGTTGCCGTTAGGCAAGCTGGATACTTGAATTCGGTTTTTTTCCCACCATACCTTGAACCAACTATCGGCTTCCTAAAGCAGAAAACGAGATTGATCGGACCAAGCAATTTGTTTCCAGTCACGAAGAGTCCAAGTTTTCTGCTTTTGGACCGACAGAAACATTGATTTTCTATTTAACCGTGACAGTATAGGCATTTTTGAGGACCCTCTGCTGTTAAAACCTTTCCATTTTAAATTTGTCGTAGTGTAAGTTCGGGTATGCTTTTAGATGCACACGAATTATATTGAGCTGCATTTCGTCGTTTTCCTGAAAACTTCTTTCGTTCATCTTCATTTCCATATAGAATTTTCCTTACTCAGTTACGTTATTTTTTTTTCAATTTCCCGTCTCTAAACACCTGATATACTGTTACATGAGAAAAGCCTAAAGCATTTTATAGTTTCAGTGATGATGTATTCGAGATTTCCAGCAAACATAATCACGCCTCATGCATAGTTATTCGAATTTTTCGCTTTGCCCATTTTTACACTAGTAACTATAGTAGTTACGACTTGATCTTAAGATGAGCACACGTTATACGAGCCTCGTATAAGCAGTTTCTGGCTGTTACGTTGTTGTACGTCATTGGCTGACTATTCCATATTGAGAAAATAGGAATCTAACATTTTGTTTACCCTGGAAACGTAGTTTTGTGCTTACACTGTGTAGCCATTATGGGCTTGGTTTTACAAAATTTCATATTTTGACAGGACGCAATTTTGCGGTTTCTTCACATTGCGAAATCAGTGTCATCTTCTTCCAGGTGTAAATAAGTACGGAATAAAATAATCAAGTCATTAAAGAACAAAAGCACAAAAACACTCAATGCAAACCTAATATGAAATATAACAAATGCCTTAAATTATTGAATCAAATAATATTCAACTATTTAAAATTTAAATGATTGAAATGACTAAAATAACTCATTTATATTTGAAAAATCATTTCAACTTTTTTCCTTTAAACAACTTTACCAGTTTGCAACTGTATCGATGAATTTCACTTGCCCGTTACATACACACGCACCCATATTTATATACACCAATGTTCTTCAGTTACAATACTATCACAAATTGGCTAAGATTTGTTTCTCAGAATAGCAATTAACTTTCACGCGCTTCAGCAAGTAAATGCAGAAATCAAAACCTTAGGAAATGAAAGCAAATGCCGTTTTTTCTTAAATAATGAGCTGCACACCTTAAAGCAATTACTAATGATTCTTCGTGGTGCTTAATAACTGCAATATGATTGTTTCGATTTCTCGCTTTGTAGCTAGGCCATTAATGGTAAAAATTTTCGTTATCTTCTTATCGTGAGGATATTTTCCGGTTAAGTTAAAAAGTGTATTTCGCAAATATTTATGAAACTTATCGTTAAAAGTGATTTCATGAAACACTGCTGGAAGGTTCAGCGGTTATTAAGAAGCATCACAGCCTCATTAATATTTTATGTGATTTTATCATAAGAGAATAGAGAGACAATACAGGGCTGTTCGTTGTTTCTTAATTTTATAACATCGATTTTTCTACTTCGTCCCATTTTCTAATATGAAATGTCATAGTTAACTCTTAAAAGGCATTATCTTTTAAGCAGCACGAAAAAATTGTTTATTAACAATTCCTTCTAATTAAGATTTTTTTCGTTTACGATCTTCGTAGTTTAGTTTATAGTATTTAAAAATAATCTAATCTGGCTTTTATCACTTAAAATAAATAACTTTAATGCATACTTAATTTTATGATAATATTTTATTTTATGAGAAAATGCAGAAATATTCTACTACGTGATTTTCATATCATTAAACATAAAATTTGGATGAAGCAAAGTGAGTTGCAAAGCATTTTTCAGGAAGAAAAGTGTTTAGCTTTTAGCGTAGATTTTTATATCTTTTTCAAGTTTTGAATTATATATATTTCCGTTCCAATGTCTGAATTTGCATGCATGATCTCTTTGACGACGCTCCTTATTGAGGCAGAAATTATGAATCATTCTGAATCTCTTTCGTGTTAATAATTAAATTTTAGCTTTGGAAACATAAATTTTAATATTTTCTTTGGATTCTTGTAATTAGTATTTTCTCTCCATTTTAAACATTATACACAAAGAATTGTGTTACTTTTTAACCTTATTCAGTAAACAGTTGAGCCACTAAGGCCTATGGATCAAGAATGCTCGAATATCGGCCCAGGTTCAAAGCTAGGCAAACGGAATGGCTGCAAAGTACACTGGTGAGCAAAACTTAAGCAACAATGTAAACATTTAGCAGATAGCCATGAAATTGTGGAAAAGGAGGTCTGGAGATCAGTACAATGAACACGTAAGTCAGTAGAAACGTCATGCGTATGTGTGCTAGCAAGCCGGCATCTATCATCAAACTATCGCTTCAAGAATCGCCATCGTTTCGTCCAAGCCCTTGGTGGCAATTGTTGGACCGGTTTCTGCCCTCTTCGCTGCTGGGAGTTCAAGGGTGAAGGTCGGGCTTCGGCCTGGCTCTTCACCGACTGTCTCTTCACCGACTGCCTTTTCACCTACCACCTCGCTGGAATATGCACGTTTAACTCTCCTAGAAAGTCCATGATATGGTTCCTGAATTATAGAAAGCGAACTGTAGTTTTTTTTATCGAATATGTTTATTCTATATGCATTTGCTGAAAATTCATCCACGATTGAATTATGCCCTTTAAGCAAGAATCATGAACGATTTCATTGTGCTATATAAGTCTCATCCATTGTCTATCGCCACGTGGTGCACTGCTCCAAATTAATTCATTGGTAGAAGCTTCAAAATCAGAAGAAATTTCAAGACAAGTTTATTGCTGCTCTACATATATTTTCGATTCCAGGTTTTTCGTGATTTATAGAAAGTGATGCAAATAGATTGTGCTAGTGCAAATAGTGTATCGTTAAACGAATGGACGTTCTGCATTTATAGTAGGACTATAGTTATGATCTGATTATTTAATTTTCTTGTTTTATTTGTGTGAGCTCAGCAGTAAAATTTTTGATAGGAAAAATAAATAGAGTGAATTGTAGATGATTAACTTGTATTTTCTTCTTCAACTATCACAACGTCTGGGGTAAGTACATTATTTTGCTATCCTCTGTAGGTCACATATTTTATCCCTATCATTCGGGTTATTGCGGAAACAACGTGATGTACTCTTTGTCACATGTTATAATCCTATACTGGGTAGTTGGATTTCTTCATTCTTATTAGCGGTTCATCGCTGATAAAATTAATAATCAAAATTTTGGTTATCACTTTTACACCAGAATAATTATAATTAATATTTCTCATAACCTACAGAAATTAACACAATTTTAATCACATAAGAAATTAAAATATTTAAGTATTTCTACTACATATAAATATTTCCACTACAGTATGCAAATATCAGGAACGAAACGTCAGAGGCGACGCGAACGTACACAAAACGCGTGATGTCGGCGCGCGCAGCTCAACAGTAGAACAAAAGGAAGGACAGAGACTCAATTCAACATATTCGCTGCAAGTGCCAGTGAGTCAGTTCGTGA
>KK113143.1:0-19936 GCA_000611955.2 Stegodyphus mimosarum
ACCACAGTTTTCTACCACAGAACATAGCTGCATTCAGCTCCCTGTTCAAGATCAGGACTTTAGTATTTCACGAATATGTTCGCCAAGAATATGCACCGAACACACAGTCCTGACAATACTATCTAACTAAATAAGTGTTTGAGCATCCATGAAGCAACAAATGTCGTCTCACGAGGAAAAGCCTTTGGAATACGTTCGAACCTGGGTTCACATTTTATCCAATTGGGATTTACATCATATTCTTCATTGCTATTTGAAACTAAAATTTCATTTGTGCCTGAAACCTCTTAAGGATTTCCTCAATCACATATTATTTCTTCCATCTCTCTTGTAGATAAATCATCAATCTCCTCTGTATTACTCAGTGCATCGGGATCTGGGGATAAAATCAGTATTTCATCGTGTATGTCAACTAAATCACTGTAATCTGAAGTCCATAAAAAATCTAAAGCTTCTTGCTCAAGAAGTAAAAACATTACGCGACATACTACTAACTCAATAGAATTCATGCATAGTACTAACGTCAAAATAATTTTCCAAAAGAAAACGCGAAATTCAAGCATGTAAAAACAAAAGAAATTCGAGAAACGAGAGAAAAGCCTACTTTGATGAAATTCAGAATTCAAACTGACTTCGTGAGTCAGTGTTTGAAATATTTATTCAACCCTCTCCCCCACGCTTCACATACTTGTCTATGAATTGACGTGCACCTGCTAGCTAGACGTACCTGAGCTAATTGTAGAATAGCAATGTTTGGAATACAACAAAGAAAGAAAGAATTAATTAATGGGGATTATGCAGTAGTGGATTTTACCGTTGTCCTATTTTTAGGACAGTTAAAATTGCAAGAAAAATTTATTTTTAGGTAAAATGTTTTGACTATGTTTTTTACTGGTATAAAAGTAGAGAATATTACCTCAATAAATTTACATGTGTATTTTTCTTGGAGCTCAAAACTTTAAAAACCTTGTGCATTGGAAACATAAGCAAAACAAATCTGCGAAAATCCCCATTTTAAAAAATTCATAAAAAATATCTTAATTAATTCTAACTTGAGATAAAGACAATATATAGTTAAATGAGTCTTTAATTTGAATTAAATTATTTCAAAGATTTCATACAAAGACCATTTATGTGTGCTGTCTGTTGTGGCTTGAACTTATATAGAAACTTTAAATACTGATTAATATCGTTTTATTTATTTTTTGTTGTTTTGAGAATGGCAACAAAAAGATTATTCAATTTTTGTTGCTCTTGGAATAGCAACAGTAGATTGTTGTTATCGTTTTAAAGAGTTGTTCTGCATTTTCTAAAAACGAAATAAAGATTATTTTCGATTTAAAAAGTGGATTAACGTTTTTTGATGAAACGGAATTATAATTATAAGGATTGTTATATTATGATTTGGAGTCAGACCCAATACTGTCCTATTTTTAGGACGATGAGGAAATATGGGTTAATCCCGATTTAAATCCTTTTGAATGGGCTCGCTGCGTAAGGGTTTTAGTGGTTTTGGTCATGTGTAATGCAATACAAGCCAGTTCCCCTTAAGAAAATTTTCTACAAAAGCACTCCCTTGTGCAGATAACCCTCATGCGCTGTGCAATACAAATATTCTAACCTAATTTAATATAAACATACCTATTAACAATAGCAGTTTTGCCATATTCTGTGACTTAAGTCTGTAGTATTAATAAATAATTATAATTAAAAATATTCTGCCTCTTTTAACTATTAATTTTGTGTGTGTGTGTGTGTATGTCGTGCCTTCAGACATAACGTGAATGTTTCCATTTTGCATCCTATCCCATGAAGAACAACAAAGTTCTTTAACCTTTTAGCTGTTATACCCGAAATAATCTCGGGCATAGCACTGGTGTTCCAAAATATTACGCCCGACTATTACTCGGGGTAATTTTTTTTTTTTTGAGAGAATCGTATTGTTATACCCGAATATATATCCTGAGAAGATTATTTCGAGTTCAGTTCAATAGATGGCAGCACTTTACTGAAGGTTTCAAAGGATCTAAGTTTATGTTCAAAGCGCGTGGCATCTTTTTAATTTTTTGATTGCACGACAAGCATTTGATTTTTGCAATAAAAAAAATTGACAATTTATGTACCCAAATGATCAAAATAACTTGACAGTTAAAGGGGTTAATGTTATCAGAATACAATGAAATTCTTCTGTCATTACCAAATTTAAATTTAGTCACAGTTAGCACACAAATTAAAAAATTTGTTTTGATGCCAGGTGGATTCTTGAAAGAATCTCTGAAAGCAATACAGTGTCACTTGTCAAATGTGGTGTTACGTAGTTTACTGCCCCGTGATATTTTTTCCCCCTGAGTTTCGTATAATCTTTGCTTTTTTTCTCTCGTATGTAACATTAGGCCTATGTTTTTCCTCGTATGTAACATTAAACATTAGCCCTATGTAACAATTTTTATTGTGTGCATGACTTCTTTCATGTTTAAAATCACACACTGGGAAGGAATGGATCATAGGGAACACACTGAGATGGAATAAAATCAGTGAATGTGATTAACAGTTGTATCTGTAATTTATATAGCTTACGATGGAACCTAGTGGGTAAGACACTAATAGTTAGACGAACTCCAAATTCTGGGGAACAATTTTGGTGCAGGGATTTTTCCCTGGTTTCCCACATACATAGCATGAACAGACCCAGTTCTTCTGAGAAAGTCATCCATAAAAGCATCTTTTCTCCTTCACAGCTCAGCAGGTAAGACAGTTAAGCACTGATAGCTCAATCCAAGTTCAAATCACAGCAAATAGACTGGCTGGCTACATGTACATTTTCACAGATTTTTTGCTTTGCATAACATGAGTACAAGCCAGTTTCCTTCAAAGAGTCCTCCACAAAAGCCTCCTTCCTTTTATCCTTTCGTTATATATAGATTCTAAAAATGTAACTACAGATACTTATGTAAAGTATTTGAGATAAATTTTTCCAATTTAAGTGAAAAAGAATTAACTAACAACTATGATGAATCAACTCTAATGAATTTATGATTAACAAACTAAACGATTTGAAAGCCAGCAATGGCAACATGGTTCAAAATTAAACATTTTTATCTTCAGCTCTCGATTGTTGCCATTGGGCAAAATTAAAGACATTTATGTTTCCATTAAGGTGAAAGCATCGCAAGATTCAGGCTGCTAAGCTCCAGAGCCCACCCTGTATAGAATGACGAACATTATTTAAAACACAACTTTTTCTATGTCTAACATCGCTTTGATGGCGAAGTTGGAAGAAGGAGAAGTCTAATCTCGTAAGATGAATGCGTAGAATTTCTGATGTAAAGTCACATGAGAAGCGAAGTTGAGTATTTGGCAGTACTCCTACTCTGTAGAATGTATAAAGTCATTGAGGTGGATAGTACTTCATATGCAGTTCATTTCCCTGGTTTGTTTCCGCTTCCTGTCGATTTCCGCTTCTTGTCGTAGCTGTAGTCATCTCAAGTCACAATGCTGGTTCGGAGTAACAGAGCTAACTCTATTGCAATTATCTGTGAAATCGTAGTCCTTGCTAAGAATTGAACGATTGCTCACCCGATTAATTTTATGAAAAGGTAAGCGTCCAAATTTAAGCTGTCTGTTATTGATTAAAAACCAGGTGATTTAAAAGCAATAAACGCAGCTCTTAAGAATATTTTTTCTAATACTTTTTAAGCTAAGATTTAAACAAAAATGCATTGAAATCAGAAGCTGTCTTATAAGGCCTTCTTCGCATCCTTTCGTAGTGTATGGTTAGCACGCTTTCCGTGGTTCGAGTCCCGGCGAAGGCGTTGCTCATTTTTCATGTCTCCTGCTTTAAAAAAATACCTAATGTCTCTACAGTCTACTTAGAAGTATAGTAGAAGTCTAGAAATCCGCAATGCTTGGGACCAGAGGTTGTGTGTATTTTAGGATTTTGCGGATTTCAGGACAGAAAAGCCAAATCATAATATTCAGACTAAAAGTGCAAAATAAATAAGGCGTATTAGATTCATTTACTTAATTTATTATGTACAATAATATACATTATTACATTATTTTATTATATGCATTAAATTATATATATATATATATATATATAGGAATATTTTAAAGCATTAAGGACATATAGAATAGAAACGTGTAAAAATTAGGTGTACTAATAAAGCATAAATTTTTTTTTACTTGTTTCAAACATTTTTCTGATAGAGGTTTGTTTTAAAACTTTAGGTGCTCCAGAGTAAGCTTTTTTTTTGTAAACTTTACAGGGTCATAATCTCATGGTCTGTGACACAGCTCTTTTGTTCTAAATATTTTAGGTATTTTTCATCATGTTCCAAACCCTCATTAAAAGATATTTTCTCACTCCTATCAAATTCATTATCTGTGTCGGTGTCGGAATCGTTTTCTTGCTGTGGCGACTTCAAAACAGAGCCAATGATTTCAACATCGGTTATCTGATATGCCAGTGTTGGCTCATCTGAACACATCATCCATACTGAAAACCTCTTCTGCGCTAAGACTTTTTTTCTGTCAGTAACATAGAATCATTATTATTCGGTAATTTTGACGTCATTATTGGATAAATATTTTTTCTTCGTTATTTCATTCTCCATTCTGCGGTTTCTGCAACCTATAAATTCAATGTTTATATTTTGAGAGGCAATGCGGATTTCAGGAGTTGGCGGATTTCAGGTCGGCGGATTTCGGTACTTAACTGTATTAAATATGTATAACAAATTACACTAGCTGGACTCATTAAAATCATTATGTATTTTTACGTTTTATGACAACAATTTTAGGCTGTTGGTTGTGCAAGCGGATGATTAAACCAAAAATACATAAATGAAAAACGTTCAGATTACAATTATTTTAAAAATAACATTCGTTTAATAAATTAACATTTAATATTAGAATGTAAGGAGTTATATCAGTTATTTAATTTTGCCATTTAACCTGTTTTTTAATTTAAAAGAGAAAATTAGCATTTTGGGCGATTAAACAATAAAAATACATTTTATTATAACATTTCAGGTCTGTGTTTTTATTCTTATATGATGGTAAATTGTGCATTTTTTTTGCTTTGAAAGTGGTCGAATTACTTTGTTCTTAAGTTCCGTTTAAGGTTTTTATGCCTTTAGTTAATCTGCATGCAATAGATGTAGAATTATGGACATTTTAAAAGTGTAAGAGGTGGCTATGACTAATGTGGAGCCTGTGTGTTTGCATTTGAAGTTTTTAGTTGTTTAGTGAATTAAGTCACCTGGTGCACCAAATTTCGTGCAAGCTATATGCTAAGCGGGGCTGAAAATTTACTTAAATTAAATTTAAATTTTTGTGCACTGTAAATTTTTCTTCCTGTCTATCAGCCCAATAGCTTGTTTTTGCTTAGAAATTCAAATTTTGATTGCAAATACAGTTAAAAGCAGTTAAAACTGTTTTTAAATGTATTTGGCGTTTTTGGTTTTTCTACATTTTAAAATTTTTAATGCAGATGTTATAAGTTTTTATGTATTTTTGCCTTGCTGCGAAGCGAGAACTGAATTGATTGAATGAGAAATATAGCTCTAATGAAGTTCGAGGAAATTAGTTTAACTAGGGGGCAGCAAAATATGTATATAATTTAATACGCCATGCAGGGAAGTCACGTGGTGTCCACATCAGCCTAATTATTTGAAGATTCCAGATGATTAAAAATATTTTTTTGCTGGATCTTCCTAATCAATAGTCTTAAATTGTGGCGAGGAACAGAATTTTTATTAGAATTAAATTTTATTAGTCCAAAGGGGCTTTGTATCTGAAGGACTATTGATTTCGTTTTGCGATTTTGCGTCGGAAACATTAAAAGTCTGTATCACTTTTCAAACTGTTGCCACAAAATATTGCAGCCCTGTGTTAGATTTAAAGAAATTAAATAATGAAGAATGTGCATAAATGTATGTATGTTTCTCGCATTGTGATAAAACGACGGTACCTAAAGCCATCGAATTTTGAATGCCGTCATCCGGCTGCGAATATAAGCATCTGGAAGCCCAAATTTGAAATTTGGAATTTATTTTATCAACGATTTCATATTTTGTAAAACTTTGAACAAACTCGAGGATTTCAAAGCGGGCCATGGCAACGTTGTACAGAAAAAAAAACATTTTTATCTGCAGCGCGTGAGACTGTGTGTAGGAAATTCTAAAGATAGGCTCAGTTTAATAAAATTATTTTGCGATATTGTTCTTTAACTGAATTTTATGGTTTAAATGCGAAGAACATGATATTCAATAAATAAAAGTAACATACAAAATGTTTAAAAAACAACCCTTTGGACGTAATTTAAAATCTGAAACCTTTCAGACTTTTTAAATTTTCTAATAGTTATTAGTCCAAAGGGATTTAGTCCCGAAGGACTATTACTTTCGTTTTGCGATTTTGCGTCGGAAACACAAAAACGGCGTATCACTTTTCAAATTGTTGCCACTAAATGTTATCGCTCTGCATTAAATTTAAAAAAATGAAAAATATGCATAAATGTATGCATGTTTCTCGCATTGTGATAAAACCTAGAGCCATCGAATTTTGAATGACGTAATCCTACTGCGAATATGGGCATCTGGAAGCCCTAATTTTGAATTTGAAATTTGCTTTATTATCGATTTTATGTTTTGTAACATTTCAACGAATTTCTGATTAACAAACTAAATGATTTCAAAGCGAGCAATGGCAACACTGTACGGAAAAAAAAAAACATTTTTAGCTCCAGCGCACGAGACTTACGGAAATTCTAAAGATATGTTCATTTTAAAATGATTTTGCGATATTGATTTTGAACTGAATTTTATGGTTTGAGTACGTAGTACATGATATTTAATAAAAGAAGGTAGCACACGAAACGTTAAAAAAAACGCGCGTTTGGACGTAATTTAAAATCTGAAATCTTTCAGATTTTTTTTTATTATTTTTTTTTATTTTATAATTTTATTAGAATTATTTTATTATTGTTTCAGAAATTTTCATTACAAAATATTAATGACCTTTTCCCTTAAGAGTTAGTATTCCTCGCTAGTTAAGATGATTACCTTATAAAAGTGCTCTTAACATTACTTAAAGTAGATTTTCGGTCACATTAATTACAATGATTATTTTTTTAAAAATTCGTTCTTATATTTTTATAATTATCATATTTATGCTTAATATCTTAAGTCTTTTATATGTTGCTTTTTTCATGTGAATCTATCAATGAATATTATGTTACATTATTTTATACTTCGAACACATTTTGATTAATAGCATAGATTTATTACTTACTTTAATTGTGCAATGCTATTCGCAGACTTAAAATTTGAAATACTGACATTTGTATCAATCAATAGAAAATGCATCAGTCACATAAATAAGACATCTCTCCAAAGACATTCCCCTTAATTCGTTAAATCCCACAAAGAAAGAAAAGATTTCGCACCTCCACTTCAACCAACTCAACTTCTATCAAGATCGAAGTAGAAGTTGGAGTTACCAAACGGCGTACATGAAAAGAAGTCCAAAAGAATCGGAGAAAGGGAAATTACATCTGCTACATCAGGGTTTGCTTTCCGTGGAAAGAAATTTGGAAAAGGAATAAAACCAAACCTACATTCCAGAAAATTCGCAGAAACTTCCCGATGATAAGTTGAAAGAAAAACAAAGTCGGAAACACGTTTGTGTGTTTCCAGAATCCAATAATGAGAAGTTGAAAGTTTAGCAAAGATCCGAGTGTTTTCAAAATCGGATAAATGCATTTGGTGTGTTCTGCTGAGGTTGTTGAAGAATATACGCTTAAAGAACAAATCATAATAGTAAGCAATAAATTTCTTGTCGCTGTTAAGTCTTCCAGAATTCATAAATTTGAAAGTTAGGAAAAATATCAAGGAACTTACACTTCTCAATTAGTTCTGAGTAAAATGCCCTTTTTTTACTCAACCAGAATATTACGTATGCACGAATAAGCAAAATGAAAATCTGTTTTTAATTTTTTTGAAAGATTTTCGCATTTGAAATCATAAGGGTACTCCTTCTGGATTAATTAATTTTTTTATCATTATTTATTAATTAATTTAACTTTTTAATATTTTGATTGATGTCTCTATTCTTATAGCTTTCAGTTAGCATAATATGGCGGCAAAATTATGGATTAATTTATTAGATTACGGAAAAGAAAACGAGCAGCATCTGCTAAAGCAGGGGTTCTCGAACTTTTGACTAACGCGTACCATTTAAACAAAAACTGAAAAACTTTAGTACTACCACTACATTTTACAATGATTATTTTTCAACTTCTCAACAGAAATCCAAGGATCCAAGGATTAATTATTACGGAGTGCCTAGGGTAAAGAACCCTCCACCTCCACATCATCTATAATAATAAAAGCAAGTGTAATGTGTCTGTCTGTCTGCCTGTCTGTCCATTTGTCTGACCGAGCTCTCCAGCCAAATCTATCGCACGCAGGGACCTGGAATTTTTTACACGGAAGCACAAAGGGGCTGGCCACCAGACCTCGAAGCCCGATTTTCGATTTTTGAATTAGAAAAATTTTAAAAAAATTATTTTTTATAAAGTTTTTGTTCTTCAGTTTTTGTTTCTTAATTTGCATTATTGTGTTGCTATTATTGTGATTTGTTGCTATCATTTATTTTCAACTTATTAAATCGATTTATAACAATTCCACCATCATGACCGGACATGCTGCAGGCGAAGATGTGTTTATTTCAAGAATTCCTATAATCCCTTCCGATCTCCCGTTTCAGTTTAAGCGTCTACAATTCCCTGTTCGTTTGAGTTTCGCGATGAGCATTAATAAGGCACAAGGACAATCTCTCAAAGTTGTAGGGCTCGACCTCCGTAAGCCGTGTTTCTCCCATGGTCAACTGTACGTGGGTTGTTCAAGAGTTGGTAATGCCGATAATCTACACATCTTAGCTCCGAATGGAAGAACATTAAATATAGTTTATCCCGAGGCTCTCTAACGAAAAGGACAATCTAAAGAAAAATTATTGCCACTCTCCACTCTCCCAAACTAACTCTGACTGTCATGCTTTAAATGATGATGTTATTGTTTAGTGCTCTCTTGAGAGCATGAGCAATAATCCGAATGGTGCTGCTTCCCAGTGCTGCAGTACCAACAGACATTAATCGGTCAGGGGCCCTTGCGACCCCAGCCCGAGCTCCACAAACATACACAAACACTCTCCTCTTCTAATTCATTGTCATCTAAGTTTAACTTACACTTAAATTAAAAATTTAATTGGTTCTCAACTCCAAATTTCCTGTAAGCAGGATGTTTTATTTCATCCATGTTTTCGTTACTTTTTATTTTTTCTGTACTGTACTCTCTATCTTTCCCTTTCAACTCTTTCCTATCTTTGATTTTGAATTTTTTATGTTTTACTTTTCTTTAAACTTCAGACCAATGATTATAACCACATGACTACGGTTTCCTAGCATGTGCTAATATGAGGTCTGTTCTCATTTAAACTAATTTTTTAACAGATGGCTCATGGTTAGGATATATTGTTCCTTTTTATCGACGGGGAATGTTGTGTGTGTGGGGGGGGAAGAGAGAGAGACAGTCTACATGTCCTACACTACTATTCCTGCGCTATTCACTTATCTGCATTTTCTAAATGCACGGGCAACGCCGGGCGGGTACAGCTAGTAGTTAATAAAAGGAAGCAGAAATAGGAAAAAATACATGAAAGACGTTAAGGAAAAATCAAAGGAAGTCAACATAACTTGAGAAAAATTACAGAAACAAAAAGAAGAAGAAGAACTTATAAAAATATTTTAAGTTCGGAAAAATTAAACACCGATTAGTGAGACTCGATCTCGGGTCCTTCAAGTCTCAAGTCTAACGCGCTAACCACTGAGCTAAGAAGAAGACAGAATCTTTTTGTATTTTAAGATTTTTCATAATTTTTTTTGTTTTTTTCAACAGAAATATTAAAAAATACATATATTTTGCCATTTGCACAACCTATTGGCTATTTCTATTAAATATGCACATCTAAAATATTATATTAAAAACTGGTTACCATTTTAGTTATGAAACTTTAACTTATAACATTTTTACTCTAAAATATAGTGTGAAATTGGAGCCTGTTTGCGAGAGATCAGTTTCTTTATGAGTGGTCTTATTTTACGTATTTTTAATCGTAAATAAGGATCCACATTTAATTTTGTTCTGTATTTATTTTTTAAATATAAGAAGAAAATGGAATAAATATATGGAAGATAATCTGTGTTCGCACAAATAGGTTGTGCCAAAAGGCAATAAATATTTAATAGTTTTATCTGAAATGCCTTTAAATTCTTTTTTCTGTTCAACCGAAAGTTAACAAATGTGCTATTTTTTAAATTTTCAGTTAAAGTTCGATCATAGGAAATTTCTATCAATTGTTCCTTTTCTTCACGAGATAAAATTTCAGGTAGATTTGAACAAAATGCATTTCTAATGGAATTTTCTTTTTAATAATTCTCTTGAAAATATATGTTGAAATTATTTATCAATGAAAAGCAATGATTTTTAATGTCGGATGCCAACTCTCTCTTTTTTTTTTATTTTCAAATTATTTTCGTCCCATTTCTTGGTATAAAATCGTAAATATTCTTGAATTTAAGGCTTTTAAGTATGAACTCCTTTTAAAAATATCATTTATGAGAAAATCTGTTATGTCTATGGCTAAACGAATATTTGTGAAAATAAAAACCGATTATTTTGCTATGAGCGGCTATTGACGTTGGACAAAACTCAGATTGCAAACATTTAAGAGTGTTAGAGGAAAAAACTTTAACAGGATGTTGGGTTATTTAGTTCTCAAGTTTAATAATTAAAAATGTTTTGTTTCTTTTGCGTACCACCGGTTTAGAATCGCTGTGCTAAAGGAAGAGATTCCTTAATAGTGGACTTTTTAAGAGAAACTGTCTCGTTTTTATGTTATATATCTTTTGACAGAAAAGTTCCAGGACAAACGTCGTAAAAAATAGAAAATTGCATTTACCAAGTCATAATCCTAGCTGCTTTTAAAGTAATCCTCTTGGCTATCTGTACACAATTGCCAACGTTTCTGGAAGTCTTGGAAGCAAGTGGGGAAATCTTCAACTGCGATGCTCGCAAGCTCATTTGTCATAGCCGGTTGGATGTCTGCAGTGATCTCGATGAAGCTTTCCTTTCACTCACGGAAACTAGAAAAATTCACAATAATCTTTGCCACAAACGTGGGACCACATCTAGCTCTATCCAATAGTTCAGCAGAAATTCTTCGTCTTTCCTCTTTCTGTTATCTGTTAGACAGTGAGGGCATTACGTTTCCGCTTCCCTAAATCTTCGCGTAAAATCTTATGACACACATTGCTATTCAAATCCAGTTCTTTTGGGTTACAGCCGAAAATATCGCGGCAAAAACATCGCGGACGAAAACGTCGCGGAGAAAACAACACAAGGTGAAAACGTCGTTGTACAAAACATCGTGGGAGAAAATAAAGCAAAGAGAAAACATCGCAGTTCTAAAACATCGTGGTACAAAATATCGTCGCCGAAAAAAAGCGATATTGTTCTTGAACTGAATTTTATGGTTTAAGTGCGAGAACATGACATTTAATTAATAAAGGTAAACGTCCCTTTGGACGTAATTTAAAATCTGAAACCTTTCAGATCTTTTTTTTTTTTTTAATTTTAGTCTTAGTCGATTCAATCGTAAAGACAATTAAGAGTATTTATTTTCTAAATAAGTAATAATTAGTTCCTAATCATCATTATTTAATTAGAGAAACTGGAATGAAGAGAAAAAACTGGCTGAAGCTGTTATATGGTAATTTTTAATCGAGTTCAAATTAAAATATAGATTGATTTAAAGTAATTGAACTGATTTCGTATGACTTTAACTCTTGCCAAGCGCGGGTTTGAGAAACGAGATTTCGCATAATGGCTTACCTTAATTGTTTTCTTAATTTATTCAACGTTAGATTTTTCATTTATACACAATTCACCGTTCATTCATCAACACAGAATGACTGCTGATCAGCTCCTTCTAAAAGTTATCAACATTTTTAAAGGACATCCTTCGACATTAATCGATAAATGATGAATGAAGAATTGGACGTTTTATAACACTAATCGACAGTGAAAGCAGGGATAGGCATTGAAAATTTCTGTGCTCTGTGCTCCTCTGTTACTGTGAATCTACGCTGAGTCAAACGAAAGATCATATGCTTTAAAAAATAATTACATCATGCATTTATTAAGAAGTAAGAAAAAATGCTTTTAATTAACAATTTTTAGCCCAAAGGATGTTAGCACAGAAGGGCTGTTAATTTCGTTTTGAAATTTTGGGTTGGTTCACTGTAAACGGCTTTTCGTCTTTTCAAATTGTTGCCACCAAATATTATAGCTCTGCATTGTACACAGTCCAGTCACATTAATGTGACCACCACGTACTTTCCATGTCAGAGTTAAATAACCAATCACAGAAGGCAGGTGGCAGCACAGTGCAGTTGAACGTATATAAAGGGTGTGTGAGAGCTTCGGAAAACATTTCAATCGTTGGCGTAATGCAGAAACGAAGCGATTTATCCGACTTCCAAAAGGGCATGATCATTGGCTTTCGGGCCAAGGGTGGAAGCATTTCCGAAACGGCTGAGTTTGTGAACTGTTCGCGTGCCGCCGTGGTAAAAGTGTACCGTGCATGGCAAAATGGGACTGTCCAAAATCAGCGACGTGGCAAATGTGGTGCACCACGGGCCATAGATGACAGAGGCGAACGACGGTTGCGGAGATGCGTTCGGGCAGATAGACGGGCTACCGTTGAGCAACTGACCACCAAAATGAACCAAGGGGCTACCAAAAGTGTCTCCCAAAGTACTATTCAGCGAACATTGCTGCGTCTGGGCCTCCGAAGCAGACGCCTGGTTCGTGCACCTATGCTGACTGCTGTTCATCGACGGCGAAGGCTAGAATTTGCACGCCAGTACAGCAGCTGGACGTCCACTGAGTGGCGACAGGTTGCGTTTTCGGATGAATCGCGTTTTATGCTCCATCGGACAGATGGACGTTGGCGTATAAGGCGTGAAACCTCTGAAAGGAACCACCCTGCAACCATTGCCGGAACGGTCCAAGCTGGAGGCGGGAGCATTATGGTCTGGGGAATGTTTTCCTGGCATTCTCTAGGTTCACTGATCATTGTGGAAGGCACAATGGATCAATACAAGTACGCATCTGTCCTTGCGGACCATGTTCACCCCTACATGCGCATTGTTTTTCCTCAGGATGATGGCATCTTCCAGCAGGACAATGCGAGGTGCCATACAGCTGCCAGTGTACGTGCGTGGTTCGAAGAGCACCAGGATGAGTTTACCGTCCTCCCCTGGCCAGCAAACTCACCTGACTTAAACCCAATCGAGCATCTGTGGGACCATCTCGATCGAGTTGTTCGCGCCATGGATCCTCAACCGCGTAATCTAGCGCAGCTGGCCACGGCATTGGAGTCGGCATGGCTCAACATCCCAGAGAACACCTTCAGGGACCTATGTGACTCTCTTCTTGCACGTCTCGCAGCAGTCCGCTCTGCGAAAGGTGGTTATTCTGGCTTTTGACAGATGGTCACATTAATGTGACTGGACTGTGTATTTAAAGAAATTAAATAATGAAGAATTTGCATGAATGTATGTACGTTTCTCGCACTGTGAAAAAACAATAGTACCTAGAGACATCAAATTTTGAATAATATAGTCCTCCAGTCGAATATGGGCATATGGAAGCTGAAATTTGGAATATTTTTTATTTCTCTATTTCATATTTTGCAAAACTGTAACGAATTTTTGATTAACAAATTCAGCGATTTCAAAGCCAGCAATGGCGACACTGAAAGGAAAAAAAAACTTTTTATCTCCAGCGTGCGAGACTGTGTATCGGAAATTCTAAAGATATGCTCTTTTTAAATTATTTTGTGATATTGCTGTTGAATTGAATTTTATGGTTTAAGTGCTAAGAACTTGATATTTAATAGGTAAAGGCAACACAAAAACGTTAAAAAGCCCCCTTTGGGCGTGATATGAAATCTGAAAGCTTTCACATTATTTTCTATTTTTTCTTTTTAATTACACATACATTCACTTTGTTTAAGTTATACATATTTTCTGAGTCTAAATTACATTTAGTACTTTTTTTTCATAGAAAGTTGACTTTGTGGAAAGTGATTTTGGTGTACACACAATGTATTAATGATGTAACTTCTACCTTCGGCGGAAGAGAAAAAAGAAATACCTGGAATTAAAAATAAATTGTACAACTTTTTCCTGTGAGTGTTCTGGGTGACGCCTTTCAGTTTTACAAAGAATAAAAAGAACGATAATCACAGTCTTACGATAGCTGTTCCAGTGTATCTTTTGTTATCTTCTCCTTGGCAACAATAGCGAGAGTCATGAGATCATACATGTTTGTGTGTGCAACATGTATACGAGCCAATTTCCCTTAGAATGTCCTCCACGAAAGCCTCCCTTCCCTTAGGCAAATAGCCCACGAGTGTTTGCCATAATCAAATACATCAAATCAAATCATAATAACTACAGAATTATAGGAAACTATAGGATCCAGTAGGAAAAGTTAACTACTTTTGAGAACGAACTCAGCTTGTCTTCTATGTTTGATTCAACGCGATAGGAGAATTTCGTTAAGAAAACATAATAAATATTTTGATATGATTCTAAAACTTTGACATTTCCTTTTCCATATGATGTTTATCGAATTAAAATGCTGTTAAAATGTATGGAATATGCTCATCCGAAGCTGTGTCAATCATTCTGAATCGTTGCTTTTTTGTTGTTAGTGTAACTGAATAAAGGTACTTATGTGTTATCGCAATTGCCTCAGTAGAAGTCGCCAAATTTTCAGTATGTGCCAAACTCTGGCAACCATGCGCATAACCACTCTTCAGGCAACCATTATTATAACAATACTTCAGTGAAGCAACGTCGCCATTTTCGTATGCGTTTTTTTCGTAGCATTCCAAGTTCTAACGGTTTTTATAAACAAACCATAATAGCTTTTGCCTTAAAGTATGCGCTTGGGGAATTTTCCAGCTACGGTAAAATTTCTGCAGGAATACAGACTTTTGCCACAGAAATCTCTACAGGGAAAAAGGAAGAGTTTGTTTGGCTGCTTTGGTTTGTTTGTTGATAAGTTTGGTTGATAGCAGTGTTACCGAAGTCTGTGCAATTCTATGATTTTTTTAAAACAAAAACAGATACCTGTGATTTTGGAGAAAAGAATTTCGCCAAAAAAAATGGCAAAAAATTTTGAAGACGAATGTAAGTGTTTTATTTTTTTAATGTATCACGAAATTTTATATTTAATAACTAAAATTTGCATTTAAAATTGTTAAAATATGTTTACCTGATATTGATAATGCTTACCAACTTATATAAATAGAGACAGTTTGGGAATATGTTTAAGAAATGTCGCGAAAATTACCGACTTATATCCGATAAGTAACTTTTACCTTTTCATCAGAAAAAATGGCCAAATTGCTCCAAGATGGTTGCGTTAATACGTAGGTCCCTAAATAATAAGCAAAAGTTGGATAGCTTTCTTTTAATTTGCATGCATTGCGTCGTCCTCCATCCTCATGACTTACAGAAATAAAATCATTTGAAATGGGATCAATACTTTGAAATTAACTCGTATAAGTTTTAGAAACTTTATGATCGAAAAAATTAATCTGCGATTGAAACACAACTAATGAATGAACCACAACTAAAAAATTTTCGATTTTAATAGAAGCATTAAATTGTAGGCTTAATTTCAGCTTGACAGAACCATTAGTTTGTGGAAGTATAAAAAGAAAATCTACAACTTATTTATCGGACTTAGGTTGCGGATATTCTTTTGCGGCTTAATCTTCTACGACTTTGTGTTTTTCTCTTGCATCTTATGTGCAAAGAGCTTATCTCTATAATGGTGTCTTGAAATGTTCTCGGAGATTCTTTTTCAGGAAATGTTCTACTTACATTGTGTTCACTAATTTAAGGTTCTTAACTTTTTGGTTTTAACGCTTATGCTTTCTTTTGAGATTTGTGAATAATTCTTAGTTTTTCAAACTTATGTTCACTTCTTGGTTTCATAACATGTTCTAGTTCCTCGATTTTTACGAAGATCGTAGCAGATTTATCATAACCTATACATTATAATAATCTCAAAATGGAGACATGAATTTGACTATTAAAGAGCTGTCTTTTTTTTTAAGTATGCTTACATATTACGCACTATAACAGAATTGCAATTGCTAAATGGGAATTTCCGAAATATTATGCATGTAATTATAAGTTCAGATGACCTGCCGAAAAGGACGTATCAAAGATGCAGTAATTTAAAATTTTGCAAAAGTGATTAAATGACCAATTCACGTTCAGGAATATATTCGTGTTCAGAATTAAAAGAATAAAGACTTTTTTTACGGATTTCTGAATAAATATCAGGCAAAACTTATGGAAATTAGGTATTGGAAAATTATAGCTCACAGCAGTGAAAGACCCAACAGCAGCTGAGCGGTAAAGTCGCTGAACACTGGGTAGAAGTTTATCTCTTTTTCTTCATTAGAATCTTCATTTACCAGGGGTGAATTTTCATCTGTACCCCTATATAACTAGCGGCCTAACTGAGGTACAGACGTAAACCTTATATTAAAATGATTTAGCACAAAAATGGAGTCAAATGCAGCAAACCGCATCAAAATAGAGCAGTTGGTTCTCGAGATATTACCGTAAATGTCCACAAGTTGCTTTTCTTCAAGTATCATATGAAAATCATTTTGGGGACATTTACGTTTATATTTCCGGAACTAATGCATTCGACTGCATTAATGTGCCCCATCATTTTAATTAAAGATTATGAATGTATCTGAAATAGGGCGCATTTTCCCATGAACACATGGGTGCGCCCCATTATGCAACTTGCGCCCTAATTGAGGTATAGACATAAATCTTACATTAAAATGATGGGGCATGAAAATGAAGTCGAATGTAGCAAATCGCATCAAAATCGGGCGATCGGTTCCCGAGAACATAGAGTAAATCCCCACAAATTTCTTTTCTCTCAAATTTCAAGCTGTTTTGTAAATGAAAGATGCGGAGCTTAAACTGAGGCGAGAACATATCTGATTTCTTACGTTCGTACGCAAAAAACTCCAATAGCTCTTCAGCGGTTTTAACTAAAATCTGGTGGATGTCGGGACGTTCGTCACCAGGTGACTTTCCACTTTTTACTGGAATCCAGTGGACGTTCCGCTTCTTACTGCGACCTAGTGGAAGTTGAACTTCCTAATAGGGACCCAGTAGAGGTCCCACTCCTTACTGCCCCAGTGGACATTCCACTTCTTACTGCGATCTAGTGGACGGTGCACTTCCTACTGGCACCCAGTGGACCTTCCACTTCTCACTGCTATCCTAGTGGGCGTTGCACTGGGTCACTGAAGTCCACTGGGTTCTTACTGGGACTCCATGGACGTTCCACTTTTTACTGGAACCCAGAGGACATTTCAATGTTATTATTGTTACTGCAGCCCAGTGGACTTTCCACGCCTTACTGGAATCCACAAGGCATTTCACTTCTTATTTCAACCTAGTAAACATTGCACTTCCTACTGGGATCCAGTTGACGTTCCACTTCTTACGCGACCCAATGAACGTTCCACTTTTTACTAGAACCCAGTGGATGTTCCACTTCTTAAGCTGCGACCTAGTAGACGTTGCACTTCCTACTGGAACCCAGCGCACGTTCCACTTCTTACGCGACGCAGTAGTCGTTCCACTTCTTACTGGAACCTAGTGAACAAACCGCCTTCTTACTGCGACCTAGTGCACTTCCTACTGGGACCAGTGGGCATTTTACTTCTTACTGAAACCCAGTGGACATTTTACTTCTTACTGCAGCTTAATGGACGTTGCACTTCCTACTGGACCTAGTGGACGTTCCACTTCTTACTACGACCCATTGGACGCTCTACTTCTTATTGGGGCTAAGTGGACGTTCCACTGGCGGCATTGGGTCTTGTTCCTATCATCCCAGTTGCCCTTTAAGTAGGGAAAAGTATGAAAAAATAACATCTATTCTCTAGTACATGCCCTCATAGTGCAACTGCTAACACTTTTTTTTAGAATTGGAAGATCTGTGGTTCAGATCTAAGGGAGGACACTACTGATTTTTCATATTTCCGGATTCCGAATAAATGCGATAGTTATAGAAATTTAAATAAGAGATGGTGTTTCTAGGCTGGTATAGTATTGCGTAATCTATGCTGTCGGTTTCCTTTAATTCTTAAATATAATTACCAAGAAGAAGAGCAGAACACACAGATATATGTCTAGAAATTTAATTATTGTTACAAAAGCTATAATACCAGATTAAAAGTAGTGAAACATGAGACTAATAATTATTTCCTATTTTAAAATAATTCAAGCACATTTGAATTCACCGTTTTTTCTTCAACGATGCCTTTGCACTTTTTATTTATAGTCCATGGTAAAGGAAATATTTTGCCTTCAGCTTCTACCAGAGTATCAGAAGCATTATTTAGTATGTCACTTTCTTGCCTTAAGACTGCACTTCTTGTTTCTTCATGCATCGATACCCAGTCTCCGTGGAAATGCATATTTCGTTTCCTGAGCAGGAAGAATCTTCACATTCTGGTACGCCTAGGTAACAAATCGTGAGATGCTGCCTTTTAATACACGTACAGTATAATATAAAAGCAATTTTAACTATTTATGCTATGGTATCGTTTTACGTTTAAAAGTCCAATTTTTTTTACTTTTTTGTAGGAAGTAAAGGAAGTATTGTAATCGCGAAAAAATCGGGTATCATGTTTTAAAGAAAATATCCATTTTGACCGCTATCGAATACAATTTAACGATGTTTTTGATTGACATCTGTACGGAAGGACATAATAAAAGACTCTTTTTTCCAAAACGGATTGTAAAATGGATTCAGATGAGGTTTTTTTCGTGAAGTCTAGTTATGCGAGATACATCATACGTATGCACGTACAGACTTACGTATGTGTCTCGCATAACTCAAAAACGAGTAGCTTCAGAACGCTGACATTTTGTACATAGGATTGCTATAACATGTAGCTGGGCAACTCCGCTTTTGGTTGTAATCGGCCGCACCAAAAGTATATATATATCGCAGTTTTTAATTGCTTCTTGTCAGCTTTAATTAAGTCGTTTCACTAAGATTTTTTATAATTTCACTTACGTTCTTTGGAATATATGCTGTTTGTTTAAAAGTAAAATTTTGATTTGAATTTTTCACTGAAATATTTTAAATTTTAACTTACGTTTTCGTTCTTTAACTAGAATTCTCTTTATTTAAAGTACAAGATTCTGATTAGAATTTACGTTTTTTCTTTGCTTTGCTGAAGGGCCACAATTTTAGGGTTAATTATTATTAAAATACATTGAAATGGTTCATCGGATTATTGTGAATACTTTTCTGTACCCAGAATTAGACGATGAACCATTTTAATGTATTTTAATTATAATAGTTAGGATATATAATTATAACAGCAAGGATGTTTGTGGAAGAGAGATTTCAGTTGAATTCAATGTTCCTTCTCCTGACGAAATGGCATTTAAGATAATTGAATTCCTCTTCTATTATGTTCGTTTTTTTTTTAATTTCTTTAATTTTTTGAATTGGGGTATTGCTTGTTTAAATGCTTTGGTTTTAACTTAAAAATTCTTTATTGCATTCATAGGATTATTTTAAATTTTTCAATTATGTATTTAAATTTCTTGTCTTTGTGAAAAATTAATTTTAAATTTCTTACTTTATGTCTTCACCAATAATTTTTCAGCAGCTTCATGCGCGAAAATAGTAGGCATGTTTGTATTTTGTTTTTACAAAATTGTTTTGCAATTATA
>KK113143.1:26798-42692 GCA_000611955.2 Stegodyphus mimosarum
AAAAAAAAAAAAAAAAAAAAAAACCACACCCTTTTGGGAATGATAGGTCGAGGTTCTTTATTTTGTTCCTCCCCCAGCGGAATCGACGTCGAGTACTCGGCGAAGCTACTGGCTAGGAACTGCACGGCCACGGGGGTATAAAATTCCAAGGGGAGGAAATATTTTCTGCAATGTGAAAGGAACAGAATGCAACAAAGTTTCATGTTACTAGCATATATGCCTTTACATTTGAGTCGAGATCATCCTGTAAGGCTGCGTTCGCACGGGAGCATAAAGGGTATAAGTGGTTTAAGCCTAGCTGCATTGCCAAGGCAACCATTCTGTGCTACGTCACAAAATCTGGTTTAGGGTTCTGGGCATAAGGTTCTAACTTTTGAACTTTATGCCGACTTGGGATAAGCGTCGACAAATCAGAGCGAAGCTAAAACGAAGAGGCAACGAGCAGAGCGAACGCGGGAAAGCTGTAGACACATCCACGCATGTGCAAATTTAGCTTCTCTCACTGGCCACAGCTTAGACCCCGTCTCGCAGGTGTGAACGGAACTCCCCTATTTTATGCCCTTGCGACTATGCCTCTATGCCCTCAATGCCCCCCGTCTGAACGCAGCCTAATGCAATGTGTTTTTTTCCCCCTAAATATATGAACTCAGTTATTTGTATAATCTAAGCATTTAAGATTGCTTCTGATATTAACAGCATCTTTGAAGGATTTTATAATTTTATTATTGCATAAACAGGATGCCATCTGCAGAAGGTTGCATGCCATTTTTTTTTAGTCTGGCG
Organism: Stegodyphus mimosarum; assembly: GCA_000611955.2. NCBI lineage: Eukaryota > Metazoa > Arthropoda > Arachnida > Araneae > Eresidae > Stegodyphus > Stegodyphus mimosarum. Next base: position 27,582 of record KK113143.1, read on the forward strand.
TTATTATTCAAAGAATACAAATGATAATTTTTACGTTTCCATATTACTCACGCGCGTCATTCAACGAAAACAAAACTGTAAGAATCCCGCCTAAACGTCATTACGCCAAGAGAAAATGATGTCATCAGAAAGTGTGTCCAATCATAAATACGGATTTTTCCCTATGTGCGTGGCGCGGTACAGAATGGTTATATGCGGCCAGTTTAGCGGTGGGTCACGAGAGGGAGCGTAAACAGTTGAGGATCTCGGAGTTGTGGGACTGTGGGATTCGGCAGCGTGTCTTACCATCCTATTTATGGGCGGCTACTGACTGATACTCTGTATCAGTCCCGCAGCGTCATTAAGTTTGCTAAACGGGTACAGATTTAGTTAGTTAGTTTATTTGATTTTGGTCTGGTTTTTATGTGATTGTGGCAAAGCCTCAAGGGCTATCTGCCACATGTTACACATGGAGAAAATTAGGAAAGTGCCCACGCAGCCAGCCCATTCGTGAGATCTGAAGCTCGGACCGAGCTACAAGTGTTCAGCGACTTTACCGCTCGGTCACCGGTGGGCTTTCGTCTTTATTTGAAAAGGAAGACATAGATATTAACTTACGAATGCAATCGTCTGCTTCTTTGATGAATCCTGGCGCGCAAACACAACTGTACCCTTTCGGAAAGTTGATGCAGATGCGGTTTTCCTTGCAAGGTTTGCTCAAACATTCGTTGACTCTTATTTCGCAATAGAGACCCGTGAAAGTGGATGGGCAGAAACACCACTGGGATGTCTTCCCTGCAAGAGTTTAGAATGCATTTAAGATTCAACCGATTGAATGATGTTACGATTATTTCCACTAATCCATTGCGAAACGTGTGAATCCATCAACAGATCAGTTTCGATTTAGCGATGGAATGCATGGAATCCAAAATATTTTCTTAAAAACTCGTGTTTTCTTAAATCATGAAATCTTCCAATAACTTACGATATTTACCTTTAATTTCATAATTTTTCACTCAGATTCGGTACTAACGTGTTAATACAATCACCTTAGTAGAAGTCGCAAAATTTTGTGGACTATGCCAAACTCTGGCAATCATGCGCACAACAATCTTTCAACCATTCTTCTGGCAACCAAACTGATAACAATCCTTCAGTTACGCAACGGCCTCCATTTCGGTATCCTATTCTTTTTTGGTGCATTTCCAAGTCTCAAACACCAGTTGTGATGTTTTTGTGCCTTAATTTTAAAACATGAGCATGTTGAATTTGCCAACAATGGAAGAAACTGCGCTAAAATTTCTGCAGAAATGCAGAACTTTGCTGAACATTTTCTACAGGAAACAACGAAGAAATGCGACTCTTAGATAGCCGTTGTGGCCGAGGTTAGCTCGAAGCCGAGTCTCCGCAATTACCTGATTGTTTTTTCAGCGAAAACTGATAGCTGTGTACTTCAGAACAATAGCGCACAGAAATTACAGAAAGATTTGGAGAAGAATGTAAGTGTTTTATTTTTTAATGTAATCCTTATTTAATCTTCAGTTTTATATTTTAAATAATTAAAGTATGTTTCCATTTCATACTATGTTGCGTTAGTATGTAAATACCAGAGATTCTTATATGTGTTTATAATTTTATAAGCTTCGATTCATAAGCTGAAATTTTTAAGTTTTAAACCGTTGAAGAAATTTCAGCTGTCGGAAATTTCATTTAGTTTTGAAAGTAAAGATGGAATGCAGGAACCAGAGATAAATTCTCTGCTGCAGACGAGGCTTTAACAATGCTTAAAACTCTACTCGACGTATTTGACGTGTGCAAGATTGTTTTGTGTAAGCTTTTTCAAAACATTTAATTTTGTTGTGTATTAGTTTAAAATGTATAACAATTAGATAATTGCTAAGTACTCCAAAACATTGGTTAGATTTAATGTTGTATTGGATTTAAAGTTGAAGTAAAATGCGTTTACAACTTAAAGGTAATTTTTAATGTACTTTGGCTATTTATAAATCGAGATTAATTATTCTTTTAAAAAGAGGAAATGTCAATATTTGATAACAATTTAAGGCTCTAGTGTAGAATAGGGTGCCCTTTCGATTGGCGAAAAATTGTGTACAGTTTTGGAGATAAACCCCATTTTTGGTTACCATGAGAGTTTTAACATGGTTTTAGCTTCTTGATTTATTTAATTGAAAATAAATCGATGTGCACATGGATAAAGTCAAGGCAATGTGCAATGACTAGTTTGTGCAATTCTCTGATGTTTTTTTAAGCGAAAATAGGTCGATGTGTACATGGACACGTAGTTTGTGAAATTCTTTGACTTGTTTTAGTTTTGTGTAGCGGCCATCTTGAAATTGTGTCTTATTGGCGCCGATCTTGGCGTCAAAACAGAATTGCCAAAAAACAAGGGGCACCCAATTGTAAACTTTTACCCAATTTAAAATTACGTAATATAGCATTTCGGTTGGAATGCGCTTTAGCCCACTGCTTGGCGGCGATTGTTTTTGAATGAGCAATAAACGCGCCAACATGGGTAACTCCGTATATCCGTCAACATGGCTGACTGTTTGTACGTTGCCTACATTGTGCAATTCGCTGAAGTTTTTTTTAAGTTTAAAAGGAACGCTGTGTACATGGCATTTTCTTGTAATTTATTTTCGTTATTTTAGCTTATTTTGTTCATTTGTGTACGTTGCCTACATTATGCAATTCGGAGATGTTTTTTTAAGTTAAAACTGAACGGTGTGTACATGGTATCGTTTGTAATTTTAATGCCCTTTTAAAAAAAAATTCCTTCTTTCTTCGATGCCATTTTGGTTACGTTTTCGCGGAGCGTGTCGGGAAGGTTATGTAACGGCATAAAATGTGTAAGCATTACAACATAAAATGTAAATAATTAATTTAAACCTAACTGACAAATATTTTAATGATCATAATGTTCGTTTTGCATATTATTTTATTATCTTTTTGTGGCAACAGTTTCCATACTAATTTATGCTTTAGAATTCTATGTTTTGTTTACAATAGGTTTTCGCGGAGCGTGTCGGGAAGTTTGCAATTGCAAAGACGTTTCGCAGAAACGCGCCGAATTGGCGATTTTCAAAACATCGCCAAGCAGTGGGCTAAAGCGCATTTTCACCAGCATTTCTTAAAGTAAGGAGTCTATAAAAGAATACAGTGGCTGAAAAAGTATTGGCGATTGCCTATAATTGATCGTATTAACTAACAAAGAAAATGCTTGACAAGTTTAGCTGGGCATAACGAACACATGAGGTAATAAACACACAAATCTAATGAAATTTTCATTTTAATATACCTTTTACACAAAATATACAACAAAAACCTAAATTTGCATGTCAAAAAAATATTGGCAAAGTTCTGACTACTATGAAAATTTTGTTATGTTGAGGTCATGTTTAGACTCGTAAGAAATTCTGTTAGTATAAAGTCTGCAGTGCTTTTTTAAAACGTTATTTGCTAATACTGTGATAAAATATCTTCAAAGTCGAAAGAATTGGATGTTAATGCTCAAAACATGGGAACAGCTTGAGTATAGGACCCCATTGGCGATTTTTTGGCTCGGCGACCGAAAAATGTCGCCAAGGCATGGAAAGCAGTTAAAATTGAAAACACAAGTTAGAAAGCACGTTTTAACCAGAAAAAATTTTAGAATATATGTTTAAACAGCGAATTTGAAGGTACATAAGTTAGTGGGGGAGATATTTTAAATAGTAATATTGAAAATACAAGTTTAGCCTTAGAAAAGCAGTTAAAATTGAAAATAGAAGTTAGAATGCACATTTTAACAAGAAAAATTTTAAACACAAATTTAGAATATATATTTAAATAGTAAAACTGAAAATAAATAAATAAGTGGAGGCATATTTTTAGCAGTCATATGAAAAATACAAATTTTAAGCTGTAAAACTGAAAATAGGAGTTCAGAACACATGTTTAAATTAAAAACATGAAAATAGGAGTTAAGAATGCATGTTTAAATTAAAAAGAAAGAAAAGTTTGAAAATACACAAGTACATGGAGGCATATTTCAAGCAGTAATATTGAAAATGCAAGTTTTAAGTTGTAAAACTGAAAACAGAAGTTCAGAATACATGCTTACATTAAAAATAAAGTAAAGAAATGCTAGAAATTTAGTAAAGTTTACAAAATCATGGTAAATTTACGAAGAAATCCTATACTCTGCATAGTTTATGTCCCTTACAATTTCTAGAAATTTGTTGAATACATCAGTATTTTGCTCCTTGCAAGACTTAGTGAAAATACAGACCGGGTTGCCGAAATGGAGTATACTAGAATTCGCTGGATTACCAGAAAAATACCGTTCGAAAAGTGCGCAAAGCCAAAAAATCGCCAATGGGGTCCTATACTCAAGCTGTCCTAAAACATGATTATTCAGCTCAGAAATGAGGGTTTCACTTATCGTGCTATAGGAAAACAACTGAAGATAAGTTTATTTACTGGGTAAAACTGCATATTACGGGCTAGTTTGGCGCATTTTCGAAAAGTCGCCAAATCGGTTATTTTCGAGCGTTTTAGAAAATCACTAACTCATCATATCGCCATATTAGATGGTTGCGAATTTGAATGGATCTTGTAAACATGCAAAAAATTGATCATGTAAACATGCAAAAATATCTAAAACAGAAGTTCAAGAAAAACGATAAAGTATTTGAAAGTTAATAACTGTGTATTTTATGGCATCAACAATATTAAAACGTTTCATAATATACGTATACCATTTTTAAGACAGTAGCAAAATGGAGTAAAACGTTTTAGCACGAAATTTAAGAAATTGTAATCAGCAGTAAATTAGCAATAAATGATCAGAAAGCATTGATTCATATTTAATATAAAACTTTAAAAAAAATGCAGAAGAAAAAAAGTTAAAATTCAAAATTTCGATCTACTGAAACATGAGCAATAGTATAGTAAAAAAAAAAAGTGGTTAAACAATTTTAACTATGTAATTTGTATTTTTACATTAAATTTTTATTTATGATAAATAGTAGAAACTCGCATTTGTTTGTATCCACAGTAAAATGTAACAATACAATGGAGATGAAATTCAAAATGGCGCACTCATTCAACACCGACTCTACGGCTCATTTCAACCACGTGCTTAACCACATGTAATGGACACACACCTCCATTCACACAAATCTGTCGCATCTTTCATTTCAAGTCATTTCATACTATTTTTACACTTAGGACATTCGTATATATTCGCAAACAAACCATAATTCATGCACCATTCTATCGCACATCTTTCACCCTTATCTTGCAACCGAATCAAATAAGTAAAATCCACACGTTCAACTCTTTCGACGCCAGCCATTTTGATCATACAATTTACTAGAAGCACAGTGAAATGACGAAAATTCAAAAAGCCCGTTTAAATGCTATAAACTGTAAGCTTAAATCCTAACGATTTGGCGCAATTTTGCTTCATTTGGCGACCCGTAATCTGCAGTCTAACCGTTTACTGTTAGAAGTGTTGTAAAAATGTTGAACGAGACAGGATCGAAGGAAAATCATTATAAGTGGACGGCCTCGAGTGCTTTTTGCAATGGAAAAACGTGGCATCATAAAAAAGGGTAAGAAATTCCTAAAATAAGTGAACCCCAGTTAGCCAAAAATGTTGCTAATGCTTCGCATAAAATTTTTAGTGTACAGATTATACGGAATGTTTTATATGAAGGAAGTTATTATGAAAAGGCAGCTAGAAAGAAAGCTTTCATTTCAGAAATAAACACGAGAAAGTGATTAAATTTTGCAAAATCTCATGTTAATTTATCAGACGAATTTTGGAACACAATTATTTTCTCCGATGAATCTGTGTTTACTATTTTCGGGGGTGATGGAGGACAATATGTGTGGAGAAAGGTAAACACGGAAATTGAAAAACAACATTTAACACCGACTGTGAACATGGTGGAAGGAGCGTCGTAGGGCTGTATGGCAGCAAACGGAGTTGGTAACCTGTGCTTCATTGATGGTATCATGACAGCCCGTGCACACACTGACATACTGCGTCATTACTTGAAATTCAGTGCCCAGAAACTTGGCTTAGGAGCATCATTTGTGTTTGAATAAGACAATTGTCCTAAGTACACAGCGAACCTCACCTGGGAGTGGTTACACTATAACGCACCTTGCCAGTTAAAGACACCGCCTCAATCGCCTGACATAAATCCAATTGAAAATTTATGCTACAAACTAAACCTAGAAGTCAGGAAACAAACTTTCATGTAAAGATTAACTTAAGCGTGTATTCCTGCAAAAATGGCACAAAATCCCAAAAGCACAACCAAGACTTTGGCTTTATCTATGAGAAATAAATCACACGCTGTTATGAATGCAAAAGTTATTTGTATTCTATGCAAAGTATTAAATTTTTTTCGCATATTTTTACTGTATGGTCTTGCCAATACTTTTCTGACATGCAAATTTTACGTTTTGGTTGTAAATTTTGTTTAAAAGGTATATTGAAATGAAAGTTTCATTATATTTGTACGTTTATCATCTCCTGTGTTCGCTATGTATGGTTAAATTGTCAGGCATTTCCTTTCTTGGCTAATATGATCAAATACTGGAAATTGCCAATAAATTTTTTATCTACTATACAAGAATATAACTCTATATTGATGTTGATGATTTTTAGTTAATAGATGAGAATAAACAGACACATTTATGCTTTACCTTCATGTTAATAGTTCGCCAGGAACTGCCTACAGTTGCAAAACTTTGTGTGAAGAACAGTTCCAAGCATTAGACTACTTTGTCATCAGTGTTTGTGATATGTACAGGAAGCAGGAGAGGAGATAACTGGCGAATATTGTTAAAGCACGGTGGAACTTAATTTCGAACACAGAACAACTCACTAGGAGCTACATAAATCTATGCCTATATTTGCTAGCGTATTAGGTTTATCTTGCATAAGCGGGATGAGCGCGAAACTTGTCAACAGTTTTTATTTGGCGCGATTTCGATTTGGTTGTGGTTTTCGGCTGCATCTCCGGCTGTATGTTTTCTTGTGGCAAACATACAGCTTTATTTCGGTGATTGTAATGAATGTGAGTTTAGTGTAGCCAGAAGATATTTTTTTAAAATTTAATTTTGAAATTTAATTTTGAAATTTAATTGTCTTTATTTTTAAAAGTTTTACAGTTTAACATTTGCAGGAAGTTAAGCTGTTGTTGTTGGGAGAATGTTGAATTTCAGATGACTTGTAGTTTATAATTAGCCCAAAGGGGCGTTAGTCCAGAAGGGCTATTAATTTCGTTCTGGCATTTTGCGTTAATTCACTTTTCCTAACTGTTGCCACCAATTATTACAGCTCTGTATCATATTTGAAGAAATTAAATAATGATGAATCTGCAGGATGATATTTACTGTACGGTTCCGCTTGGTTTCCGTCTGAAAAAATCGCCAAGTGGTATTGGCTGTTCGTGAAATCTGGAAGCCAGCTGATTGAAATAGGTTTTTTGGGTAACCCTAACGTTGATAATGCTGGCGAAACTAACGGTATGGAAAATTGTGGGAATATTGCGAAATGTGCTGTGTTAAGTTGAGATTTGGCTATTTTTTGTAATAGTAACCTTTTCGTATGGAATGGAAATTTTGAACTGCTGTTTTTGGTTGCACGTGCGTAATGTTTTATGAAAGTGGGGCTTGAAAGGTCGTTTGAATGATTGCTTAGTGTTATTCTGTTGCTTATTCTCGAAAGATCTGACGGCTCTAGTGTAAAATTGGGTGCCTTTTCGATTGGCGAAAAATTTTGTTCAGTTTTGGCGATGAAACCCCATTTCTGTTTACCATTAGAGTTTTAACTTGGTTTTTCCTTCTTGATTTTTTTAAGTGAAAATAAATCGATGTGCACATGAGCAAAGTCAAGGCAATGTGCACTGACTAGTTTGTGCAATTTTCTGATGTTTTTTTAAGTGAAAATAGGTCGATGTGTGCATGGATACGGAGTTTGTGGAATTCTTTTACTTCTTATTTTGGTTTTGTGTAGCGGCCTGTTAAAACTGTGCCTTCCTTGCGTCGATCTTGGCGTCAAAAAAGAATCGCCAAAAAGCAAGGGGAACCCAATTGTAAACTTTCACCGATCTGACATATGTCAGATCAGCTCCAGAAGGTTGTTGAACGTCAAAAAATCCATAACAGTCAGGAGATTGGATATTAAGTCCTCCTTAGAAACTCCGATGGAACCCAGTATGTGATCTGGTGAAGCTGGATGGTCACAGCATTTTTTACAAGCGGGGTAGATTTTTCTGCCACTATCAAAGGAAAAACATTTAAAGTGGCCACTTGTTGGTCCAGCCAGAGCAGTCTGGGAGCCACGCTCACATTTGAATTCCAGTAGAGAGCCAGGGAACGTTCCTGTGTACCATTGGTGCGTAGGTGGATAGCGCCATATTATATTAAGTTTAGATCTTTTATTTGAGTATTTATTTAAAAGTTCTTGGTAAGTAAGTGAGGAGCCAGTGACTGTTTCATTTGTCAGTTTATCAGCGACCTCATTTCCACTAATATTAACATGCGATGGGATGCACTGGAGGTGGACGTCTTGGATCTGAGAAATCTTCTTCAGCTTGAGCAGAATAGATATGCTGGTTTCATCGCCATACGGACGACCAGCCACCAAGATGTTGTAGTGCACTGGGGCTGTCCGATACAAGTGGTAGTGTTATAAATGACTATATTCTTGCGGAGACGACAATAATTTCAGATTGCTGGAAGGCATACGATTGTCTTTCAGATCAAAATCCGAAACCACCAAAAATTTAATTGAATTGCGTATGTGTGGAGGAGGGAGGAGGTGTCCAAATACGCGCGTGAAGAAAAGGTATGTTAAAAATTTGACGTTTTATTTATTTATTGGTGTTTCTGTGTTAATTTTGTTTACAAGATTTGCTGTTTATTTTTATGTTAGGAAACTTGCATTTTTAGTTATTTATTACTCTTTTGTTTGTCTATTTTCGGTCTATATTTGTTCTTGCCCTGTGTGTTAAGACAGCGGAGAATTTTTTTCTGTTTAACATGATTATTTTAACTTTCTGATTTTGTTTATGTGAAAATAGATCGATGTGTACATGGAGAAAGTTAAATTGGTACTTACGTACTATGACAACTATCTTGGCGACAAAAATTTCCATTGGCGATTTTTGGTTTATCTTTATAAGTTCTTTTAAAAATAAAAGTCCTAATTATAAAGAACAAAAACTTAAAAACTAAAAATTCCGAATTGGTGTCCTAAATTGAAAACAGTCGTATTGAATTTTTAAAAGCTTTAAGATTTATTTACTTTCGGTCATATGAATTTACTTTTGAGTAGATTTACTTGGATTTATTTACTTTTGGTCGTATGTCACCAGTTTTGGAGATATATTTAGGTAGTCCTGATAGTACGTAAGTACCGTTAAATTAGCGCGCACTGCCTAGTTTGTGCAATTCTGGGATTTTTTTTAAGTTAAACTAGGTCGATGTGTACATGGACACCAAGTTTGTGTGTTTGATTTCTTGTTTTGTGTAGTGGGTGGAAGGATCGGCACCCTCTTGAAATTGGCGCCGATCTTGGCGTCAAAAAAGAAACGATTCGTCAAGCGGTACCGTTGAGTAAAGATTAACCAAATCTACATAAATGTATGTTTTTCGCATTGTGATAAAACAACGGTACCTAGAGCTATCCAATTATGATTAACATAATCCTCCACCGAATGTGGGCATCTGGGAGCCCTAATTTGGAATTTGTTTTATTATCTATTTAATATTTTGTCAAACATTAAAGAATTTTTTATTAACAAACTCAACGATTTTAAAGCCACAAAGGAATGGCGGCAGTGTACGAAAATAAAAAGCCTTTTTATCCCCAGCGCGCGAGACTGTATTGGAAATTCTAAAGATATGCTCATTTTAAAATTATTTTGCGATATTGCTGTTGAATTGAATTTTATTAGCGAAGTATAAGAAGAACGTGTATTAGTATTATGAAGAACGTGATACTGAATATATAAAGGTAACATACAAAAAGTTAAAAAAAGGCCCTTTGGAGATAATGTAAAATGTAAAAGCTTTCAGATTTTTTTTTTGTGTGTGTGTGCAATAAAAGTTAACTTTCTTTCTTAAAATATTTCTGTGTTAATCAGTATGTTGGAATGTACGCTTGCCTTTGCTGAATTTCATGAAAATAATTAATTTAATAATAAACATCGTATAAAACACATCCGAAATATTTTCCACGTCATAACATAAAATTTGTAAATGTATGTTTTGATTAAAGTTCTTATTTATGAATATTTTCATTTCATTTTATTTAGTTAATATTTTTCAAGTGAGTTAATTATTTTTTATAGTTTTGTTTCTTGCATGTGGCTACCAAGAAATGTAGAATGTTCAATGTGTTAAGCGAAAGTATTTCAATGTGATGAATTCCACGATGATAGTAACTTGCACATGTTTAGTGAGTTTATGATGAATCCATTGTTAGTGAATTTTAGTATATTTACTTGATTGACAATTCTTTGAGGCGAGTGAAAAGACATTTGGTATCTGTTAATTTTATATTTTTGTAGTCATTTATTTTTGTGATTTTTAGCGTAGTATTTGCGACTTGAATTTGTTGTAGTTTATCTTAAATTTATATTTTATTTTATAGTAATTTATGCTAGTGTTGTATTTAGCGTCATTTTCGTTTGGCAACATTAGATTTTACATCGCCGTTTCTTTTTGCTATTGGCAATTGCGAAATGAAACGCCGGTGTCAAATTTGACATCGCCAACGAAAAGTTTGGCGCCAACTTACCCAACTTATGGGAGATTAGCCGCTACTACATTACGATTCATAAAAATACATTATCTGATAAAAGCGACTGAATATTTATTGATCGTATTCAATTTTAATATTTTCTGAGCAATTTGATTGCTGCCATGCTATGGTTCGGATTTGAAAAGGAGTTTGAGTCAAGTGGGTTTGAGATGATTCGATTCTTCAAATACAGTGAGAGGTAATCATTCCGAGTAACGTTACCATAGTGATTTTTTGATTTGATTTGGCAGTGTCAGCCCGGTTTTTATTTAGGGATTATAATTTGAAATTGATAATATTATAAAAAGTAATAAATATGACTGCTGTAATCAAAAGAATCGTCTGGCAAAATGTTTGGTCGCCAAGCATCATCTACTTTTGGCATTCCTAACCTGATAGCCCCTACTAAAATTTTTTCTTGTTGCTAATGTTCACCAGTCTGACCTTTAGTCAACCCTACCCCACGGAAATCCTGGCGACAAGGAGCGCAAGTATACGCATGTCCTTGGCTTAGTTAATTGCAATTTAACTTAGTTCCGCCCCCAATTTAGATAAAGAGCACCCCTGAGGGGGACGGGTCAGATGCTTTTCCACCCCTCTTCCCCTACCACCAACCTCTCGAGAGGACTTTTGGCTGGCCGCGTATTTAGAGTGCTTCCATTCCGCACGGACACTATGTATTTACAAATATCCATGCCTTCTTCGGTATTCGAAGCCGGGACTTTCGGCACTACAGTCAGCGACTCTAACCACTGGCCGGCTTCCTACTTAAAAATGAATGCCTGCCTCATATGCAACTTACCGCAGTCGAGCCATATCTTAGAATAAAAACATGGGTACTTACGTAAAAACACCTACCATTTTTGCCTATTAAAGAAAAGACACCAAACTACGCAATTTTTCGCCAAAAATGGAAGACTTCTTCAAACACGCTGGGTTTGGCGTAAGCTTGATTACACGTGTTAGTTATTATTCTCGAGTAAAGGCTTTTTTCCCCTCTATGACGCAGTTTTGAAAAAAAAAGTGATTAAAATTTAGGACCTGCGTACTACAGAAGAGCACGCTGTTGAATATTTTGAGAGTTATGGAATCTCACCGGCCCCCCCCCCAAAAAAAAATCTGAAAGATTTCAAATTTTAAATTACGTCCAAAGGCGCGTTTTTTTAACGTTTCGTGTGCTACCTTTTTTTTATTAAATATCATGTACTACGTACTCAAACCATAAAATTCAGTTCAAAATCAATATCGCATAATCATTTTAAAATGAACATATCTTTAGAATTTCCGTAAGTCTCGTGCGCTGGAGATAAAAATGTTTTTTTTTCCGTACAGTGTTGCCATTGCTCGCTTTGAAATCATTTAGTTTGTTAATCAGAAATTCGTTGAAATGTTACAAAACATAAAATCGATAATAAAGCAAATTTCAAATTCAAAATTAGGGCTTCCAGATGCCCATATTCGCAGTAGGATTACGTCATTCAAAATTCGATGGCTCTAGGTTTTATCACAATGCGAGAAACATGCATACATTTATGCAGATTTTTCATTTTTTAAAATTTAATGCAGAGCGATAACATTTAGTGGCAACAATTTGAAAAGTGAAACGGGCATTCAGAGTGAATCGACGCAAAATCGCAAAACGAAAGTAATAGTCCTTAGGGACTAAATCCCTTTGGACTAAAAACAAAAGTGCTAATGACCGCAATATGGCGATGTTATGTAAAAAATAATGGAAATTTTTAATAAAAAATTAAATATAAATAAATGATAATATAGTAAATTTCAAAGAATAATAAGAATAGAACGCTTTTTCTTGTATTTAGTAAAAGTGCTTTTTTGGTTTGGCGCGATTGGCGCCGTAACTTATGGTCGACGGGATTTTACGTTAGTACCAAAACGGGGTGTTGTATACCGTAGCTTCTTTGCGAAAGGAACAAAGTTCAATTAAGATAGTTTTTATAATATATGCGAAATATAAATGACGTCTGTGCAGGAGTAAATTTTAAATATGCGAATCGCCAGAAAGTTAAGTCTGTCATTAAAAAATTGAGTTTTTAGAAATCCAGAGAATCAAATGAAAGTTGAGAAGTATTTACATTATTACCGCTTAAAAGAAGGTAGTATGCAAGTTGCACACACACACAAAAGGGACAGTTCTATATCTCCCGTTCTACTGAACCGATTGTCGAAATTTAACTTGCGTTTTCTATTCCTTGAAAACGTGACTTGGAATATATATATTAAATTTACCTATAACATTGTTCTAACATAGGTATTTTGACACAAAATCGGAATTTCTACGCCTTGAATAATGCCAAAGGCAGAGTTTTGTAAAAATCGAACGAATCGTTTTTAAAAAATTAGCTCTAAAAATTTTAGCTTCTCTGTATTAATTGAATTTGGTATGTATTTATTAATATTTGCTTTTTGTATTTGATTCTTACTTTCACATTTCGAAATTTAGGTTCATTCCAAATAAAATTTGCTCATTTCTTATGATTTATTTTTAAAATTTGTATTTTAAAATAATTTTTATAAATTTTTCGAAAATAATTTTAATTGTAACCTATAAAACTTTTATCATCATCTTAAAGTAGATGTATTTCTAAGCATACCTCCAAAAAATTAGGGTTTTGTATTCCAGATTTCCTAAGATATACGTGAATTTACGTTATAAACTATACTAACGCCAAATGGGGTTTATGCTTTGTGGCGTTATAGAAAATTAAATTTTCTGTGATATTGCGTTAAATTTATTTGCAAGTATGAAGAATGATCGTTTTTTTGTTCATGTGCAGTGAAAAAAAGGAAAGTAGGTTGCTATAAATTAAGAATTTCGACAAGATATGTTTTTAAGTTTCTCCATAAATTTCTCGCCAAAAATTACAAAATTTAATATCTAGGCATAATTTGAGTCGTAAAATCGAAATATGAAAAAAAAAATGTTGTTTCATTTTATGTCAAAATACCTATGTTCGAAAAATTTATAAAAAATATTTAAAAATACAAATTTTAAACATAAATCATAAAAAATATGCGAATTATATTTGGATTGAGCCTAAATTTCGAATTCTGGAAGAAGAAATCAAGTGAGTTTAATAAAAAAAATAGATATTAATAAATAGATATCAGATTCAATTAACATTGAGGAGCTAAAATTTTGAGAGCGAATTTTTAAAAAACTATTTGTACGATTTTCACAAGACCTAGCATTTTGGCATAATTTGAGTCGTAGAATCGAAATATGGAAAAAAAAAACTCGCATGTCATTTCAGAAAAAGTCCAATATTGTGTCAAAATACCTATGGTAGCATAATGCTATATAAAAATCTAATATATATACTAAGTCGCCTTTTCCAGACATGGAAAACGCAAGTTAAATTTCGACAATCGGTCCAGTAGAACGGGAGATATACAACTGCTCCCCCCCTTTTTTTTCTTCTTGTGCAAGATGTACCTACTCCGCAAAACTTTAAACATTTCCAAGTTCTTGAGAAGATAAGACTATGCAGGCACTGCCGGCTGACGACAAAACTCTGATTAGACAGCGCCATCTGTATTCGGGTGACAGTTCTTTGAGTACTTAACAACGTAAAGTAGGTTTTTGAAGAAATGATTGTTGAAAGAAGGAAATGAAAATGATTGTTGTCGTTCACAAAACTTATGTCTTCTTCGGTATCAACTTTTCTTTATTCCTAAACAATCAATTCTTGTACAATTAGTAGTACCTACACTTTATTATCACTGCATTTATCAGTATTCGAATCAGAATCTAAATATATAACTTTGTTTATGGTTATTTTCCTGAAAAATCTCGGCTATCCCTCATCTCTATTATTCGAATTTTTGTAAGCCTAACAACGGGTTACTTCTTCACTGTTATGATTCACTTCAAAATTACGTTTTCATTTTTCTTTTAGACATTGTAAAAAGTTAGGGCAACAATTTTAAGGGGTGACAGAACCCCCTATATCGACAATGTTAAATTGCAATAGAAGAGAAACACGCCAATGTGACAATCAAATTCGCTGAAACAACCTTGTATTTGGCGTACATTAGAAAAAAAAAAAAAAAAACTCAATCGATTTCGAGGGCAGCTACAGGTCCCTCCTCATCAGGAGAACAACATATCCAGAAAGGGAAAGAAAGCTGTGTAACGGCTTTATATAATCTTGAGTAGAACCACGCGCGAGGAAGCAACGCCATCTATCGGCAAAAATGTAGCTAGATATGTTGTTCTCCTGATGAGGAGGGACCTGTAGCTGCCCTCGAAATCGATTGAGTGTTTTTTTTTTTTTTTTTTT
>KK113143.1:47477-60934 GCA_000611955.2 Stegodyphus mimosarum
ATATATATATATAATAATTTAAAGCATGTAATAAAATAATGTAATAATGTATCTTATTGTACATAATAATTTAAGTAAATGTATCTAATATGCCTTATTTAATTTGCACTTTTAGTCTAATAATGTGATTTGGCTTTTCTGTCCTGAAATCCGCAAAATCCTAAAATCCACACAACCTTTGGTCCCAAGCGTTGCGGATTTCTGGACTTCTACTGTATATCACCTTTTCTAATACATCAAAAATATTTCTTGAAAATTTTATGATGATCGGTTAAGTAAATAAGGCGTGAAAACGTAACAAACAAACTCGCATATTTATAATATTAATTAGGATAGCCACCACCCCTTACCTTGCCTTTATTATCCTAATTATTGGTTATAGTCACGTATTTCAAATTACAGACCCGTTTCAAATGACAAAAACATTCACGTTTTGGCGATGCCAAATTTTAGAAACAAATTTCGGACAAATAACGAAATCTTGTCTTTAATGCCGTCTTTCGGTTCCAGTTCTCATACTTGGGAAATTAAACGAGACTTTTAATTTCAAAATTTGCAGTTTTTGGTGTCCTTTTCAGCTTTTTTGTGTGATTGGTTAATTAAGTTAGAATAATTCGATGAAATAAGTTCAAATGAAGCGCAGCAAAAAATGTGTATAATATAATAGGCCGGTACAAGTCATGTGGTGTCACCATCATATTTTTGTTACATGGTTTTACACTCTCAATTATCCTGGGGCGGATTATCAGTGTTAATCAGTTAGTTATTATGCGTGGCTGTGCTCATGCACGCACACAAAACTTTAAACGTGAGGGTGTGTACGAAACAAACGCAATTAACCCTGAGCGTAATCTAGATTGTGCCTTTAATTTAGTTTCAATGATTACCTCGTGCAGCTCGAAGTTCCGGAAAAAATGTGTGAACCCCACAAAACACTAGTAAGCGAATAATCGCTGAAGTGTGTGAACGAACGCGTAAGACTTAACTAACCTTTATTTCTTAGAACAAATACAATCAACTCCTAACTCGGAGTATACAGCAAAGCCTCCACTTGGGCTTGAACTTAAATAATTATGAAATTAAACTAACTAAGCTTAACTAAAGCTAACTGAAAGATATAGCGGGAGCTATTTGATTCTAAGTAGTTGGCTCCTAAATATTAATAAAATTGGCGAAGCCAAACAAGGGCCTAAAGTATGGCTGAGCGTAGTAATATCTAATACAGACGTAGCCAAAAGGCAAACGCGCGCTAGTCAGGAAATCAGACGCTCTCTCTCTCGAAGTCGGTGAAACATCGACTTAAATACAGTGGTACCTCGATATACGAGTGCCCTAATATACAGGTGTTTTGAGATACGAGCCGCCGAGAACTGGGCATCATTGCCCATTTCTCATGTCTCTTACTTCTAAATATCGTAATGACTCTACTATGTATCTAACAAAACTGGCGTTCGTGCTTTATGTGTTTAAGTAATGCAACCCGGATATTGAATGCTTAACAGATGAAAACGAGAGCTAGAACAGGAAGACAGTTTAGAGACTAGAAACAGCTATAGAGTTTTAAGAATGTTTCTCTAAATTTTTCCTCTGTTGTCGAATTATATTATTAGCTATTGAAAATGCAATGATAATACTTATACATATATCTTTATCACATTTTCATTCAACCTCTCACTAGCAAGGCCTTATATGTATATATATGGACTTTATTATACAGTGTACCTCGATATACGAGTGCCCTAATATACGAGTGTTTTGAGATAAGAGCCGCCGAGCGAGCGATATTTTGCTTTGAGATGAGAGCAAGATTTGAGATATGAGGAATAGCACACTACACCGCTGCACACGATCCCAACATGCGCGCGCATGTTGGCGTCGTGTGCAGCGTCTAACAGTTTCTCCCACCTCCAGACTAGTCCTCAGTCTGTATGCTTGTTTCTCTCGTTTTCGAAGCATTTTTGATAAGTTGGGTTTGCGCTTTTTGTACATTTACAAAACATTATCACATTTATTTTTAACGAAAAATTAGTTTTGAAGAGGAGCCAGAGATGGAGGAGGTTATCCCTACAAGAGATATAAAGGAGATTTTGGGAATATGGGAGAAAGTTGAAGAGTTCGTGGATAAAAATCACCCCGATAAAGTTGCAACTGGTCGTGCATCGGAGTTGGTTAGGTTATTCAATTATGGCACGAGGGCTATCTGCCTAAAGAGAGGGATGCCTTCGGGGAGAACTTTCTAAGGAAAACTGGCTCGTATACAAGTTACACATGGGGAAAAACCACGAAAACGCCCATGCAGCCAGCCCGTTCGCGGGATTCGAAACTCGGACCGAACTACCAGTGTTCAGCGTCTTTACCGCTCGGCCGCTGGTGGGCCACATCGGAGTTGTTTAACGAAACTTGCGTAACTCATTTCCACAATATCCTGAAAGGGAGGAAGAAACAAACCTCCTTGGGCAGTTTTTTTAAATGATCTGCAGGTGAAAATGAGCAAAGCGTAACGAAAAAAAGCGAAGACCAGCAACGAAAATTAAGCGCTTCCGTAAGCACTTCACTATTTCTTTTATTATGCTTTTTTATAGAATATGTATTTGTTATTAATAAATGTTTCTTCTTGTAAATACATTTTTCTTATTCAAAAACACTTAACAGGAACAACTAAGGTGGTGTTTTGGGAGTTGGAACGGATTAATGGCATTTCAATTAACTTCAATGGGGAATATTGCTTTGAGATACGAGCAAGGTTAGGGAACGAATTAAACTCGTATGTCGAAGTACCAGTGTAGTACTCTTACTCACTTGCATTCACTGCGTTTCTGAAATTACATTCTGGTAGGAAATTGTAAGCTGAAACTAGAAATGATAGCAAGGAAGCATAACTTAAAATAACTGTTAACAAAATTAGGATAAACCTTACATTGTAAAGAATTTAAGGAAATTCTAGAAAAAATTGAGTGTATTGGATACCATGTACAGAGTAGCACTCGTTTGTTCGAAGGCAAAACCAATAATATTGATTCGATGAAGGAGAAAGATTCTTCTAATCTAATTGTGGAGGAGCTGAGGCAATAACTGAAGTTGTATGCCCGAAAATGCATCAGTTCTGAAAATCACTTGCAGAATAAGTTCTAAATCGAAATTCAGCTAACCGCTAAATCTCAAAACTGATTTAGGAAGGAATTTCGTAGCTCCCCGACCTGCATTTGTGTACTATAGCATAGACTGTGGAAGCTCTGAAACAATCGGTCATAAGATTTCGAAAGTGAAAAATCAGCAAATGTCCCCAAGTTGGTGATAAAATTGTCATCAAAGCTCGCCACGAAAGAATTTGCCTATATCTTACATTCATCTAGAGCTATTTTAACAATCTGATGAACGCTCAGACGGTATAGTGGTTAGGGGAGCGGACTGCGATACCAAAGGGA
This sequence comes from Stegodyphus mimosarum, assembly GCA_000611955.2. NCBI lineage: Eukaryota > Metazoa > Arthropoda > Arachnida > Araneae > Eresidae > Stegodyphus > Stegodyphus mimosarum. The sequence continues at coordinate 50,903 of KK113143.1, forward strand.
CCGGGTTCGAATCCCGGAAAAGGCATGGTCGTAATTGTCCGTCCCTTCATAGGAAGCAAAGCTGGGCCACCTATTAGACGCCTCCATCATAAAATGACCACCACTTCTGGCCTTAGTAGAGGCCAAGCCGATGTCGGTTGAGGGCCCACCACTGGTATTAAAAAAAAACTGAAAAATCTGCAGTTTTGTACAAGAAACAAATACACTAACACAAAACACGTGGCCACAAATTCAATGAAATACAAAATAAAACATAAAATCATTATTCTCAAAGTAATAAACAAAAAAAAATCTGAAAGGTTTCAGATTTTAAATTACGTGCAAAGGGGCGTTTTTAAAACATTTTGTGTGTTACTTTTATTTATTGAATATCATGTTCTTCGCATTTAAATCATAAAATTCAGTTAAAGAACAATATCGCAAAATAATTTTAAACTGAGCCTATCTTTAGAATTTCCTACACACAGTCTCACGCGCTGCAGATAAAAATGTTTTTTTGCGTACAACGTTGCCATGGCCCGCTTGGAAATCCTGGAGTTTGTTCATCAAAAATTCGTTAAAGTTTTACAAATATGAAATCGTTAATAAGACAAATTCCAAATTTGGGCTTCCAGATGCCTATATTCGCAGCAGGATGACGGCATTCAAAATTCGATGGCTTTAGGTACCGTCGTTTACTCACAATGCGAGAAACATACATACATTTATGCACATTCTTCATTATTTAATTTCTTTAAATATAATACAGGGCTGCAATATTTTGTGGCAACAGTTTGAAAAGTGATACAGACTTATAATGTTTCCGACAAAAACCCGAACAAAAAATCTGAAAGGATTCAGATTTTAGATTACGTCCAAAGGGATTTTACTTAATGATATGATAATTTGCCAAACGAAACAAACATTAAACTAAACCAGATACAATTCCAATAACCAACATAATACAATTCCAATAACCAACATCATACAATTCCAAAAATTCCAGTAGCCAACCCAATACAATTCCAGTAACTAACAAAGAAACATAAGCACTAAATTGAAAAGTGATTCAACGCCTTTTTGTTTCCGACGCAAAATGCCAAAACGAAAGTAATAGTCCTTCGGGACTAAATCCCTTTGGACTAAGAGGGGGGGGGGGGGAAAGTTTTTAAATTTTTTGTTACACCTAAAAGAGTATACGGTTTTAAATTAGGCCCAAAATTAAGCCAATTTTAACATTTTGTGTACTACCTTTAATTATTAAATATCATGTTTTTCGCACTTAACCACCTAAAATTAAATTCAACAGCAATATAAAAAATACTTAAAAACAGCATATCTTTAGAATTTCCGATACAGAGTCTCGCGCGCTGGAGATAAAAATGTTTTTTTTTTTCCGTACAGTGTTGCTATTGCTCGCATTGAAATCGTTGAATTTGTTAATCCAGAATTTGTTAAAGGTTTACAAAATTTGAAATAAATAATAAAACAAATTCGAAATTTAAAATTCCGACTTCCAAGTGCCCATGCTCGGTTTGAGGACTACGTTATTTAAACCTGGATGGCTCTAGGTATTGAATGGTCTTATTGTTTCACGATGTGAGGAACATTCATGCAAGTTCTTCATTATTTAGTTCTTTTAAATATAATACATGACCATAATATTTGGTGGCAACAGCTTGAAAATTGAATCGACGCAGAAAGTGAAACGACGCAATATGCCCTTTGAAATTAATAGCCCTTTGGGTCTAATGCCCTTTTGGGCTAATAAATAAATAAATGAAACAATACACAACGCTACAACAGTACTGAAAAGAAAACAATGTAGTAAGAAAGAGTTTAAATAATTACAAATATTTTCAAAAAATACAGAACCCGAAAGAAGACAAAAGATAAATTTAAGTTGTTGATAAATTTCAAATAAAAGGCGTAAAGTAAAAGAATAAATAATCCAATTTCGTAACCTTTGTAATTAAGAAGTTTGAAGATTTACGACTGAAAGTATGTCATGCATAAAATTCCTGGCTAACAAGACCAATTATTTTGAAACTCTAAACCAAGACAAAAAAAATATTAAATTGATGATGGTGAACTTTCATTCTTCTTATATTACTGAAAGTGCTATATTAATAAATTGCGTTTTTATTTTGGTATAAAAGTCCACTGAAAGTTCTCCAAAGTAAAAAATATTTTACCCCAAGTGCCGTTATGTTCTAAACAGCAATAAAAATATTCAACAAAATCCATCTCATTAACATTGTTAAACGGTTTTTTTAAACAATAAAATCTAAAATGCCATCGTTTTCATTGATTTTTAGCCAAAAAGGGAAGTTAGTGCCGAACGGGATATGTCTTAAAACGGCAATTTGCGCCCAAAATCTTAAATGCCTTGTATCGCTTTTCAAATTGTTGCCAACAAATATTAGATCCCGGTATTATATTTAAAGAAATAGAATAATGAAGAATCTGCATGAATGCATGTATGTTTCTCGTATCGTGAAAAAACAACTGAACTTAAAGACATCAAATTTTTAATAACGTAGTCCTTCACCCGTACATGGGCACTTGGAAGTCCGAATTTTGAATTTCGAATTAATTTTATTATCTGTTATTTCATTCATTGTAAAACTTTAAACGAATTTTTGATTAACAAACTCAACGATTTCAAAGCGAGTAATGGCAACACTGTACAGAATAAAACATTTTGAACTCCAAAGCGCGCGACTGCGTATCGTATATTCTAAAGATATGCTGTTTCCAAGTATGTGATCTTGCCGCGTATTGGAATTATGTGGCGTAAGTACCAAGAACGTGATATTTAATAAAAAAAAAGGTAACACAGCAAACGTTAATAATAAAAAGACAGAAACTGTTTTATAAAGCCATCTTAGTAAGAAAGCTGAACGTTGACTACGTAAACTAAGAAAAGACTGAAAAAAGAAAAGAAAACAGTAAAATATATGCCAACATTTAAAGCTGCGTCAGGAATTCTAAACGCATACTGCTCTGCTTGCTTTTAAAATTTTTGTAATTTTGCTGTTGAACTGTATATGGCAGGGGTCGGCAAACTGTGGCTCTTCCACGAACAGCACATGCGGTCGCGCGAAGAAAATGAGAAAATGATGCTTACTAACAAAACAACGTTGCCATTGCCCACTTTGAAATCCTTGAGTTGGTTAATCAAAAATTCATTAAAGTTTTACAAAATATGAAATCGTTAATAAAACAAATTCCAAATTTCAAATTTGCGCTTCCGGATGCCTATATTCGCAGCAGGATCTAGCAGCATTCAAAATTCAATGGCTTTAGGTACCGTCGTTTTATCACAATGCGAGAAACATACATTTATGCACATTCTTCGTTATTTAATTTCTTCAAATATAATACAGAGCTTCAATATTTTGTGGCGACAGTTTGAAAAGTGATACAGACTTTTAACGTTTCCGACGCAAAATCGCAAAACGAAAACAATAGTCCTTCAGGGACAAAGCCCCTTTGGACTAAAAAAAAAAAAAGAAGGTTAGTAAGAGTGGGGGAGTGTAACATTAGACTTGTAGACTGCGAGCTCAGTGAGAGCATAAAAAATCTTAGCAAACCCTTTGAAAGGGAATATGAAGCCTTTCAGTTCTTTATTAAATTTTTAAACAGGAGGAGGGGAAGAGGAAATAAGAAATTTTAAAGAGGAAATAAAGGAAGCTGCAGTACTTTATTTCATTATTGAGGTTCTGTCACTCATTTAATATAAAGAGGTAACTAGAATTGGAGTGTGATATTTTATAATTTGAATCATTTAGTTATTTTAATTATTAATTACTTTATTACTGATTATACTAATACTTTACTAATTATTTTATTTATTTATTCTTATTTCTCTTTCCTGACGGTCTCCCATGCATTTCTAATTTAAAAAATTAAACTCTGACAAAAACAGATTTGGTTTGGTTAAGTTAAAAAGTTGAACCACTTTTGCGATCTTAGGTGAATCTTCTAACCTCTGTTAGAAAATATTAAACTGTTTGAAACTATAACAGTTTTAAGAATTATGTTTTCAACTAGATCCAGGTCACTGGAAATTTTAGGTTGCCATAATTTTAATTTAATCCTCACATGTGATGAGAGAGTTGACATATATTTGTGTCTGTTCGTTTCCAGTGGGGAAAACTCATCCACGGAATCAGCGCAACTCACTACTTAAATTGGTAAATGAAGTAGTTAAGATTACTTGATTACAACGTGTCGCAAAGGAACCCCTTTCATTCCGAGTCTTCACATTAATATTTCTGTCTAAATCATGATTTGCAACGTAGTTGGAGAGAACTGAAACGTGTAGTTTTTAATGTCTGGGTAAAACGACCCAATTGCAGAAAGTATTAATTTGTTTGACGGATAACCAAGCGTGGTAAAATAATTTATTTATAATAAATCCTTATTTCTGGACGTGCATAAATTAATTTATTAATGGGCAAGTCCGCCAAATGAGCGGGCTGCAGCCAAAGCAAAATTTGTAAGTTCTATACAGCCCTGAAAAGCAAATGTATGAAAATGTCTGAAATTACTTCATTCTTTCGAAGCAACAACCAATTCGTAAGCAATATTTTTATTGCCGAATCAAGAAACGAAAACTTTTAACACTTCAGGTTAATACGTATGACGTCATGATTTAAATTTAATGTAATATCACAACATTTTCTCAATATTGAGAAAAGAATTAACGTGGTAATAGTTATTATTGCGTTAATTATACTAACCTGAAACAAAAAAAAAATGTCAACAGCAGCTACTTATTTAAAATACTGAACAATAGCGAACAATTTTCGACATACAATGATGTCACACGCAATCGTGTGCTTTCTTAAATGTCAGAATATGACCTTGAACATGACGTAGTCCAAAGGGGCAATTTGCCCTGAAGGATTATTACTTTTCTTTTTGGCATTGCGTTGGTTCACCATAAATGTCGATTCACTTTTCAAATTGTTGGCACCAAATATTAGAGCCCCGTATTATATTTAAAGAAATTAATTAATAAAGAATCTGCATAAATGTACGTATGTATGTTTCTCGCATTGTGATAAAACATCTGTACCTAGAGCCAATTTTGTGAAAGTGTGAAACAAGCTAAAAAAAAAAAAGGGTGAAAGGAAATGTACTTATAAAATGAATTGCCTTAGGAATACGACAAAGTACTAAGAGATGCACAAACAATTCTTCTATGTAATTAGATACACTAATTGTTTGTATGAAGTACAATGTCCGATGTATAATGAATGTCTGTATGATGTATGTTGAAAGTAATTATGTTATACTAATCTGCCATAATCCAACTTTTGTTAATTGGTAATTTCTTTGTAATAATTGTATACTATGTAATTGTATATTCAATACGTAAGTCTGGAATTGATGTAAAGTTTCTATGTCAATGTCTTGCTAGTCTGGCATCTGATGCGGCCCAACCGAACGTCCAGCGGGTACAGTAGGCGGCGGAGCAATACCTGTAAAAGTCACTGACGAAGTTCTGGTGTTCCGTCCACTTTCCCCTATCCCTGTATCTAGAGCCATCTAATTTTGAATAACGTACGTTTTCACCCGAATATGGGAATATGGGCATCTGGTAGCCCGAATTTGGAATTCGTTTTATTATCGATTTCATATTTTGTGAAACTTTAACACATTTTTAATTAAGAAATTCTACGATTTCAAAGCGAGCAATGACAACACTGTACGGAAAAAAAAAATTCTATCTCCAGCGCCGCGTGAGACTGTGTATCGGAACTTCTAAAGATATGCTCCTTTTAAAATAATTTTGCAATATTGCCGTTGAACTGAATTTTATGGTTTAAGTGTGAAGAACATGATATTTAATAAATAAAGGTATAACGCAGAAAACGTTAATAAAAGCCCCTTTGGGCGTAATGTAAAATCTAAAAGCTTTCAGATTTCTTTTTGGTCATTTAGTTTATTATTTCATATTTTGTAAAACTTAGTAATTTTTGATTAACAAACTGTCCGATTTCAAAGCGTGCAGTAGCAACACTTTTCGAAATAAATCATTTTTATCTCCAACTCGCGAGACTGCTGCCACCTGGAAAAATGTGTACAACAATTAGTGTTTTCAGAGTTTTTAATTAACATCTCGGCTGGTTGAAGACGGTGAATTCATGGGAACGGTCGAAATAGCTTCACACGAATTTTTGGAGTCGGGAATGATATATTTAATGTTTGGCAACGCTATTGTTATTTCGTATTTTGTAAAACTTGGAAATTTTTTATTGACAAACTCAGTGATTTGAAAGGGGGCAGTGGTAATCCTTCTCGAAATAAAGTAGATTTTTATCTCCAGCGTTAGAGACTGCTGCCACTCGGAAGAATGAGGATGAAAATGAATGTTTTCAGAGTTTTTAATTAATATCTTCGCAAATTAAAGTCGTACGAAGATGAAAATGATCGAAAGAACTTCCCATGAATTTTTGGAAGCCAAGGATTTTTCTCTCGAACGTTAACTGCCCAGCCGTTCTGAAGGTGCTACAAACAGAGAGGCTCACAGATTTTAATTTTATGGATAATTGGACCAGAAGTATGTAATTAAGTTTCTCTGCCGAGCAAGATTTCTTAAAGATCTGCTGCAGATTCAGTATTGCCTAATTGATTGTAATTAATTTAGAAGTCAAACAACAAAAATTAGCTTATGTTTTCAAACTTTCACAGGACTAGTTTCGATGGTTTTTACCGAACCACCATCCTCAGCTGCAAAAGCGCAAATGAACGAGATAAGATAAGAAAGCCTGGACAGGAGAGAAGCTACTGGCGCCATCTGTTGATGAAACTATAGAACTAAAACATAATTTCTTTAAAGGCTGAAGGCAAAGATGGATTGGAATCAGGGTCGTTAACTAGAACAGAAAGATTTTTTTGAATGTGAAATGTATCTAGAAAATCCAGTTCACCACCGGAAGATGTTTTTTGAATAATTTTGGGAGCAGAAAAATTGATTTCAAATAAATTCGAACAGTTTGAAACTTTAAACTTCCCGGTATGGTTCCGCTACGTAGACGATACATTTACCCTGTTTGAAAGTAATAAAGATGATTTAAATAAAGATCTTTCAACAATGAATTCCATTGATCCTGCTATTCAGTTCACTTTTGAACTTGAGACTTGCAATTCTCTTCAGTTTCTCGACATTCTGGTCACACGTAGCACATCCAACTTCAGACTACTGTTAACCGTAAACCTTCATCGGTTTGCCTTCCACCACACTTCAAATCATGTCATCCGGGGGGGGACTAAACAAAAGTTAGCTTCATTTTATTCCTATGTTTTCCGTGCTCTTCCAAGTTTGCTCCTCCAAACTATCCCTCGATGAAGAACTAAATTATTTAAAAGCAATAGCTATTGACAGGGGCTTTTCGCCCAACATTATTAATCAAGCAGTTAAAAAATTCTCATCTCAACACACCAAAAGGCAGACTCTTGTTTTAGGAGATTATAAAAATTCTGTTGTCATTCCCTTCTTTCCATTAATTAGCTATAAAGTTGCACGTATTTTACAGAAATTTAACTTTTGGAATCGTTTATTCTCCCATTAATAAAATTCCGAGTTCCATACTCAAGAACCCCATTCCGGATATGAATTCCTGTGGTATTTATAGGATTCCTTGCCAGTGTGCTTTAATTTACATTGGCCAAACTAGGAGAGCCTTAAAATTTCGCGTTAAGGAACATGAGGCGTATGTTAGAAAAAAGGAAACACAGACGTCTTCTGTCGCCCAACATTGTTGGTCCGAAAATCACACTTTAAATTTTTCTGCTGTTAAAACTATTCAAAAAGCATCTTCCATTGGTGAACTGGATTTCTTAGAGGCATTTCACATAAAAAAAATCTTTCTGTTCCAGTTAACGACCCTAATTCCAATCCATCTTTGCCTTCAGCCTTTAAAGAAATTACGTTTCAGTTCTGGCTTCATCAACAGATGGCGCCAGTAGCTTGTCTCCTGTCCAGGCTTTCTTATCTTATCTAGTCATTTTATCTCATCTCGTTCATTTGCGCTTTTGCAGCTGAGGATGGTGGTTTGGTAGAAACCATCGAAACTAGTCCTATGAAAATTTGAAAATATAACGCTGATTTTTGTTGTTTGACTTCTAAATTAATGTTTCTTCGGCGTGTTGTTGTATCTTGATTGTAATTAGTTACCTAATTGATTATAATTCCCAAGTTCATCAAAACTCTTTTATGAAAGACTAAATGTTCCATAAGAGTGGTTAACATGTAAGGAACTGTCGCATTCTCCAATGCATGCTTTCGGGGTGTAAGTGCTTAGTACATTCAGTCAGGGTTAGAAGATTTGTGGTTTGAACCTAGGTGAGGACACAAGTGATTTTACCCGTTTTCTCCGTCAGAAAAGCCTAATAATCACCACAGTGGCACCCAACTGCGTCATCACCTGGATTTGGTTGACTGGTTCTTGAGAATATCTCCTATGTAGTGTGCCATAGTGGCCGAACCCTCTAACCAAAGCCCTTGTTGCAATGAAGGTTTGAAACGAATTTCCGACTCAAGTTATGAAGAACAACATGAATTTTAATTAAAAAAGTAACTTCAACAGGTGAGGTTAACTCGCTCAGGACCAGCTTCGCGTATACGCGAAGAGCTCCGATCGATCTCCGTCGCGTATACGTAACTTGAAAACAGAACGATTTTTTTGAAGTTTTTAAGGCGACGGCGGACTTTAAAAGTTGGTTTTTAAAGTTTTTGTGATTTCAACAAGAAATTTGATACATATACACATTATAACATCAGTTTTTAAAATATATGTTCAAAATTTCAATTTATTTTAAATTAAAATTTTTTAAAACAAATAATTAATTATCTTAAGTAAAGATTTAAAATGTTCTTTGCGCTCTAATTTTCAGCATTTTTCCCTTTTAGTTAGTTATAAAGACTTGACAAACGGTTTCATGTATCCGTTATTGAATAGGGCGGATCAGAAATTTTTAAAAAGGATTTTTATGAATTTATACCCAGTTTTCGGAAAAATGTCACCTTTTGTTAAATACACTCATGTCCATAACTTAAGGATAATTTGGAATCACGCGGAAATCGAACTCTAAAATAAATATATCACCTGTAAAATCACTACACACATCTTCAAGAATCATATGCAAATTTCAGGAAGTAACCAGATGACACCGATGGTACGTCACAATGAGTACGTCACAACGAGAGTGTAAGAGAGTGATATATAAGGAATACAGGCAAAGAAGTAAAATTGTTCGCAGGCGCTTTATAAGCATTTCAGTGCAATAACCGAATAGTTATGACACAAAGGACGCATTTGGATGATTTTTTTTTACGTGGTAGAATTATCGGCCGTCTGGAATGTGGGAGTACTCAACTGGAAGTATCAGACGAACTTGGAATTGCCCAGAGTGTCATCTCCAGGCTTTGGCAACGATTCCAAGATGATGGTAATGTGAGTAGATGTTACAGCACAGGTCGCCCCAGAGTTACAATGCTGAATGAGGACCGGTATTTGGCAGTTACTGACAAAAGAAACAGGCGGAGCACAGAATCAGACCTACCTCGTCAGCTCTCTTCCGCCACTGGTACGACAATTTCAAGGCAGACCATGTACAGACGCTTAGGGCAGATTGGTCTACATGCTCGTAGACCTGTCAGATGCGTTCCACTTACTGCAACTCAATGTCGCCTGCGGTTAGCCTGGAGCAGAAAGCATGCATTGTGGACACCGCAACAGTGAACTTGTGTGATGTTTTCCGACGAGTCCAGATACCCGTTACCATCAAGAAAACATCATCGAACATCACCGTTACGGTGGTGCAGAAGTGCTCGTTTGGGGTGGAATTATTCTGTGTTTCAGAACTGACCTGCATGTTCATATTGGAACCATGACAAGCCAAATCTATCGGGACGTCATTCTGGAACAACATGTACGTTTGTTTCGGGGCGCACAATTTGTGTTTATGGATGACAACGCCCGTCCTCACCGTGCAAACATCGTAAGCGAATGCCTTCAATCGGAGGATATGACCCGT
>KK113143.1:61266-104583 GCA_000611955.2 Stegodyphus mimosarum
TTTTTTTTTGTAATTTGCTCCAGGGAGAAAAAATCGCTAATTTTTTTAACAATATGAAACATATAGCATCTTTTTTTGCTCTTTACCTTTTGTTTAATAAATAAGCTTTACAAATAAGTCAAATTTGTTTTGCTTCTAACTCTTCCTTTGCCTGATTTTGCATTATTCTTAATTTATGGACATGAGTGTATTATCACAAGTTTAAACTTCTTAGTAACCTCATATCCAAAAATGCATACAACAGATCCACTGTAACATATAACAAGACAGTTTTTTCCAAATATGATTCATTTTTAACGAAAAATGAGACGCATGGAGCATTTTCAAAACGTATGAACAGCGAAAAAATTTGTTTTGAGAAAACCAAATTTAAAGTTTTTCTTCAAACTTACCTTTAATACATGGTCGTGAGAAACAGCAAATTAACTTTAAATACGAATTTGTAAAAACTAGATAACATTTTCGTATCATTTAACTATTTTTAACCTCATAATATTAAATAAATATCACAAAAATAAATATCGCAAATTGGTATATGATTCGAAGATACAAGTAGAAACAAGTTATGCATTATATCTAATGAAACTTTTAAAATTCACCCGCACCATATGTTTTACCTTCATTTGTTATATTTACATTGTCTTTTAATACTTTACAATATTTTTTACTATTTCTGTTTTTTTCCAAGCAGCTAAACTTCTCTTTATGCTTTGGTTCAAGCGACGTTGATCAGGCTTTTTTGCAATGAGTAGGGAAAACAAGTTTGTTTCCTTCTGTTCTACGCGTATAGCATTTACATAAGTTAAATTCATTGTTGTAAATGTATAGTGTCGGTGCGGCATGGCGGCACTTATAAATATGTGGCGAGCCGAAAGTCCTCTCGTGTGGATTGGTGGGAGAGGAGAGGGGTGGGAGACCCCTGGATTCCCCCCCCCCAGGTTGCTCTCCCTCAAAATTGGGGGGTGGAAAATAGAAGTCCAACCTCTCTTTGGAGTAGTGTTGCGTTATACGGGTTCGTAGATTTGAGAGTATCCAATGAAAACACGATGCAGAACAATAAAAAGCACAATTTATTTACAAGAATCACTATTTACAGCACAGTTCCAAAATTACCTTTAAGAGTGTTACGAAAAATTCGGCGGTTGCGCCTGTATGTAAGCTTTCCGGCATAGCACTAGGGTTGCCATAAAATAGTGTATGGTAGGGTCGCCCCTACCATACTAATAATTTCACTAAGTTATACCCGGGTCAAATACTTTTCCACGGCAGTTCTCAGATGTATTTCTGTTTTTTATATCACAGTCTGAAGATTCAGACCTTTCAGACTTCTCGTGCACAGGAAGATCTGAAGCAGTTCGTTCACCACTCTGTAGTTTATTCGCACCGTGTGTACAGTTCACCTCGATACTCACAGCAGGAGGTACATGCTTATTTACCTCTATTTCCTGAAAGCGAGTTCTAATGTTTACACCAGGACCATGAATAGAATCCGATCCTTTACAAGCAGAAGTATCCAGGTTTAGAATCAAGTCCTTGTCTGCACAATCTGCACTAAAAGACACGCACATGGATTGCGAAATGGGTAAACTTTCTTGCAATGCTGGAGCACTCCGCGTAAGTTGTACATCAGCTTCTTCCATCTCAGCATCACATGAACATGTGATGTGAACATGTGAACACATCTCATCAGATCGTTCAATGCTTGCTATCTGCGACTTCGTAACTTCATTATCAGTTTCTATGATCTTGACAGTCGCATTTTCATTTTCTTCTGTCTCTACTTCAGGCACGTGAGCATCAAAATCTTCGTTCCGTCTTTAATTTCTTCATGTTTTCGTTCTTTTTCTTTCATCCCGTTGGATGTTTCATCCATAACTTCTGAATCTTTCTCAAACACTCCACCAGCTACTTCCTCCGTTTCTTCATCCTCTGACTCTTCAGATGCCACTTTGATTTCCGCATCTTCTTTTATGGCTCCAGTTTCTTCTGCAAGCTCCTCTTTCATCTGTTGGAGTTGCTCTCGTACCTTTTCTCGGCCGACTTTCCTCTTTTCGCGCTCGGCCTTCATCTCGGCTATCATCTCTTCATAGCCAGCTTTTATCTCTTGTTTCATCTCTTCATATCTGGCGTTCATCTTTTCTTGTCCGGCTTTCATGTCTTGTTTCATCTCTTCTTGTCCGGCTTTCAGAGCTGCTTACATGTCCACCAAAGCTTTCATTTCCTCCGCCATTGCTTTCTCCTGTAGACGGGTGACTGGCATTCACTCTCAAACCCCACTCCTGACACCAGTTGTTGCGTTTATACGGGTTCGTAGATTTGAGAGTATCCGATGAAAACACGATGCAGAACAATAAAAAGCACAATTTATTTACAAGAATCACTATTTACAGCACAGTTCCAAAATTACCTTTAAAAGCGTCGAAAATCTACAATAAATACGCTGAAACAATCAGCAACACAGCTTCAGGCTGTAACTGTAAAGGTAGCTTCACGGCAACACTAAACTTATAATAAACACCGTGGAACAATCACCAATACACTGTCAAGCTATACTGTAAAGGTAGCTTCACGGCAAAGCACTATCTCGATCGCTTTCCGTTCACAAAACTCTCGCGTAGCTTAGCACTCACAGTAAGCAGCTATTCTCACAATTCTCACAACTAATCACACTCTTAATCACACTCTCCCAACAACTGTTCTCAGAAACGCAAGGGTTTATATAGCTTTTCTTTAAGTTCCACACGTTTCGAGAAATATCTCGACAGGAAGTTATTCTAGAAGCTTCCCGATTGGACCATGGGATATCGCCAATTTGGTCGCCAAATGGGCGATAAAGTCGCCAATCTGGCAACCCTACCATACACTATTTTATGACAACCCTAGTGCTATGCCGGAAAGCTTACATACAGGCGCTACCGCCGAATTTTTCGTAACAGTAGGCTCTGGCAATCATTCTTCCATGTGGTAATATACACGACAACAAGATTGTTGTCAATATTGACATTTGTAGCCTTTTTTAGAAATAAACACTTCTTTTGGGCAAATACATAAATTATTAAAGCATCAGTAATTAACTGTTCAAATACATTTTTTTTACATTTTGCCCAGAATTTAAACCGCAAATTTTACGTTGTTTACACATTTTAAAAGCTTGTAACTTCTTTAAAAATTCGAATATTTGAACTCTGTTTTTTGCATACGATGTAGTTACGTATATGGAACATTACGAGAGTAAAAAAAAACAGATTCAAAATTTTGGTTGATTTTTAGCTATTTTAAAGTCCACCGTCTCCTTAATGCCAGTAGATGGTGCTAAATGGTAACAGTTTTCACATTGATTAAGTCATGCGGCTTTTGACCTTCATGTATGAGCATCAGTTTCTGTTCTGTGTATCGGGTTTTGGTAGATTTATTGATGTAAATAAATTGAGAATCACAGCTCTTTAAGTTAAAGGGACACCGGCGTGTTTGCTTATTTCTTCAGAAATTTCGTTGTCTTCGTTTATCCTGATTAGAATGTGGGAAACGCATCCAGCTCAATTTTTTTGTTTGGAGAATGTGGGAAAACGCTCCTAGCTGAGTATAGCGGGCGCAACGTCGCCGAACTTCCGCGATGGAAAAACTCAGGACACTTGTCCTTTTTTATATTTATTTTAAAACTTAACGTAGACTTTCTTGATTAATTGAAAAGTGACTTTACAGAATTAGCAAAGAAGAGGAAAGATATCTGCTTTTCCAATGCGTGATGCATCTTACTTGCTCGGCATAGGCTCGGCGAAAAAAGCTGTCACTGTCCTGTGTCAACTCTCCTTTTGAATTATACCACGCACAGCAGGATTATTAAATTGGAATTTAATTACCTACAGATATTTATTGCTTAATTTTCCTTTAAATTTCATATTCGTAATTTCATTTTCATATGTATAATTTGTTTTCATGCTTATAGTTATAATTTTTTTATTATAACTATAAGCATTAGTTTTTTTCGTTTATTTTTATTAGTGATATTCTTTATATTAATCCATATTAATAATTAGTAGATTAAGTTGTCAGGACTGAGTGTTCGGTGCATACTCTTGGCGAACATATTCGTGAAATAACTAAGTCCTGATCTGGAACAGGGAGCTGAATGCAGCTGTGTTCTGTGGTAGAAAACTGTAGTTAAGTGGCAGAAGAACTGCACTAAAGAAGGCTTTAAAATCCTCTTTTATTAAACCACAATTATATACAGCCACTTCCCAACTCGGGAGGGATACAGAAAATAGAGACCGCACTTGGGTCTAAACTGAACAGTCAAATAATTTAAACTAAAATTAAATAGAAATTAAGTAGTCGTTGCTCACAGAGCTATGAACGCGAGGTTGGCCTCTATGCTAAGTGGTGCGTAGCAAGATTTAACTAATACTAACGCACTTAGAATTACTTCAATAAGTAATAGCGTAACAGCGCTATGGCTTAGAATTTAAATACTAGCTAGTCAGGCGAACGTTGAATAGAGTAACAGTGGTATGAGACTAAAAGCTGAAAGATTTCTTAGCTCGATGAAATCTTGAACTTGGCTCCACTTCAAATTAGCATAAAGCTGAAATGCGCGCTTACTCTAACGGGAAGTTGAAATGAGAAGAGATAGAAAAAGTCAAATTAAAATAAAACTTTGTTAGTTTAACTAAAACCTTACAATATCAGCGTGAAAAATAAATCACTCATTATATTAAAATGCTGATTTTTTGATTTTTTTTTTTTTTGTAAAAGTAGACTTAACTGTTGAAAATACGTGGGCCGTTGGCGACGTTCCATTTCCGCGGTCTCGGTCCCGTGGCTACGTTTCGTTTTTTGCGCCCTGGTTCTCAGTAACGATGTGATACTTGGATACACCTAGTCCAGTAGTTTCAAAAATTGTTACAATAAGAATGTGCTAGATCAACAGCACACCGGAAAAGCATAGTTCGTGCGGGCAAAACTGCCCGTAGCCACAGCAAGAAGGTGCAAGCAGATTAATAATAATTAATGTTTGGTAATTTTTGGATTTATTAATATTAATTAACATTTATTTATAAAGTATTTCTAACGCCTTCTTGGCAAGCCTTCGTGGTGCAATGGTCAGCACACTCGGCGCGTATTCGAGAGGTCCTTGGTTCGAGTCTCGGTGAGGGCATTTCTCATTCCTCTCATCTGCTTCAAAAAACGAAAATGACTCTGCAGTGGCGCCCGAACTAAAAAGGTGGTAGATGATGATTCTCCATCATTGGCGATTGAGTCCCGTATTCCCCAGTCTCCTTTTAAAAGGGGGAGTATATAAGGCATTTCTCCCGCCTTCTTGGCACGCCTTCGTGGTGTGGTGGTCAGCACGCTTGGCGCGTATTCGAGATGTCCGTGCTCGAGTCCCGGCGAGGGCATTACTCATTTTTCATCTCTCCTGTTTTTAAAATACCTAATGTCTCTGCATATTAAAAGGGAGTTAGTTACCATTCGGAACATCAATTATATATTACAATTTTATGTAAATTGAGAAAAGATTAATAAAAATCCAGTGCTTTTCTTTCATATACTTACCGTGAACCGTTTTTGCAGTATGACAGGTTCCTCCGTTGTAGCAGCAATCACTGAAGGCCACGTTTTGTATTTGATTTTCCGAGTCGATGGGATTGCCAGAGAAGAAAACGTTTCCTGATTTGTCAACATCGATTTGCCTCCTACGCCTGGTAAGTACTCTCCTCCCTTCCATCATGGGCTGATGAGAATCAATTGTTTTTTTTCTTCTCACATATTCTACAAAATCGCTACCTGTGAAGGGAAATAAATTTTCACAGATCAGATTTCTTTCTCTTATATTGTATGTTTGCAAAGATCTGTAGTACCTGTTCCTTCAGAGTACTTTATTTTGCCACTTATGAAAAAGATAAAGATCGTTAGCCACTGCAAAACAAATTAAAATTTTCTTTTTCATTCTTTCTTTCTTTTTTATTTTTTTATTTGATAAATACTCGAAACTAACGAGATTTCAAAGTAGGTGCAAAAAAACGCTTGTGCGTGGGAAAACTTCTTTCATAAAAGTTAATTCTTGCACAAAGAAGCTTTTCGCAAAGAGTATCTTAATTCCACAGAGTACATAATTGAACTTTGAAGGAGCAGAAAGCGAGTAATTCTTTAGTTCTTGATAAGGAGTTCACAGAATCTAATCATCCAGTTCAACAGATATATTTGAAAAAATTACATTTTTAATTACGAAAGAAAAAAATTAATATCAGTATGTAGATAAGGTTTCAAAACGGTTGCATAGTAACTAGGTATCTCTTAAAACATCGGACACAGAGCTGTGTTTCGAGTTTGAAGCGGAAGTTAAAATATGAATTCTGATCTTGTAAAATTATAAAGCCTTATAAGGTATTCTCCCGCCTTCGTGGTCAGTCCACTCTGCGCGTATTCGAGAGGTCCGAGGTTCCTAGCGAGGGCATTGCTCATTTTTTAAATCTCTTGCTTCGAAGTAACCTAATGACTCTACTTTGGCGCCCGAACTAAAAAAAAGGTGTATGATGATTCTCCCCACCAGGCGCCCGAATTAAAAAAAGGTGATGATGATTTTCCCCGCCAGGATCCCGAATTAAAAAAGGAGGATGATGATTCTCCCCGCCAGGCGCCCGAATTAAAAAAGGGTGGATGATGATTCTCCCCGCCAGGCGTCCGAATTATAAAAGGTGGATGATGATTCTCCACCACCAGGATTTGGGCAATTGGATCCCTTAATTCCCAGCCGCAATCTAAAAGGGCGAGTATATAAGGTATTTCTTATGCCTTCTTAACATGTCTTAGTGGTGTAATGATTAGCACACTTGGCGCGTATTCGAGTGGTCTGAGTCCCAGTTAGGGCATTGCTCATTTTTCATGACTCCTGCTTAAAAAAAACAAAACCTAATGTCTCTACAGACTTTTAAGCATAAATGTACAAATTTAAATGCTTGAATGAATCCTCTAGAAGATTAAATAGTAAGTTTTTCGTTGGACGGAAACGTCAATTTCAGGAGGTGTGTGAAATCGGAATTTTGTCAATTAAAATTATTTTAACATTTCTGTAAGCCGGAATTGGCAACCCATGCTTATATATTTATGCTTATCTGCCTCAAGATATCTTCTAGGAATATACATTCGAAACATAATAGGCATATTTATAAGCTATGTTAATATGGGTACTTCTTTGTTATAGAGACTCCCAACCATGTTTGGCGATTTTAGATTTGCGCCAAGATCTCAGCTATAGTTTCGCCAAGCTCGTGAAGCGTGAATGTAAAAGTAAACAACACGATATATAATAGCAATAACTCACATGTCGTTCCTAAGAACATTTTTAAGAATCATTATTATTATTATTATTATTATTATTATATCGCATGTAATTGTTCCACTCAATTGCAGCACCTTCACACATATTAAGTTGCTTGTTACACCATTTCATGGAAGTTAACTCTTCTGCCCAAGGAATGTATAAATTCAACAACAGTGACGAACGATATTCTGGAACCGCTGAACCAGTTCCCAACACCTAGGCCCTTCTTCTTTTAGCCTTCTTTTAACACTGTACTTCCAAATAGTTTCGTTGTTAAGATAGTTTCATGTTGTAACCATTTTCATATACTCTTTTCTCAAGTAAAAGGCCTCTTTCTTGAAAAACATATATGGCATCTACTACTTGGTAAATCAAAGATTGTTAACTCCTTCCCGTGCCATTTACCTCGACTAAACTTGGGCCCAAGTGTTATTGGTCAGCGCGTGGTCAACGAGTCAGCCTGATGCATGAGAATAGTCTCAATACGAGCCGAAACGTAAATGCCTGTGTTATAGTCAGTTTTGGGAGAAACTGCTGGCGTGGAAGCAAACTTTAATCCTTCCGCATTTCGTAGCTATTATAAATATATTATATTTTGTAATAAAAAACTGTTTTAAAATTATATTTCATAAATAAGCAACACTTCAAACAAGTAAATTTTAATCCTTAGTGGAAGTAAACTGTCATACACTGCTTTCACTTGTGTCTTTTGCATTTTGTAGGGGTTTATTAAATTTTACTAACTAAACTGCTTTGTAACAGCAATTATGAGAACCGTGACTAACTCTTGTGGTGTACTGATAGGAACTAACGTTCGAATACGACCGTGAAATTACGATGTTAATGTTCATGAGCCCGGCTTGGGATGTTTATGATTGGCCCAGATTTCTTTTCAGAGCCCGGCTCGTGTTTATGTTTGGCCCGGCTTTCTGTTTACAAGCCTGGGTCGTGACGTTTATGTTTGGGACAAAATCTTCATCACGAATCAGATTCGTTAAAGCACGGAAAGGGGTTAACGACATAATCACAAAAAAGAATCAAATCATTTCGGGAGGGGGGAACATCATCATGAAAAATCTTATCGAAAAGGAATGATGTAAAAATAGCGGCGTCAGCAAAAATACAACGCGACGCTAATATACGAGTATTTGGCGAGGTATAAGAACACGCAGTCAAATTTTGCGAGATATCTCGGTTGATTGGCGATTCAATCTCAGAAGCCGCTGTAGCAGAGAGATGTCTTAATATATAATGAGAAATTAAGTAAGCTTAAATTTCTTAAAAGCACTGTTAAACGTTTTGGTACCCCTGTTTCAAGAGTAAATAACCAGAATTTTGCTTGGGCAGATCACGTGAGCAAGGTGTGCGATAAAGCGTTTGGTGTGACTATCAGACTTTCCCCTCTTTTAAAAAGGCTTTGAACTTAAAGAGGAGAGTTTATGTATCGGTCATTTTGACGTACACTGTGAAAAAAAAAGTTCTGTAACACCCGTTCTACTGGACCGCTTGACGAAATTCAAATTGCGTTTTTCGTATTTCGAAAGCGCGGCATAGGATATATATAAGACTTACATAGGGCATTGTTCTAATACAGGTGTTTTGTTATAAAATCGGACTTTTTCTAAAATGACATGCCAATTTTTTCCACATTTCGAGTCTACGACTCAAATGATGCCAAACTGGCAAATTTTTTAAAAGCCGCGTGAGCAGTTTTTAAAAAATCAGCTCACAAAATTTTACTTCCTCAATGTTAATTGAATTTGGTATATATTTGTTAATATCTCTTTTTCTATCAAAATCTCCGAAACAACCTTGTATTTGGCGTACATTCACTAAAACACTCAATCGATTTCGAGGGCAGCTACAGGTCCCTCCTCATCAGGTGAGTGTTTTAGTGAATGTACGCCAAATACAAGGTTGTTTGAGAGATTTTGATTGTCACATTGGCGTGTTTCTTTTCTATTCTAATCTCTTTTTCTATTAACTTTATTTGATTCTTCATTTCACATTTCGAAATTTAGCTTCATTCCAAATAAAATTCGCCGATTTTTTATTTTTAAAATTTATTTTTTAAAATTTGTATTTTTAAATAATTTTTATACATTTTTCGAAAAAAAATTTGAATTATAACCTATAAAATTTTGAACATCGTCTTAAAGTAGATGTACTTCTAGGCACACCTGTAAAAAATTAGAATTTTTTATTCAAATTTTTCTAAGATACACATGAATTTACATATTGGCGCATTTTGAAATTTGGCATATTTGTTATAAGCGATAATAACGCCAAATGTGGTTTACGCACTTCAGTAAAATTATTTGAAAGCATGAGTGATGACTTTTTTTTCCGGTCGTGTTCAATGAAAAAAAGAAAGGAAAAGTAGTTAGCTATAAATTAAAAAATTCGCCAAGGGAATTATTCTTAGCGCACACTGAAAAAATTGCGCCAAAATAAATTTTTGGATTTTAACCAAATTTTTATGAAATTTAATAATTAGGCATTTGAATCGTAGAATCGAAATATGGAAAAAAAATGGCATATCATTTCAGAGAAAGTCCGATTTTGTGTCAAAATATGCTGTGTGTTAGTACAGTGCTATATATAAATCCAATATTTAAGTCGCGCTTTCGAGACATGAAAAAAGCAGTTTGAATTTCGTTAATCGGCCCAGTAGAACAGGAGATACAGAACTGCCCCTTTTTTTGCGCTGTGTACGTAATACGTAACAGTACTGATACGTAAGTATACACTATACACTACGCCAGTGATAAAGGTCTAAAAAAACTCCAAGTTTTGAAAAACAAAATGTTTCCGGATTGGAGCCCCTTAGTTTATATGTAATAGAAGTCTCTATGGGGATCTCAGGATGGAGTCGATAAAAGACTTTATTTACCCCTTCAACGAAAAATTCTTTAACAAAGCACTTCAATGCAACCCAGCCACTGATAAAGATCTCAGAAACTTTGCAACTTAACTAAGTTTTGCAAAACAAGGTTTTGCGAATTGTAGTGGATGGATCATCGCTTTGCTGCTAGCACGAACTGCTTTAAGTTTTTGCCAGGAAATTAAAATGCGCACTAAGGTTCTTTACGGTAGTTAGAAATTCAGGTGCTACACATCAAACCTGGAGGCGAAGGAATCAGTAGTGACAAAGTGAAGCAAGCAGTTGTGCACCTAAGTTTGAATTACGTAAGCGTTTGTAAAATATATTCATGCCTACAGTTGTCACCAGTGTGCATTATGATGAAGAGATCTTGGACGTTTTACAGCATATTGGATTGAAGGATCATATTGGGTGAGTTCCTTAATTGCAGGATAAGGCGAGTTCTTTGCGGTTTCGAAAAACATATGAGCAGTAATTAACATTTGGTGGTAGATAGGATTTATTTTTAATTCTTCCTGCATAATGGAGTTAACGTATAAACTACGGCGCGTTCACTATTGATCATTTTGTGTTGTTGTTGTTGCTTATGCTCACTTGCCTGGCCCAAGCCCGCGAAATTCCTCGTGGCAAGTAGCGCAAGGTTACGCTTGTCGTTGGCAACAGCCTTGAGCACCTTATTCGTGACATTGCGATTTGACTCAGTTTCGCCCCCAATTTTGATGGAGAGCCCTCCGGGGGGGGGCAGGTCCGAAGGTCTCCTATTCCTCTCTCCTTCCACCAAACCACACGAGAGGACTTTCGGCTCGCCGCATATTTAAAGTACCGCCATGCCACACCGACACTATACACTTACAAACATCCATACCTTCTCCGGGATTCGAACACGCACCCTTCGGCACGGCAGTCAGCAACGCTAGCTACTATACCGGTTGGGAGGTTTTAGAATATTGTTCTGCAAGGCATTTATTTTTACTCTTTCCGTTATATTTGCAGTGGCCTAAGCCGGAACTGCTAGAATAAAATAGGGCGGATTATAATGGGGGAGCTCTTTGTTTTATACGTAACAGAAGCTTCCAGGCTGGAGTCGATTAAAGTCTTTATTTCCCACTTCAACAGAAAATTCTTTAACAGAGCACTTCAAAGCAACCCAGCCAACTCTGCGAACATCCTAAGATACGAAATACTCGAGGAAGACAAGAGTTTGCACCCATTTGCTTCCCACTCTTTTTACTATACCAGTGTCACTATACCTAGTCAACCAATCAGTACGCCGGACACCAAATGCGAAGGCACAATTTGGAGGGAACTTTTCATCGCTGTTTTATTCAATCGGCGCCACTCCTTCTAAATTGCTACACGTGGACCTTAATTTTGTGAACGGTTTAAGGGGTCATAGAGCATATTCAGTGCACACTCACGTGTTCAACTCAGACGCAAAGAGCATCTGTATTTTTCTCTCCTGATATTTGTCTGATATGGAGAAATCTGTTTACGGATTTCAACACGAGTCAGGCCCAATTCGGACTGGATCACGAACTGGAAAAAACAGGACTTTTTCTCATGCTAAGTGCCAGTATACTCACCGAAGTATCAAAAGCTTAAATTTGTTGTGAATACCTGTGCATACCAATAGTTATTTGATCTCCTCCGAATGCGGTTATATTTACCAGAGGGTACACCGCTGTATAAGTTAGTATCGTTATAGAATACGATAGGAGAGACATGCCAAGATATAAGGCGTCTTACCGCTAATGATATAATGAATTGTATTTGCTAGGTGGCAGAAAAACAACAAGCTGTAAGATGTATCTGCTAAGGGAAAACTACTACCTGCTGCAGGCCAGTATATAGAGCAAGTATCAGAGTGTATCTGCCAGGTGGCATAAGGCGTCTACACACTGAATGTAAATAAATGCATAATGGAAAAAATGCCGCCCAGATTGTAAAGTGGTTAGGAGAGCCGACTACTATAAGGACCCGTGGGACTGCTGTAACATGTAGTTTTGCGTCTCCTATTTTGGTTGCAATCGGCTGCAACCAAACGTATATAAACACACACACATATATATACATATCCACTCTCTTACCCGTCTGGGTGAGCTCAGTTTTTTTTTGTTCGCGTATGTTAGTAAATTATGCGCTTTTTGTTTTAAGTGATTGAATTATGTTGTTCTTATTATCCGGTTAAAGGTTTTACGACTTTAATTAATATGCATGCAATAGTTGTAGAATAATCAACAATTTAAAAGTGGAGCAGCTAAACCTAACGAAGCCACCACTTGTTTACATTATAAGTTTTTAGTAGAATAGTGAATTAGGCCAGTGTCTGCACTTTTAGTGTGCCGAGTGGCACCAAAATTAAACGTTCAGTTTTGTGCACAGAAAAATCTGCTTTCTTGCACGCTGGTCGGATTGCTTGTTTTTGCGTAGAAACTCTAATTGTAAAAACTGGTTTTTTAAACGGTATTTGGTGTTTTTTGTTTTTCTGTATTTTACAATTTTTTACGCTGTTTTGAGTTTTTATGTATTTTTGCCTTAGCACAAAGCGAGAAGGGAATTAATTGAATGAGAAATATACCTCTAAATGAAATTTGAGGAAATGAGTTGAAACGCAACAAAAAATGTGCATAATTTAATAAGCCGTACAAGGTAGTCAAGGGGTGTTCACATCAGAGTTTTTCTTAAAGAGATCCACCAGAAATATTTTGGTTGTCACTTCAAATATATTACGAGTTTTTTTTTCTTGTACTGCGAAACAAAGGAATAAAATCAAAGAACCCGAATTATTTGTAACCAGATACTTTTAATAAATGAAAACAGACATTTCAAGCTAGGTTTAGCAAAGAAAATAAAGAAATGCGTCTGAATTCCGTTTAACAACTTAATAAATAAGCATATTTTGAAAATAAACTGAACTAAAAGAACACGTTCTGAATCGTACGAAAAAAGAACTTTAAAAATGTTCGCCTTCGCTGAAGGAATCGATTTACTTTCTCTTTTTGGTGATGACTTTCCGATAACAGCTGTAGAAACAGAACGGACACCACCGCTCGATATTCTTAAGAAAACACGCAACTGGAGCAGTTAACGTTTATAAAGGGAATGAGGGGAAAAAAAAAGAAACGTATAAATTCAAAGCTTTTCAGGAAAAGAAAGTATGTAAATTATAAGAAATTTTCCCTTTCCATGCTGCGTGCCATCGCAGTGTAATTGATAGCTCGTCCGTCTAGCAATAGGAAAATCCGGAATTCGAATCAGAGCGACGAAATGGCTATTTTTTTGGTGTATCCAGCTTCGAAAAGCCTATGGACTCTACAAATTTGTCGTTCCGTATTTTCTTAACTTTACTATTATAAAGTAAAGCCATTAATATCGCTTTGAATTGATATTAGTCATGAGGAATTAGCATGAGTTAAAATTAGCAAAGTTAATTAGCATGCGTTTAAATAACTCGTCGAATAACGAGTATTGGAGAAGTTAAGCGTAGAAGAATTAGCGTAATATACGTAAATTTGCAGCACTACTTTCGAAGGTTTATATATATATATATATATGTTACCGTGAAAGACCGAAATTGGAGAATGTCAACATTCGCCAAATACGTCGGTGAAAGATCGAATATTGCATTACATTCTTGTACATTCGGACCCTCGCCGGTGTATGTCGACAATCACAGATATGCTCTGGTGTAGGTCGAAAAGAGAGGCGACTGGCCGTTTCCCATAAATGCAGTTCTAAAAGCAAGGGCCTCTTGTACTATTCAAAGTCTCGTAATAGTTTAAGTTGTTGCAATGAATCAGATTTGAATCGCATAATTTAGTAAGTTTTTTATGACTATTATTTTATTTTCTCATTTACTACGTACTGTATAATCAAGTAAGTTTTTTAACTTCTGTTATTTTCCTTTCTCATTTTGAATGTATTGTGTGTTTTAAGTACTCGTGTGTTTTTTTCGCGACTGAATGACGGAGAAGAAAATATAATATTCTCATATATTCAACATTCACCAGTAGTACATGGTGAATGTCGACATTCACCGGTGTAAGTAAGAAATAAGAGTATTTGGAAAATATATCGGACATACACCAAGCGACTATGTGAATGTTGACATTCACCGGTGAAAGTCGACATTCTTCAGATTTCGGTCTTTCACAGTAACATATATATTAGAAAATTCTGCTTCAGCTGTAGAAGTGCAAAGAACGAAAGATCATTACCTTATCAGCCATCTTAGTAAGAAAGCTGAACATTGATATGATGAATTGAGAAAAGAACGAGAAAGAGCATAAGATGTATGCCCTCACTTAACACTGCATCGGGATTTCTAAACATAACCTGCCCTGCTTTTAGAATTTTTGTAATTCTGCTGTTGAACTGTATATGTATGCCGTAGGTGCGAAGAAACTGATGCCTAACAATAAAAAAAGGGGGATTAGCAAGAGTGAAGGCAACAGCAAGCTGGTAGATTGCAAGCTCAGCGAGATTCTAAAAAACTTTAGAAACCCTTTTTTTTAAACCCCATTAAAATCTAAAAATTTTCAGATTTTTTTTTATTTCAGGTATATTTATTTTATTTTTAATTAACTTAAAAAATTATTATTTATTAGCCCAATCTGAAAATTTTCAGATTTGTTTTTTATTTCACGTATATTTATTTTATTTTTAATTAACTTAAAAAAATATTATTTATTTATTAGCCCAAACGGCGTTAGAAGCCCTTCTAGGCTAACGCCGTTTGGGCTAATAAATAAATAATATTTTTTTAAGTTAATTAAAAATTAAATAAATATACGTGAAATAAAAAACAAATCTGAAAATTTTCAGATTTGTTTTTTATTTCACGTATATTTATTTAATTTTTAATTAACTTAAAAAAATATTATTTATTTATTAGCCCAAACGGCGTTAGCCTAGAAGGGCTATTAATTTCGTTTTGGTATTTTGGGTCGAAAAGTCTGAATCACTTTTCAAATTGCTGCCACCATATATTATCGCCCTGTATTATATTTAAAAAATTAAATAATGAAGAAACTGCTTAAATGTATGTATGTTTTTCGCACTGTGAAAAAACAACGGTACTTACAGCCATCCTATTTTGAACAACGTAGTCCTCCACTCGAATATGACATCTGGAAGCCCGAATTTGTTTTATTATCAATTTCATATTTTGTAAAACTTTTATTTGTTTTTGTTTAAGAAACTCGACGATTTCAAAGCGGGCAATGGCAGCACTCTACGGAAAGAAAAACCATTTTTATCTCTAGCGCGCGAGACTGTGTATGGAAAATTCTGAAGATATGCTCTTTTTAAATTATTTCGTGCTATTGCTTCTGAATTGAATTTTAAGTGTGAAGAACTTGATATTTAATAAATAAAGGTAACACACAAAACGTTAAAAACAAAAACACCCCTTTGGGCGTAATACAAAATCTAAAAGCTTTCAGATTTTTTTATTTCTTTCTTTATTTTTATTAAAAATGTTTTAAAAATTTAGCTAAAAAATAATAGTCGTGAATGTTACGTCTTAGTGTCAAATACCAGTTACGGGAATGCCATTTATTAATCATTGTTGGAATAGGATCTCTGTAAAACGCCTCTCCCCCCATCATCGTTAAGGAGAATGTAGCTATCATAGTCGCTAGAGAATGTTAACTAAGGTTACTGAATGAATATGGATTATTTATTCCTTCAACAAGAGCCAGAGTTTACACGAGTTTTGCCGTGGATATTTTTCCAGAGATTATTTCCTTATATAATGGCATCTTTTAACTGGCTGAATTTTTGATAGAGATAACTTCAAACAAGAAACATCCAAACACGTTATGCCCCGAAATTGACGTTGAAAGCTGTGATCAGAGTTGCCGTCACTAATATCACTGGCAATATGTTCTGACGAGTAATCGACACCTTCACCCACTGGCGTAGCTAGGAGAGGCGGGGGAGTCTTGCCCCAGCCTGTACATTTTTGAGGGAGGCATTTTTCGAGTGAAACTTTATTTTATAAGGATTATTCACGTAGATAGTCGAGGTAGGTGTTGAAAAATAGTGAGATTCTGAATTCTCGTTATTTTTATTACATTTTTGAGGAAAAGCGTCTTTATTTTATTCTTTTTCACATGATTGTTGAAGGCAGAGTTAAGTTCCTCCGTTCTGAATCATTCACATGCAATGTAAATTCCAAGAAATTGGAAATTTTAGTGCAGTTTTACAAGATTATTGCTAATCAGACAGTTAAGAAAACTTCCATACATAGATAGCACCAGGAATAGGAACAAATTACTCTGTCACCTTGGTTGACAACTTTCCATGAAATAGAGAAAAATCACATTTATAGCAATTTAGAAGTATTGGCGATAAATCTGAGTTTTGTTAAGTGATCTATTAATGTAAAAGGATGCAATGAGGTCGGGTCAAAAGCAGAATTGGCTGAAAGGAAACTTGAAAAGTGACTTTGGAGGAAGTACTAAGTGGTGTAAAAAATAATTTAGAAACGTTTATGGCATTTGTGGTCAGATTTCATTAACAAAATGTTATTAGCCCAAAGGGCGTGAGCACAGAAAGGCTATTAATTTCGTTTTGGCATTTTGTTTGGTTCACTTTAAATGTCGGTTCACTTTCCAAATTGTTGCCACCAAATATTAGAGCCCTGTATTATATTTAAAGAAACTAAATAATGAAGAATCTGCATGAATGCCTGTAGATTTCTCACACTGTGATAAAACAACTGTACCTAAAGCCATCCAATTTTGAATAACGTAATCTTCCACTGAATATGGGCATCTACAAGCCCGAATTTGAAATTTGTTTTATTATCCGTTTCATATTTTGCAACTCGTTACCGAATTTTCGATTAAGAAACTCAACGATTTGAAAGCGAGCAATGGCAAAACTGTACGAAAAAAAAAAAAACATTTTTATCTCCAGTGCGCGAGACTGTGTATCGGAAATTCTAAAGATATGCTCATGCGATATTGCTGTTGAGTTGAATTTTATGGTTTAATGCGAAGAACATGATAAAAGAAGCACACAAAACGTTAAAAACACCCCTTTTGGGCGTAATGTAAAATCTGAAAGGCTTTCAGATTTTATTATTTTTTAAAAATTTGTGGCATTGCTGTTGAAGTGAATTTTACGGTTTAAGTGGGAAGAACATGATATTTAATAAAGAAATGCAGCACACAAAACATTAAAAAAAAATTGAAAAAAAAAAATTTCTATGACGCCCAAAGGCGTCATAGAAAATCTGAAAGCTTTCGGGTTGCCCAAAGGACGTTAGCCAAGAAGAGCTATTAATTTCTTTTTGGCATTTTGCTTTGAAAACTTTAAATGTCGGTTCACTTTTCAAACTGTTGCCACCAAATATTACAGAGCTGTATTATATTTAAAGAAATGAAGTAATGAAGAATCTGCATAAATGCATATATGTTTTTCGCATTGTGATAAAACGACGGTACGTAGAGCCATCGAATTTTGTATAATGTATGTTTCCGAATATGGCCATCTTAAAGCCCAAATCTGGAATTTGCTTTATTATCTATTTCATATTTTGTAAAATTTTAACGAATTTTTTTTAGTCCAAAGGGGCTTTCTCCCTGAAGGACTATTGTTTTCGTTTTGCGATTTTGCGTCGGAAACATTAAAAGTCTGTATCACTTTTCAAACTGTTGCCACAAAATATTGCAGCCCTGTATTATATTTAAAGAAATTAAATAATGAAGAATGTGCATAAATGTATGTATGTTTCTCGCATTGTGATAAAACGACGGTACCTAGAGCCATCGAGTTTTAAATAACGTAATCCTGCTGCGAATATGGGCATCTGGAAACCCAAATTTGAAATTCGGTATTTTTTTCTCCAAATGTGATAAAGCAACGGTACCTAGAGCCGTCGAATTTTGAATAACGTACGTTTCCACTCGAATATGCGCATCTGGAAGCCCGAATTCGGAATTTGTTTTATTATCGATTTCATATTTTCTAAAACTTTAGCGAATTTTTGATTAACAAACTCCAGGATTTCAAAGTGAGCAATGGCAACGTTGTACAGAAAAAAAACATTTTTATCTCCAGCACGTGAGACTGTATAAAGAAAATTCTAATGATATGCTCAGTTTAAAATTATTTTGCAATATTGTTTATGGTTTCCGTTACGTTATACTTATATTAATTATAAAAAAAAGTCTGAAAGCTTTGAGATTTTAGATTACGCCAAAAAGGGGCGTTTTTTTAACGTTTTGTGTGTCGCCTTTAAATGATTAACTATCATGTTCTTATCACTTAAATCCTAAAATTCAACTCAGCAGTAGTACCCCAAAATAATTTCAAAATGCGCATATGTTTAAAATTTCCGATACAGTCTCACGCGCTGGAGGTAAAAATATGTTTCTTTTGGTACAGTGTTGCCATTGCTGGCTTTGAAACCGTTGAGTTTCTTAATCAAAATTTCGTTAAAAGTTTTATAAAATATGGAAAAAGTTTTACAAATATACAACAAATTTCAGGTTCGGACTTCCCGATTTCCATATCCTAGTGGAGGACAACGTTTTGAAAATTTGGTGTCTCTAGGTGGCGTTGTTGTTTCGCAGCTCAAGAAACATACATTCATGCAGATTCTTCGGTAAAACTGCATATTACGGGCCAGTTTGGCGCGTTTTCGGAAAATCGCCAAATCGGTTATTTTCGCGCATTTTAGAAAATCACTAACTGATCATATTGCCGTATCAGATGGTTGCAAATTTGAATGAATCCCGTAAACATGCAAAAAATTGATCATGTAAACATGCAAAAATATCTAAAACAGAAATTCAAGAAAAACAGCAATAAAGTATTTGAAAGTTAATAACCATGTATTTTATGGGATCAAGAATATTAAAACTTTACATAATATCATATACCATTTTTAAGACAGTAGCAAAATGGAGTAAAACGTTTTAGCACGAAATTTAAGAAATTGCAATAAGCAGTAAATGAGCAATAAATGATGGGAAAGCATTGATTCATATCTGAGCTAAAACTAAAAAAAGTGCAGAAGAAAAAGGAAGATAAAATTCAAAATTCGATCTACTGAAACATGAGCAATAGTATAGCAAAAAACAAAAAGTGGTTAAACAATTTTAACTACGTAATTTATATTTTTACAATAAATTTTTATTTATAATAAGCAGTAGAAACTCGCATTTGTTTATATCCACACTAAAATGTAACAATACAATGGAGATGAAATTCAAAATGGCGCGCTCAGTTCAACCACGTGCTTAACCACATACATAATGGACACACACTTCCATTCACACAAATATGTCGCATCTTTCCGTTCAACTAATTTCATACTATTTTTACACTTAGAACATTCATACATATTCGCAATCAAACCTAATTCATGCACCATTCTATCGCACATCTTTAGCCCTTATCTTGCAACCGAATGAAATAATTAAAATCCACAGGTTCATCTCTTTTGACACCAGCCATTTTGCTCACACAATCTACTAAAAGCACAGTGGAATGACGAAAATTCAAAAAGCCCGTTAAAATACTATAAACTATAACCTTAAACCCTAACGATTTTCATGACGCCAAGAGGTTACCAGATTTGGCGGATTTCGCTTCATTTGGCGACTGGCCCCTAATCTGCAGTCTAGCCCAGATTTTATATTAACCCAAAGGGGCGTTTTTTTAACGTTTTGTGTGTTGCCTTTATTTATTAAATATCATGTTCTTATCACTTAAACCCTAAAATTCAACTCAAAAGTAGTACCGCAAAATAATTTTAAAATGCGCGTATCTTTAAAATTTCCGATACACAGTCTCACGCGCTGGAGGTAAAAATATTTTTCTTTTGGCACAGTATTGTCATGGCTCACTTTGAAATCGTTGGGTTTCTTAATCAAAAATTCGTTAAAAGTTTTAAAAAATATGGAATCGATAACACAACAAATTCCAAATTTCAAGTTCGGGCTTCCCGATTCCCATATCCTAGTGGAGGACTACGTTATTCAAAATGCGATGTCTCTAGGTAGCGTTATTGTTTCGCAGCGAAAGAAACATACATTCATGCAGAGTCTTCATTATTTATTTCTTTAAATATAATGCGGGGCTCTAATATTTGGTGGCAACAATTTCAAAAGTGAACAGATATTTATAGTGAATCAACACAAAATGCGAAAACGAAATTAATAGCCCTTCTTGGCTAACGCCCTTTGGGTTAATAAATCTCTTGAATTGCGCCAAATTGTTGTGTTTTTTCCTAATCCTCAAAGCCAGATAGATTCCTTCAAAGAACATAAAAATGCTAGGTGTTTGATCGTATTGGCGTAGATAAAGCAAGAACTTTCTACGAATTAACTCGTAGTTGAGGCCTAAACACAAACTTCGACCTACGAGATAATACGTGTTAAAGCGTAAATGTTCTCAGTTTAATTCACATTTTACGCTAAAGGCGCAGTTCAAACAACAGAGATACATTTTTTTTGCTCTTGGATTAACTTATATACCACTTCTTTATTTCGACATAAGAAAAACAACAGTAATTCATATTATTCTTCTATTCAGGCACAAGGACGATTGCTAACTCGTTTGTGGTCAAGAAACTTTAAATGCGAAACAAAACTGGATAATTGAAGTAAGAACTTTAATACAGAAATTCCAGCTGAGATCATGAGTAAGAAGTAGTAAGTTAATAAGAGCTTAGTTTTCAGAGAATATCGATTAAATAACATTCGCATCCCATGGAGCAAGACCACATATAGGGTTTTCATTTCTTTAAGCAATTGATTTTGTTATTATAATCTAAATCAATGCTTTGACATTCATTTAGTCTCAACCATTTCTTATGCTTAACAAATGTAACAGCCCACTGATGAGGAAAAAATCGATCCAAATGGTTTTCTCTCTCTGTATTTTTTCTTTGCTGAAATTTTCGTTGTAATTTAATTCATAATATTAATCTCATGGTGACTGATAGTTTCTTTCCTTTGCCTGGGAGAAAACAAATCTGAAAGCTTTTAGGTTTTATATTACGTTCAAAGGGGTGTTTTTGTTTTTAACGTTTTGTGTGTTACCTTTATTTATTAAATATCAGGTTCTTCGCACTTAAACCATAAAATTCAATTCAACAGCAATATCGCAAAACATTTAAAAGAGCATATTTTTAGAATTTTCGATACACAGTCTCGCGCGCTGGAGATAAAAATGTTTTTTTTTTCGTACAGCGTAGCGATTATTCCCTTTGAGATTGTTGAGTTTGTTAATGAAAAATTCTTTAAAATATTTGCAAAATATTAAATCGATAATAGGACAAATTCCATACGTTATTCAGAATTTTTTGGATGTAAGTACCGCTGTTTTTGTTCACAGTGCGAGAAATATACACACATTTATGCAAATTCTTCATCATTTAATTTCTTTAAATATAATACAGGGCTTTAATATTTGGTGGCAACAATTTGAAAAGTGGACTGACATTTATAATGAGTGAACCGACTCAAAATGCCGAAACGAATTTATTTGCCCTTCAAATTTGCCCCAAAAAAAACAAAAAGTGGTTAAACAATTTTAACTACGTAATTCATATTTTTACAATAAATTTTTATTTATAATGGAAAGTAGAAATTCGCATTTGTTTATATCCTAACTAAAATGTAACAATACAATGGAGATGAAATTCAAAATGGCGCGCTCATTTCAACCACGTGCTTAACCACATATAATGGACACACACCTCCATTCACACAAATCTGTCGCATCTTTCATTTCAACTAATTTCCTACTACTTTTTCACTTAGGACATTCGTATATATTCGCAATCAAACCACAATTCGTGCACCATTCTATCGCACATCTTTCGCCCTTATCTTGCAACCGAATCAAATAAGTAAAATCCGCACGTTCAACTCTTTCGACGTCAGCG
Source organism: Stegodyphus mimosarum (assembly GCA_000611955.2). NCBI lineage: Eukaryota > Metazoa > Arthropoda > Arachnida > Araneae > Eresidae > Stegodyphus > Stegodyphus mimosarum. The sequence continues at coordinate 83,380 of KK113143.1, forward strand.
ATTTTGCTCACACAATTTACTAGAAGCACAGTGAAATGACGAAAAATTCAAAAAGCCCGCTTAAATGCTATAAACTGTAACCTTAAATCCTAACGATTTTCATGATGCCAAGAGGTTACCAGATTTGGCTCGATGTCGCTTCATTTGGTGACTGGCCCGTAATCTGCAATCTAGCCAAAAAGGAAAATGGGTCAGTTCTATATCTCCCGTTCTGCTGGGAAATTTGACAAAATGCAAATTGCGTTTTTCATGTCTCGAAAGCGACTTAGGATTTATATTAGATTTAAATGTAGCATTGTCCTAACGTAGGTATTTTGACTCAAAAATCGGACTTTTTCTAAAATAACATACCAATGATTTTCCACATTTCGATTCTACGACTCAAATTATGCCTAGATATTAAAATTCATAATTTTTTGTGAGAAATTTATGGAGATATTTAAAAATTTATCTTCGCGGGTTCTTTTTTTTCAATTTGCGCCGAGAATAATTCACTTGGCGAACTTCTTAATTTACAGCAACCTATTTTCCTTTCCTTTTTTCCATTGCGCACGGACGGAAAAAAAGCATCGTTTATACTTTCAAATAATTTTAAAAGGTTGCATAAATCACATTTTCGTTATTATTATAATAAATACACCAGATTTCAAAACACATGAAAATGTAAATTCATGTATATCTTAGGAAATTTTGAATAAAAACTCTAGTTTTTTGCATGTATGCTTTGAAATAGATCTACTTTAAGATGATGGCAGAAATTTTATAGGTTATTATTCAAAATGTTTTTCGAAAAATTTATAAATATTATTTAAAAATACATCAAATGAATTAATGTATAAAAAATAATCATAATAAATCATAATAAAAAAATTCGGGAATTTTATTTGGAATGAACCTAAATTTTGAAATATGAAATCAAGAAACAGGTAAGTTTAATAAAAAGAAGACATTAATAAATATATACCAAATTCAACTAACATTGAGGAGCTAAAATTTTGAGAGCTAATTTTTTAAAAATTACTCGGGCTATTTTTACAGTACTTGGCAGTTTGGTATACTTTGAGTCATAGAATCGAAATATGGAAAACATCTGGCATGTCGTTTCAGAAAAAGTCCGGTTTTGTGTCAAAATACCTATATTAGAACAATGCTATATATAAATCTAATACATGTCTTAAGTCGCGAATTTGAGACATGAAAAACGCAAGTTAAATCTCGTCAGTCGGCCCAGTAGAACTGTTCTTTTTTTTTCATTTTCATTTTGGTCATTTTGGCATTTTTACGTCCTTTATTAACTTCTGGTAAGTAGTTTCGGTTCTTCGAAACGAATCGGAAATTTATTTCATACTTTTGCCGGTTTGTCAGTTGTGTGAAATATGAATCGTTCGTACATTGCCGGCTAGTTTTAGGCATTGTATACCAGGCGCGATTTCAAACTTTGCCGGTAATGTGTATAATACTTATACACTGACTACCAGTAAGTATTTGGACACCTATGCAAATGACGATATCTGCAGTCCTAAGGTACGTCACGGACTCCGCCGGAATATATCGTGTAGGAAACAGCATCGGTTTTAGTCGCATGCAAGATGCCTCGCAGTTCGGAGCTCTCTCATTTCGAGAAAGGTATAATTATAGGGTATCACAAATGTGGCCGATCCTTAAGGGACACATCTAGCGATCCGAAGTACCCAAAATCGACAGTGGCCTGTGTGATTAAAGAAGTGGAAGGTGAGCGGGGATTGTCGGAATGTGCCCCGAGTCGGCAGACCAAAGAAACTGGGACCGACGAGTGCTGTCCAGAGAAATTCGGAAGAACCACACCCAACCGATGGCCCTCATCCACGAGAAGTTTCAACAGGCATCCGGGAGTATTGTTTCAATGAATACCATCGGTAAGGAAGCACATCTGCTTGGTTTTCACGGTCGTGCTGCTGCCCATAAGCCTTTGATCACAAAGTCCAACCGCGCTATTCCGTTAATGTGGTGCAAAGCACATCGAAATTGGACCGTAGATCAGTGGAAACGGGTTCTTTACAGGGACGAATCAAGGTTCACCCTTTACCGTTCGGATGGCAGGGTCTGGCGTCTACCTGGAGAACGTCTCCTGCCAGAATGCATCGTGCCAACAGTCAAGTTCGGCGGAGGTACAATTATGGTCTGGGGGTGTTTCTCCTGGTATGGGCTGGGACCCTTGGTCCCCATTCATAGTAAGCTGAACTCCGATGCCTACTGCACTATTTTGGATGACAATGTGCTTCCTACGTTGTGGCAGTTTTACGGGTTGGACCCCTGTTACTTTCAGGACGACAATGCCAGTTGTCATGTTTCGACGTTAACCAAGGCTTTGTATGGTGCGAATGGAGTTCATCGAATGGACTGGCCTGCCCAGAGTCCAGACCTGAACCCTATCGAGAACCTCTGGGACGAGTTGCATCGCCGAATTCAGGGGTGCACTACCCGTGCAAAATCGGTGAAGGAACTTCTATGTCTTCTCCAAGCCGAGTGGAAGAAAATACCACTAGCCGTCATACAAAGACTTGTGGAAAGTATGCCCCGGAGGGTCCACGCTGTAATTACCTCTCGTGGAGGCTCTACCAACTATTGATTTTGAATAAAGTTAGTTTTTCTTTACAGTTTTTCTTTTCTATAACAGTTGTCCAAATACTTATTGGTAGTCAGTGTACTTCTGTGTTTACTGTTATTAATATGTACTTGTATACAGCGCCCATGCGTATTTATATGTGTTTTTGAACTGTTGTACTTGCTTTTTTGTGATATATGTACATTTTGTGAGTGTTATTATATTACGTTCAAGCGTTTATTTCTATTTGCGCACTGGTGAGCTTATCACAATCGGCCGCTTGCTGCGGTTTCTGCTCTTACTATCTTGGCTGGTTGCAGTTAGAAAAAGTATCTCTTATAGTTTCTATCAGACTCGATTAGCAATACTCCTATGGGGTTGTAGGCCCTAGCGGTAAGGTCGCTGAACACTGGTAGTTCGGGCCGAATCTAGCGAATGGGCTGGTTGCATTGGCATGCGTTTTCGTGGTTCCCCGTGTGAAATGAATATACGAGCTACCTTTCTTTAGAACGTTCTCCACGAAGGCATCCCGGCCCTTAGGCAGGTAGTTCACGAGACTTTGCCGTAATCAAATGAAACCAAGAAACCAAACTTAATGGTGAATTATGATGCATAATTATGAATCTTTACATCACTCACCACGCCAAATGGTGTCTCTTCTGAATCCATTTTAAATCAATTTTATAATACATTTGTAGAAAAAAGAGTCCTTACGTACAGTCCTTACGTACAGATGTCACGCAAAAACATCCTTAAAGTGCATTCCATAGCGGCCAAAATGGGTATGTTCGTTCAAATATGATACCTCATGATTACAGTACTTCCTTTACTTCGCACGGGCAAGTAAAAAGACCTGAAATGAAAAACCTATTCCTAAAGGGGCGTTTTTGTTTCATTTACACATACATACACGTTTCGAAGGCATTTGGGCTAACTCCACATTGGGCTAAAAATATTTAAAAACAGCGTATCTATAGAATTTCCGATAGGCAGTCTCGCACGCTGGAGATAAAAATGTTTTATTTCCTACAGTGTTGCCACTGCTCGCTTTAACATAAGTATATGTCTGAAGATTGGTACCCAGTGTGTGTGCTGTACGAGACAAGAGTTCAGCTATGAATTCGTGGCCATAAAAGTTTAAGTAAAACTCGACAGCTCCAAGAAATCTACAAATTTATGATTCATTCTACTAAAAGTAATTTAAAAACAAGTGTGAGGAAGTTTGTGTTTGAAAGCAAGAATTTATGGCCTATGTTCGAAACGTTTTCAAAAACATCTGTTGTATTTACTACTTGTTTGATTTATAGACAAACATAAAGCAGTAGGTTTCGTTATTTTTTGAAATTTGCTGCTAGAAAAACAGCAATTCAAATATGGAAACTTTGAAAACTTTGCTGGACTTTGATTAGAATAATAAAACTATTGAATATATACTAAACAGGTGACAATGACAAGATGGACGTATTTTATATATACTGAAACAAAAACAGCAGTTTAAATAAAAACTAACAAGGCATACTGAAATAAATATTAACAGAAGGCATTAAAAAAAGTGGAGTTTATTAATCGGTATCTGCTTTTACAAGCAAGTTATTATTTACAATTTTTGCAGATCGTAATATTCAGTAAAAAATCTGAAATTATCAGAATCTAAGTCTATCAAACTCTGGTCTTCCTTTATTCCCTTTTAAAATTAGGTGCCTTGAAAATATTTGTCGAGGCTTATAGACATTTAAAGTACATTCATGAATGAATAATGTACGAAATTACAGTCCTAATTACAGTAATTAATGTGTTATTAAAGGAATTTCTATAAGCGAATTCCTTTCGTAAGGAGCTTATAAATGTTTTGGTAGCTTATAAATGTAAAATAAAATAAATATAAATGTCTTATAAATACATTTGGGTTAAGTTACATTTGTGGATTATTTAGGTTTATCGAAAGCAGGAGACTTGAAAAATGTGCAGTTCCCTCATCCGGATTCGAACTTCGGATCTCCCGATTGTTAGCCTGACGTGCTTTCGATTACAAGGCAAAGGCAATCGGTAAAGAGGGAGAAAATACTTTACATTCTTCCCCACTTAAAGGGCAACTGTGAAGGAGGGGATCCAACCACCAAATCCTGGTGATGGATAATTATCCGGTACTCTTCTGTTATCCGAACTGGATCCAGAAATGTATGTGTGCATGCATGTATGGATGTGTTCATGTATGCATGTATATATGTGCTTACAAACGTATGTTTATGTATACATACACAGATGCGTGAACACATCCATCCATTCATCCATCCATCCATCCATACATACATATGTGCATACCTACATATATATTTGAATCCGGTCTTGATAACAGAAGAGTAGCAATTATCCTCAACATCTTTTACTTCGGGCGCCACTGCAGAGTCCTTTATAATGTTTTGCAGCAGGGAGCATGAAAAATCAGCAATGCCCTCGCCGGGATTCGAACTCCGGACTTCCCGATTGCTAGCTTCCAGTTACGCCACGAGTGGATGCGGCAAAGATGAATAAGATAACTGTAACGTTTCCGAGCTTTTATGGAAAAAAATTTTTAACTTAACAACAAATTCATTCGTGGTTAAATAATGGATGAATAGCGTAAATCGTTACATTGCTATATCTTACAGAAGGGAAAAAGCCTTTTCTCTGACTACATATCTATTCAAATCCACTGCTTCGTCTCTTCTAACAAAAGATCAGGCGAACACCCTTAAACAAGTCGGCATCATTAAAGCATTAGTGGATAGAGACCCATTAGCCTTCAGGACAATCTCCATCGCCGATCGTTTCCACCTTGGCCCTAAAAATGAGTTTCTTTAAGTGAGTCCGTAAGAGGAAGTCTAATAATAACCAGCTCTTTGTTTTTCTAATGATCCATTTGCTGTTACAGTTTGTCACAATAACTTATATATGAGTGAATTACACCCAAGCATATGAGAAATATATGCGTAAGAGGATGCTTTGGTTTCAGTATTTGGTTTATTTGAATATGGCAAAGCACTAGGGCTATCTACCTAAGCGAAGGGATGTCTTTGTGAAGGACGTTCTAAGGTAAAGCGGCTGGTATTCACGATACACACGAAGAAAACCAGGAAAACGCTTATGCAACTAGCCAGTTCGTTTGGAATAGAACTACCGATGTTCAGCGATTTTATTGCTTGGCCGCTGTTGGAACCTGCCTAAGAGGAAGAATGCCTTCGTGGAGTACATTCAGAGGACAAATGGCTTGTATTCATGGTGCATATAGGAAAAACCACGGAAAACAGCTAAGCCCGCTCGCTTTCACCATTGCTTATTTGTACCAGCTCGACGGCTTTCTGGTGCTTCTCCTCATTTATCTATTTTCTAGTACAAATTTCAATACTTTTTACATTATGAGAAAGAAAATAATTCATTAGTATAAATTTCTATATATAATTGCATTATAATCAATCTTAAGTTTGTTGAGATACTCTTTCGATGCTTTGCATTTGTCGTTTAGAGGTAGGATTCGCCCGGGTATCTCACCGTTCCACAAGAACCTGTAGGTTCGAACGCTGGTTAAACTACAGGTATTCAGCGGTATTAACCATTTGGCCACTGATAGGGAGTTGCATTTAAAAATATAATATTTAACATAATTGTGTGAGTTGAATAATATTTTGAATAATTTTTTTACAGAATGAGGAAGATGCTGTTGTTTTTACTATGTAAACTTCGTATCAAGTAGAAATTATTGACACTTCATTTACTGAAAAGTTTTGCAAGGCGACCAAAAGCGATGGTATAAACAAAAATGCAAGGCTAAATTTTGAATACTTATAAATTAGGTCACTGTTACTTTTACTAAGACAAAACTTGGGATTAAAATTCAGAATAATCTCTCAGAGCTGTTTCAAATGGTGCTCAGATAGGGTGATGCATAGGCCTGCTTTCTTTTTAATCTTGCCCTCAAAAAAAAAAAAAAAAAAAAAAAAAAAAAAAAAAAAAAAAAAAACATAAAATATTCCAACATTAATACTCGTGGAACTATCTTTAATAAGTCTGTTCAGATTTTTGAGTTTGCTGACGTTATTGACATAGTCGCACGCACTCTCGAGTCAATTAAAGAGAGGCTTTTACATGTCTAGAGACTGCAGATTTAGAGAATTAATTTGCAATAGCCGTATTAGAATACGTTTTTTGGCAATATGTCAAAATTTCTTGTAATTTTTTGTTCTCTGATAAAGGACAAAGTATTAATTCTGCTCATTTGGGTTTGCGTTACGTTGCTCATTTTGGTCTGCATAGGCGTTTTCGTGATTTTGCCGATGTATATACGAGCCGGTTCCCCTTAGAAAGTCCTTCATGAAGGCATCTATCCTCTTAGGCAGATAGCCCTCGAGGCTTTGCCGAATTTACATAAACCAAACCAAACCAAACCAAACCAAACCAAATCTTTAATCATAAAGCTAAAAAGACAATTATAAATGGATTAACAGCAGGAGATGCAACAGCAAACTGGTAGAATGCGAGCTCAGCGAGAGCATGTAAAACCTTAACAAACCCTTTTGGGTGAGCATTAAAATTCGAACCCTTTCAGGTTATTTTTTATGCAGACTAGTGAAAAGTTTAGATCAATACAATTTTTTTAAAAAAGAAAATTTTATTCTTGGAATTCTTAAGAAATTGTTGTTCTAGAAAATAGTGGTGAGCTGAGTTTCTGAATAAAAAATTCGTTAAATTAAAAAAATATGAAACAGATAAACAAAACAAAATCGAAATTCAAGATTTGAGCTTATATGCCCATATTCGGTTGGAGGACTACGTTATTAAAAATTTGATGTATCTAGGTATCATTGTTTTGTCACAGTGCCCGAGAAACTTACATACATTCATGCAGATTCCTAAATATAATACAGAGAGATAATATTTTGTGGCAAGAAGTTGAAAAGTGATAGACGTTTATAGTGATTTTATGCAGAGTGTCGTTCCTTGACCGATAATCCTTCTGGGCTAATGCCCCTTTGGGCTAAAAAGAAAAATATTTCAAAACCAATGAAATTTTTTGACCGTTAGGTGATTATTAGATTGGGATCCTGAAGTAATAATTGTGTGGGAATATTATTACCGTAATCTATAAATGAATCCAAAAATATATAAACAAATATAAAAAAAACTATAAATCTACAAACTAAAATCTATAAATTTATAAACTAAAATCTATAAATCTATAAACTAAAATCTACAATAACTACTACATAATCTAAATTCTAAACTAAATCTAAAATCTATAAAAAATCTATAAATCTAAATAAAAGTATTTCTAAAAATCTATAAATTACTTGCGTGAATATGCTTTCAATTTGCTAAGTATAACAAAAATATAACTTGTAGAATAGCGTACTCTAATAAATAACAAGGACGTGTCCCTGAACGAAGAAAATAAAATCAGCCTGGAATTATTTTAGGTTATTCTTTTAGCCGAAACCTTTAGGAACACTTAGAGCAAAAATTCTAATTCCTGAAATTAAATATTTTGGCTAAATTTTGTCGTACGGGAATCAGTTTTTCTGCCTGAAAAATTTCGTGTATCATATTTCAACGAAAATATCCGTTTTGACCGCTATCGAGTGCAATTTAACGGTGTTTTTGCGTGATATCTGTACTAAGGACAGAATAAAGGACTCTTTTTTTTTTCTCAAACGAATTACAAAACTGATTTAAATGAATTCAGAACAGATTTTTTTCGTAGCATCTGTACGTACATCTGTACATCTGTACGTACATTTTCGTAGCATCTGTTATGCATGTCGCATAACTCAAAAACGAGTAATCTCAGAATGTTGAAATTTTGTATATAGCATTTCTATACCATGTAGATGTGCATCTCCTGTTTTGCTTGCAATAGACCGTACACCAAAAGTATATAAATAGATGCATATATAAATATATATCCACTCTGTTACTCGGCTCCAGCGAGCTCAATTTCTTTATTCTTATATGATTGTAAATTGTACATTTTTTGTTTTAAAAATGATTGAATTATGCAGGTTTTATCTTCCGGTTAGTTTTTATGCCTTTAGTTAATCTGCATGTTATATTTGTAGAATTATCAATAGTTTAACTGCGGCTAAGGGTAATTTTTTTTTACCATAACAGCCATATTTGTTTATGTTTGAAATTTAGCAGAATAGGGGAGTTGTTGTTAATCTAGGGAAACTAAGCTTTGCAACAACAAAGTAACGTCGTCTTTTATTATTGCGAATTAAATTATGCTTAGTCCATTCTGGAGTTGAGTTATCAAATTATTCCCTATATTGACTGAGCGTAGCGTCCATGACGAATTAAGTCAGTCTCCACGCCTTCAGCGTCTTTTTGCCGAGTGAGACCAAAAGCAAACGTTCAGTTTTGTGCACCGAAAAATCTGCCTTCATGCCCGCTGGCCGAATTGTTTGTTTTTGCGTAGAATCTGTAATTTTAATTGTAACAATTTTTTAAAAATTGTTTTAACAGTATTTGGTGTTTTATGTTTTTCTAAATCTTTGACTTTTTAATGTAGATATTTTGAGTTTTTATGTATTTTTGCCTTGTCGCGAAGCGAGAACTGAATTAATTGAATAAGGAATATATCTCAAATGAAATTCGAGAAAATAAGTTTAAATGAAAGGCAGGAAAAGATGCGTATAATTTAATATTCCGTACAAGGAAGTCATGTGGAGTATATATCAGATTATTTTTTAATGCGTATAAACTTTAACTTAATATATCTATAGGGACTAAGGGACAATAGAAAGAACTATATTTTGTAATGGTTACAACAAAGAAGCTAAAACATGAAAATTGCACTATTTAGAACAAAGACATGAATATTTTTGTAATTAAAAACCATTCTTTAACGAAAGGAAATGTTTACGAACGGTTGCAAGAATGAAAGCCGAGTATTGAGTTTTAAAGACATACTACGCATCCCGATACCTTACAAATTTCTATGTATAAGCAATTTTAAGCTGGAAATTCATCTTCAAGAGAACTGTGTGCGAAACTTCTAAGCTGACTGCACATCTGATTAAAAAATTTCCGTTGGTCGGCAAGCTTTTCTGCTACAATTAAAATAGGTCAGTCTTTTAATGTAAACGGTTAAAAGTTATAAGACTGTCATTCAAGTAATATCTTAAAATCGAGTTTGATGCCTGTATTTGTGTACAATAACGATGACCAAAATTAGGAATTTACGTTTTTGGGTTCTTTAGTGTTAATCGCACTCCAGCGATGAATCGAGATTTATGGCAACCTATGCTATTCTCAGCATTTCCTCCTTTGCACGTGGTTCGATTAAATAGTTGCTTATTATAAGGATTATCGGAAGTACCCGATGTACACTTAAGTTAGATTAAGAGTAATGCATCTAACAAAAGAGAGAACGATACTGCTGTAATCCTCCTCTAATAACGATGCAAAAAATAAGAGTCATAGTCATACATTTTTCAGTATGATGCGATATGGAACCCACATAAAAATTTCTATAGGAAAATGAACTAATTCTCTGTCATTATATCAGCAACAATGGCACGCATTTTTTTTTAATGATTTTTTGTCTTTTTAAACAAATGGTCGTAAAAGCTCAAGTTCCATTCAATATTTCATCTATATTCAATTTTAGTCGATTAAATGTGGCAAAAAATTTATCATAATTGATCAGAAATCAATAACGCGAACAAACAAACACGCAAACATTCTTCTTTCTATGTATAGATTTTGTAAAATTTAAAAATTTTGGATTAATAAACTCTACAATTTGAAAGCCGGAAGAAGAAACACTTGGAAATAAAGCATTTTTATTCCAAAGCGCGAGACTATTGCCACTCGGAAAAATGAGTGCGAAAATTAGCACTTTCAGAATTTTCAATCAATATTTCGGCTGATTAAAAGTCATTACGAAGATGGGAATAATCGAAATGTCTTCCCACGAATTTTTGGTATCGTAAATAATGTGTTTAATGTTTGGCAATGCTAATTTTACTTCCTCGTAAAACTTAATTTTATATTAACAAACTCTAGGATTTCATAGCGAGCAGTGGCAACAACTTTCGAAATAAAGCAGATTTTTATCTCCAGCTTGCGAGACTGTCGCCATTCCTAAAAAACGAGGGCGAAAGTGATCGTTTTTTTGAGGTTTTAATTAATATCTCTGATTTTAGCTACTTTTTTGGGGGAAAAACGTGGATGTTGACCTTTTCCAGGACCCAGAAAAGAATGGTAGAAAGTTTGACGGTAGCTGTAGAAGTGACTGAGTTATTAGAGGACAACTAAACACACAGACTTTCTTTTATATATATATATAGAGAGAGAGATAGTTATCTATTCATACCGCCCAGATGGTATAGTGGTTAGAGGAGCCGATTATGATGCCGAAGGGCCCGGGTTCGAATCCCGGAGAAGGCACGGTTGTAACTATCCGTACCTTCATAAGAGGTAACGGTGGCTGCCTATCAGATGCCTCCAGAATAAAATGGCCACCAGTTTTGGCCTTAAGAGTGGGCCGAAAAAAAAAAAGGCAAAATAGTCCCCTCCCCGTATTTAACCGAAAGAAACAATGGCCGACAAAACGGAATTAAACGGGATCCAAAATTTTCTCTAGGAAATCCGCGTTCTTGAAATGGCGGCAGGAGAAAATGAGAAAATGGGCGTCGAATGCATTGTGGAGAACGACGAAACTCGTTCACGCGACCAAAAATAATGCTGGAAGAATGTTGCCTCTACCGGTGGACTTTTGTGGGTATTTGTCAGGAAGCGTTGCTTGTAATGGTTCCCGATCGTAGTTGTCACTGCACTTATGAACGAAATTAAAAAGAACATTAAAGAAGGAACGAGCATTTTTTTCCGACTGTTGGAAGGGGTAAAAAAAACAGAACTTTAACAATCTGGGTATATCCATTGTAAAGTAAATCACAAAGATAATTTCGTTGATCCTGAGCTGACACACAAAACGCAAAATACAGAATGCATAGGAGGAAATGCTGAATGGAGAAATAAAAAGCACCGTTGAACAGCCCTCCACAACCTCGAGTCCTACCTAGCTGAGTTTCTGCAGAGGAAAAGACACGTTGCAAATCATATATTCGATGACGTTCTAAAGACAATCGCGAAACATTTTTTACCGGAAACTAAAATGTAATTATATTCCAGAAAACGAATATTATACGAAAGAACCAGTTACTGTTATGAGTTTTTAAGAATTTATACTCACTGAGGTGATTTCCGTTACGAATTATTTCAGAAGCTTTAGCAGTGGGCTGTTTTCCGATATGCATTTCTTCTTTCAGATACTTTTCCTTATTCCTTAAAAGTGGTTTCCATACTGGGCCATGGCCTTCTTCATAAGGCTTTAAATCTGAAGTATTAAATGTCACTGGAATAAAGGTATCCAGAATTTCTGCAGTTAAGTTATAAATATCTGTGCTTTTGGCTACTTCACTGAGCAAATTCGGATCAACAGACCATGTACTTTGTGTTTTATTAATAGGGTTTTCGTTTGTAACATGAGCATAAAAAGCAGCTTCATTCCCTATGCTATCATTTTCAGTGAAAGAGTTAATATTTGTTTTGGATGAAATGCGTGATGCCATCTCATCATAATCTTGCATGTTCTGTAACTCATATTCGATATTTAATTTTCCGCTGTAATGCACAGTCGTTGGTTCATTTTCAAATTGCCAATCGCTAAGTATGACAACTGTAGTAAATGAACTTAGAATTTGAGATGAAACTTTTGAATTATTATCCGAATAATCAGGATTATTAGCATTGATCATATAAGTTTTATGTTCTTCGTCTTTGAAATCAGGAGCAATCGGTCTGTAGGATAACGTTTGATCGTTTGCAGTAAAATAAGGTATATATTGATGATTGTTGGCACTGTATAATTTATTTTGATTTACGTTAGGAAATTTATGATGCTTCTGTTGATTAAATATTCTGCTTTCTAAACTGTTGGCATTCAGTTTGCCGTATAAAAAATTACCTCCATTTATTAAAGTATCTTGTAAGTTTTCATAATTTTCTTCCTGAGAATTTCTTTCTGTAGTACGAATAAAATTCTCTCTATCGCTTTGAAAGTTCAAATTTTGTTGTAAAATGTTTTCAGGGATTGGAACATCATCAATAACATGCTCACTGTAAGGTACATTTTCAAAATTCTGTTTACGTGAATTTCCTTCCATAAAATTTTTAAACTGTTCTTTATATCTTAAATTATTCGGATTCTGATTTAAAAGTTTGTCGGTGCTCGGAGACTTATCAGCATTATGTTCGCTATAAGGTAAATTTTCATAATTCAGCTTATGGAAGATTATATCTGTTGCATATCCCAGAATATGCTTACTGTAGGGTAAAGTATTCGGATTCTGCATTTTGAGAGATGATTTATTGGAATACAGTTTGTTTAAAATGGCGTTCGTGGGAAAATTTAAGTTTTTTCCATCATGCTGTGATTCCAGTCCAAAGCTGCTTTGAGGTTTATACTGGTTAGATTGTAAACCGACAAAATAATGTTTACCATATTGTAGACTGTCAGCATTCTCATTTCTCGACATCATACTCATATCACTTTCAGGTAATTTTCTGTTATCATAGCCAAGTATTCCCTTCTCGATAGGGACATCCGCATATTTCAGGAATGAAGGAAAAGTTCTTGTTTCGTTGACAGAACTTGGTGGCTTATTTTCAGCCATGCGAAGAAACGCTTTAAGGGTTTCTTGTATATTTTGCTCCAGGAGTTTTGATTTTCCTGTATCCCTTTTTATAGAAAATACCACCTCACTGTCCTTCTGGAGCAAGAGATTAGTTTTTTTAAGAGTCTGTGGAATAGGGAAAATTTTCATGATATGTTGTAAGTCGGGCACCTGCTGTTCCGTTTGATCTTGGCGAGGTCTTTCAACTATATAAGTCCGCTGAAAGTTATTATTTAAATCTCTTTTGCTTCTGAGTTCTACTTGGCTTGACTTTGTTGTTATGTTACTTACGGTTGAATGCTTTTCGATGTTAATTTCCTGAGGCAGCTCTTTGTTTAGTGTATGAAGTTTACTATGCACATTACTGGATAGGATATTTAAGAACACAGGATTAAGTTGATTAAGTATTTCGCCAGGAATAGAGTCATTTTTTATAGGAAATTTAATATCTTTGTATAAATATTTATGAGCAATATAGTCTTCTGGTGTATTGCTTGTGTTCTTCCTGTCTTGTTGATATATGTCAGAAAGCCATTTTCGTGCCGCTTCGTTTATTACGGAAGGATGTGTATTTGAAAACGTTTCATTAATCCTTGCAGTTAAAGCTGGAGGTTTCTTATATTTTTTAATATGGTTAACAGTTATCTTCTGCTCACCTTCAAATTCCATTATCTGTGAATGTTGGTTCTTTGAAGGAATAACTTTCATAAGACCAAATGCAGTTGAGGATATCCCTTCTGCAGAGAGGAGAACAATAAAATAATTACTATTTAAAACATGCGATTCGTCTTAAATATTACTATTTAAATCAGTCAATAATAAGTTAACAGTTCTGAAGAAAAGAAACACTGTGGTTCTTTATGTTCTTATAGATGTTTAATAGCAGAGGAAGCTTGTTTAAATTATTTATAATTTTGTTCATGATGAATGTTAAAAACTTCTGGTATTTGGTATTTTTAAAGCTTTACATAGTTTAATCCTCTAACAGGCCCACCAGCGGCCTAACAGTAAACTTGCTGAATACTGATTTCCGACTTGGGATCGAATACCGGCGAACAGACTGCCTGCATGGTTGGTTTTGGGGGTTTTCCCCATGTGTAAAGAGGATACGGGCCAGTCTCTTTTAAAAAGGCATTCCAGCATAGGCGGATAGCACTTGAGTTGATTTGCCTTAAACATTTGGCTACATTTGGCGTATCAGTACGTCATGTATTTGTTTGGGAAAAGATGCACACGTCGTTCTGATACGCCATTGAAACTGAGACGAGATTTAGCTAGTTCATTCTGGTTTATTTCAAAACAATGTGTACCTGTTGCAACAGAACCAAAATTTTCAGTAGTTTAATGAACCTTGTTTGGGAAGCACAACCCCATAACGTACTTACTGAAACTCCCGTCGACCACAAGAGACGGCGCCAATTGCGCCAAACCAAAAACAAAAACGCATTTACTAAGTACAAGCATTTACTAAGTCTATTCTTATTTTTTTTTTCAAATTTATTTTCATTTATTTATATTTAATTTTTCATTAAAAATTTCCATTATTTTTATTTTTTCCATAAAAGGCCATATCGCGGCCATTAACACATTTTTTTGAGGCCAGTAAGATTCCATAACTTTCGAAATATTGAACAGCATGCTCTTCTGTAGTAGGCAGGTCCCAAATTTTAATAATTGTTTTTCGAAAATGCGTGATAAAGGGAAAAAAAGGAGTTTTTATTCAAGAATAATAACTAACACGTGTAATCAAGGTTACACCTAACCCAGCATGTTTGAAAAAGACTTTTCTATTTTTTGCCAAAAATCGCGTAGTTTGGCATTTTTTCTTTAGTAGGCAAAAATGGTCGATGGGGTTTTACGTAAGTAACCCCCATAATGATAGAAATAGAGAATATATTTTGTCAAAGTGATAACGACAGTTTTAACGAAAGTAGCGATCTTGAATCTGATGAGGAATTTTGTAATGATACTTTAAGCAATAAAGAGGAATTTCAAAATAAAAATGATGAAAAATATATAACTAGAAAGTAATAATGGTGGTGAAATTATTCCAAGACGCTTATCAAGCAGTCATAGTGAATCTTCCGTTGAAAAATTAGACGAATGGATTTGGGAAGAAAAAGAAAATGTACCTGATGTACACGGTGTTCTGAAGTACCTGGAATCAATACTTTCATTAAAACTGTCGTTATCACGTTGATAAAATATATTCCCTATTTTTGTCATTATGGGGTTGTGTATCCCAAACAAGGTTCACGAAACCTGAAATTATTTGTTCTATTGCAACAGATACACATTACTTTGAAATAAACGAGAATGAACTAGCTAAATTTCGTCTCAGTTTCAATGACGCATCAAAACGTCGTGTGTGTCTTTGCCCAAGCAAATGCACTACAAACTGGTACGTCAAATGTAGCCAAAGGGTTAAATATGCTCTAAGTGCAAAAAAAAAATCAAGTAAATGTGTACCCAAAGGGTTTATCAAATAACCTAACCTTCTCTAACAACTGAAGCCAGCTTTTGGAGTGGAAGCTTTTGGAAGGTTTCTTTTCTGCGTATAATTATACAAATGTCAAATGTAGTGGTTCAAATAGATGAAGAGGAACGAACTGAATTGCACCCCCTTTGGATGTTCAGTTTGAATTAGTATAATAACACTTCTTGAGAAATTTCTGAAAAATACTTCTTAATAAAATTATTGAATACTTCAATAGACAGGTATGGACATACTGCAAACACCTCTAGTAAGATGTAGTATAATTCTCATGAATTGGTATAACCACAGTATACAGGACAGGACAGGAAAAAGTGCAGGGGGCACCGCAACATCGCCATAGACAAAAATGGTATTGTCCCACTGCACTAACCTTTCCTGGCATTTAATTGACATAGTAAATTGCATTCATTTAACAAGTTATTTACATAAGTAGAACACACATACAGATAAACTGGAGTGCAGGTAATTGAGGTACAGATATAATGTTACAAATAATTAGGTGTTGCAGTTTGAGTTTTGGTTATGTGGAGGAATTTAACATTTGGAAAGGCGGATGTGACGGGAGTTATAATGCTATGTTATTTTTATGTTGGTGGTGTCGTTGGGTGAATGTGCACAGAGTTTACAAAGTGCACAGAGTTCATTGTGCATAGAGTTCAAAGTGCAACCAGTATGGTACTCACTTAAATATTGATGACTGAGGATAGAAGCACTCCCTGTTGAATACCATATTTGAAGCAAGTGAGTACTTTAGATTGTCTCCACGGATAGTTAAATGGTGAAGCAGTAGATTGGGAGTCATTCTTCAGTGGAGGTTAGTAAACAGTCATGATTCTTTGGATAGCTAGATTGCTAGGCATTCAACATTGAGGCAGTTTAGTTATTCATGAGTGGCATAGTATTCTACGTTGTTGTTGTAGCTTGTCTATGATTAGGTTGATGCTTTTGTAGGTGTGTTGATGGCTGATTAGGAATCTTTTGAATTCCATTCCCGCTTGAGTAGGGTATTTGACGCGTAGGTTGGCGGTAAGTGGGCAATGAAAGACATAAGGATAAGGGTCGCCTCTTTCCACACACACACACACACACACACACACACACACACAAATCAGTAGATGTAAAATTTCTTTCGAAGAAATATGTAGGTAAAGGGCCATGACCTGAGATATATTGTATCAAGAAGTAGTTGGATACTGTGCGTGTATCGTCTATCTTCTGTATTAAGCTGTAGGTTCGTCGTTCCTGTTGTACCATTTTCCCACTCTTGCTGCCATGTCTCAGTTGCAAGTTGTTTGAGCTTTGATTTTAATGCCGAATGTGGCCAGAGAATGTCTATACCTTCGCCTAGTTGATCGAGTGCTGCCTGTTTCGCAAGGAAGTCCGCCCTCTTATTCCCTTCGCAATTGTTATGGCCTCTGGTCCATGAGTGAGCGAACTGCTTATTACATGCCCAGACATATGTATGCAATAATTCAGGAGGTGTTGTGATATTATTTTATTGAAGGCCATATAATACTAAAGAATTTTGTGCATAAGGCTCATGGCCAACATCCTGTCTTCTCATGATGCCTTTTTTGAAAGCGTCTGTGCTGATAATTCTTTCAGCTACTCAAACAAAGAGTATTACTTGATTTTCATGATCCCCGCGATAAACCGCCAAATTATGTAAAAAAAAGCTACTTTCACGAATTGGATAAATCGCGTGATATTGTAATAGTCTTTTTGCAATTTAAACACTGTAAAAGAATGGTGCTAAGTTATGTAAAAAAACTGTACTTTCACTTTCGACTTCTATTTGTCGAATTTGAGGAACCGCGGGATAAGCACTGTCAAAAGGTGTTGACAATTTTTAATTTACTGAGGAGTGAGGAAGATACCGTATCATTTTTCAGGAAAAAATATATATGATCTCTCAATCGACTACGCGTAAATGGCCACTAAATGAAAGTGTATGTAAACGATGATATGTGAAGTTGCAACGCGAAAAGTCTATTTTTTAAATAACCGTATGCTTTATTTAACAGCCATTAGCCTTGCAGGAAATGGTGGCCATTCATTATGGAAGCACCTAATAGGTGGTCACGGTTACCTCTTATTGAAGGGACGGACAGTTACAGCGGATTCGAACTCGGGCCTATCGCTACGGCAGTCAGGGGGACTAACCATTATACCGGCCGGGCGGCGCAACCTGAAAAGTTGTAAACAGAAAAGGAACATTCGATCTGACTACTAGTTTAAATGGTTCCAGAATACAATTCTTAATAGCGCTGCGTTTTATCTACTATTAGGCAGAGGAACTAATATCGCTTAAGTGGGACGATAAACAGCTTAATATCTGTCAAAATACCACGATCAATTGGAACAATTTTATGAGAGGTTTGTTCGATAGATTTACTTTGACAACCTAAAGAACGATTAGGTGCCCCAGAGAAAATGGTCAAACCTAACGAGAATATTTCCGTGCGGCAAAAAAAAAAAAAAAAAAAAAAAAAAAAAAAAACACCAAGCTGGCAGGGTTCTTCCGAAACGGTGAATATTTGGCCTGTTGTGCCGTGAAAGAAGCAAGTGCATTTTTGTTCGGCTTCCCAGTCGGGAAGCAAGAACACTGATGTCAACGATTGTAAACTACATAGTGGAAGGACTAACAATATAGTCAGATTGTTGGCGAGCCTTTAAAACAGACGAGCTTAAAAAGGCTACTTACAGCCAGTTAAATGTGAATTACACATATAATTTTGTTGATACAACAAAACGGAAAATATGGAAAGACTGAGGGATTCTGCTAAATGGCGAAACAAAAGCAAAGGGTCGCCATCATCTAGCATTGTATCTTTCCGAATTCATGCGACCGAAATGTGTTCTGAAAGATGAGCCCTTTGACACCATATTAAAGGCAGTCATGAAGATATAGTAACCAAAAACTGTATGTGAGTAGTTTAAACCTAGCGATAATCCTGGCGCCGTTTTGATAACGGGGGTCATGAAAATCAACTAGTATTGACCAAAGAATTCTCAACTGTTACTTAATATTAAGGGAACTTTGTTTTGTTTTTGCATTAATTTACTTCTGGTTTAAGTTTTTGATTCAGTTGATTTTATCGTGTCTTTCGATTAGAAAATTCACCAACTTTGTTGATATTATTTCTATGTACTTTATGTGGTACTTTCCTTTTCCAACAGCCTTGAAGAGAAAGTGCAACTGGCACGTTTCAGCATTGGTAACAAATAAGCAGTTACCGATCTCCACATGTGCAGCAAACGAACATTTATCGACCAGCTCTTATGCTAGAAAAAAAAACCGGTTATACATCTGGTTTTGTAATTTCATTGTATCAGTATAGTGAATTTTCGTTACAGAATGAAAGGCCCTCATCTGTACTGTGTTCCTTCTTAATTTGGAATACAGTGGAATGAAATTGCTGATGAGCATGTGAAGCAAGCCGCCAGTGATGTAACTATGTCAGAACTGCCAACAATATTCCCATTGTTTTATTTTAAACTCATTAGAAATGTGCATCTTGTGAGAAAACAGCAGAAGCAGTGGTCATCTGGACGTCAAAGATGTCTTTCTGGTCTGTCCAAAAGCCAGAATGGAGTTATTTAGAAACAGTCCACCGCTGACACAGTTCTCAACGAGCAGTCTCAAATCCCATGGTTCAGTTCATCTGATTCCGCCCACAATCCTTTGCAGCACTTTTGATTACGGCATTAGACCAAGGAATAGGTATTGTTAAGAAGGAAAACTTCACCGCAGCAGAAGTGGCTTCCTTCGAACGAAAAGGGAAATATCTGTCGCCAAAAAGCGCTAAAGGACGAAGCTGATGTCGAAGTTCGAAGATCACGTTTATCAAGAGTTTAAAGTTGTGTTTCCCTCCATATTGACGGATATAAAATCAGACATCAGACTGCGATATGTATAATGCACATTCAACAGCCAGTGAAAGTGAAACTTCATCTAATATTTCATCATTTCCCAGGTCAAAGAACGATTCATCTTCACCCGTGTTTCTCAATTTCCTATACACCTGGCGGAGGAGGAAAATCTCCGCCAGGTCCGGTACATCACACAGGGGAAATTCTCGCCAACAGGTTCCGTCGCCAAATCCCTCGGCGAATGTTCCCTTTTCTTTCAAGCGTTTTTATTATTTTCATTTTGTGCCAACAATAGTTAACTTGGCGAAGTTCTTAATATATGGCAACCTATTTTCCTTTCCCTTTTTACACATCTTTCCTACTTTCAGATAATTTTAACAAAGAGCGTAAACAACATTTGGCCTTATTATCGCTTACAACGAATATGTCAAATTTCAAAAACCGCCAACATATAAATTCACGTATATCTTCGAAAATTTTGAACATAAAACTCTAATTTTTTGCAGGTGTGCGCATAGAAATACATCTACTTTAAGATGATGGTAAAACTTTTATAGATCATAATTCAAAATGATTTTGGAAAAATTAATAAAAATTATTTAAAAATACAAATTTTAAAATTAAATCGTAAAAAATAAACGACTTTTATTTGGAATGAACCTAAATTTCGAAATGTGAAAGGAAGAATCAAATAAGTTTAATAAAAAAAGATTTATAAATATATACCAGATTCAATTAACATAGAGGAGCTAAAATTTTGAGAGCTAATTTTTTAAAAATTACTGTGCGATTGTTACAAAACTTCGCAGTTTGGCATAATTTGAGTCGTAGAATCGAAATATGGAAGAAAATTGGCATATCGCTTCAGAAAAATTCCGATTTTGTGCCAAAATACCTATATTAGAACAATGCTATATATAAATATAATACATATTCTAAGTCGCGCTTTCGATACATAAAAGACGCAAGTTTAATTTCGTCAATCGGCCCAGTGAAACGGGAAATATAAACTGCCCCCATCCTTTTTTTTTGCTGAGTGTACATACCTAGACTACATCAAACGTAATGATTCATCTCTAAATAATCTTTTAAAAGTTATGATGTGTATAATATCGTGTATATAATATTTACATGTGTTATACACAGTCCAGTCACATTAATGTGACCATCTGTCAAAAGCCAGAATAACCACCTTTCGCAGAGCGGACTGCTGCGAGACGTGCAGCAAGAGAGTCATATAGGTCCCTGAAGGTGTTCTCTGGGATGTTGAGCCATGCCGACTCTAATGCCGTGGCCAGCTGCGCTAGATTACGCGGTTGAGGATCCATGGCGCGAACAACTCGATCGAGATGGTCCCACAGATGCTCGATTGGGTTTAAGTCAGGTGAGTTTGCTGGCCAGGGGAGGACGGTAAACTCATCCTGGTGCTCTTCGAACCACGCACGTACACTGGCAGCTGTATGGCACCTCGCATTGTCCTGCTGGAAGATGCCATCATCCTGAGGAAAAACAATGCGCATGTAGGGGTGAACATGGTC
>KK113143.1:105485-118965 GCA_000611955.2 Stegodyphus mimosarum
TTGGCGACCAAATTGGCGATATCCCATGGTCCAATCGAGAAGCTTCTAGAATAATTTCCTGTCGAGATATTTCTCGAAACCTGTGGAACCTAATGAAAAGCTATATAAACCCTTGCGTTTCTGAGAGCCGGCAGTGTGATTAAGTGTGTGATTAGTTGTGAGAATAGCTGCTTACTGTGGGTGCTAAGCTACGCGAGAGTTTCGTGAACGGAAAGCGATCGAGATAGTGCTTTGCCGTGAAGCTACCTTTACAGTATAGCTTGACAGTGTATTGGTGATTGTTCCACGGTGTTTATTATAAGTTTAGTGTTGCCGTGAAGCTACCTGTACAGTTACAGCCTGAAGCTGTGTTGCTGATTGTTTCAGCGTATTTATTGTAGATTTTCGACGCTTTTAAAAGCAATTTTGGAACTGTGCTGTAAATAGTGATTCTTGTAAATAAATTGTGCTTTTTATTGTTCTGCATCGTGTTTTCATCGGATACTCTCAAATCCACGAACCCGTATAACGCAACAGTATATAATATTTACATGTGTTATAGCATGTATGTGATATAATATTTATGTATGCATATCGTCTGAACGTCTAATGTTTTTTAATGATCTAATGCAAATTGTACTAGATACAGAATACACCCGCCGGATTGTCAACCATCCTTATACGGTTAACTCTAAGGCAAGGGCGACTCCGGCGGCGTTCTAGTCTCTGATAAGTCCTAAGTTTACTATTTTCAATTTTCCATCACTGGAAAAAGAAGCTACAGTTGATGTCTGAGACATTATTAGATCAGCAATTGCTAAACTGACCGTCAGAAAGAGTCCGTGAAAAGTGAATTTTTAGATATGTTTATATGCCTTTTTAAAAAATAAATTACTAACAAAATTATATTACATAAAATAATAAATGCAATTTAATGGCATGTCTGTATATGTTAAACTAGATTACATACATAATTGTACTAAATGGGATAATGGATGTATGTATTAAACCTCTAACAGGCAAGGCCGTATATATACGGCGTAGAATATGTTTGTGATATCTGTACGAACGTATATATACTTGCATATTAAAATAGGTCAAAGAAATAAAGGCGATATAGTGAAAGTACATAAATCCAGGTATAAAATGCCAGGAAATATTTTACATTAAATCAAGAAAATAAATTTTTCTGGTAGTAGTTTTGGGAAATTTGTTCTTTTTTAGCAAAACCCCTGGCCGGTCAGATCGTTAAACAAGTTCAAAGTTCAGTTCAACTATGGGTACTTTTGTCTTATGCAACCTGCCACGCATTTTAGCGGGTTTTATAATTATAGACAATTTCTAATTACAATAATACTTTATAGACACACACGATAGCTGAGACGTAACTGTCTGTGGCTCATGTTGTGTGCTTGGCTTCTCTTTTACGGTCGCCAAAAAGCGTGGAACATGCATGACCGAAAAGTGCCAAATTATATTTTATTTTAAATTATAACATAAATGTGAAAAAGGGGCCAAGATCGGGAGAAACGATGTTTGCTGTATTCGGTGTCATCGACAAAAGAATTCAGATCTAACGGATGGCAAGTTCCATAGCAGTTACTTTAATGCCTGTAAGAATGTACAACATTCTTCCAATTCATTCAGAAAACAATTTCTTACCTTCTTTGACATCGGATATCAAAAACGAACTAAATTGTTTTTTTAAATGAATTGGGAAGAACGTTGTACATTCCTACGGCTATGATTAAAGGAACTGCCATGGAACTTGCCATCCGCTAGATCTCAATTCTTTCATTGATGACACCGACTACACAGAACATCTTTTCTCCCAAACTTGGCCTCTTTTTCACATTTATGGTGTTGTAATGATTAGTATTACAACCAAACTTAAGCACTGTTACATTTCTCCATGGGTAAAATATTAATAAGGTAGGTAAGTAATATTCTTCAGGATATTTACTTGCATCATAATTGTAGTGATTTCTCAAATAGGGACATGTACAGAATAATTTTAAACAGCTATGTCTAATTATTAAAAGCTATGAATGTTCAAATCTTATTTTAAAATTTAGATTCAGGTTTCCTTTTTTTATTTTCCATTGTTTGATATTCATCTGACATCTGTTTCATTACTTAAATTTGAGTTACTGAACGGTTACCATATCTCTGTAGTAGTTAAGCCCAAAATCACTACCAAAATGAAAAAAAATTAGCCGGTTCTGCAGACTACCTCTGCCCTATCCTTTCATTTATTATAAACAGCTTTTTATCGGAAAAGTTGATTAGTATCTGCGTGGCGCAGAAACCAACATCTGTGCAACGCCATATATTGGTGACGCTGTCAAATGCTCGTTATGAGTATTATTTAGTTTAACCTCGATAATAATGTAGTTTTTGGAAATTTTAGATTTTTGCCTTTGTATATGCCTAATGATCTACCTTGATGCCAAATTTCAAATATCTAAGTCATTTAGAAGTGGTTTAGATTTTTGATGAGTCAGTCACTCAGTGAATGATAAAAATGACACTGTTCAGACCTTAATAACTGTAAGAACCATAACTGTAATACCATAACTTAATAACCATAACTGTAAGAGGTAGAATAACGCAATTTGGGATTCTATGTGTTTAAGGTAGCTCTCTATTGGACATACAAAAGTGCAAGTTTGCTAGGTCTAATAGTTTTTGAGTTATGAGGGGGTCGAAATTAGCACGGAATAGTTCATGTAACATACACATGGGCGATGTCTGTTTTCTTTTCCGTCTGTTCCGAACTTCGCTGACATACTGCCGTGCATAAATAAACTGCGAGCAAAATAGTATCTTAATTCTTATAATAAATGAAAATTCATATTTAATTCCTTCTGTGTGATTTATTAAATAACTTGTGCTGTATAGATATTGAATGAATTTCTAGTTTATCATTTACCGCAATCAGTTTAATTTTCGTGCATGTTTATAACATTTGCCAACAAATCGCACTTTCTTAAGGCCAAATTGCGCCAAGACCGCTATGTAAGTCAAGTACCCTTTATGACTTTCTTAATTAATTTCGTTGCGTTTGGCTCTACATTAATAATATTTATAAATTAAACATTAGCCTGTTTCTGATCTCTCTCTATATATGTACAAGTGAACATTTAAATTAATTGTAATAAATTACCTAATACTTGCTCAAAAGCTGTAACGTAATAAAATAATTTATTGACTAATGAATTATTTAGCACATTATCTCCCTTGATAAAAGTAGTTAGAATTCTATTGAAATGAAGTAACTTATAAGCATATTTAAAAAAGGAATCTTGACAAATTTTAAAATGGAAACATGAAAAATGTATTAAGAATAACTTGAAAATGGAAATTTTTAAAAAGGTACAGTTAAAATTGAAAATGTAATCCATAAACAAAGTAATTATCATCATTGATCGGAAATTAGTTGATGTTTTAAGCGGAAAAACCAACTTCCGATCAGTTAACAATAATTAATAAATGCGAACGCGTTTTGTCTTTTACTCAAGTAAGAGTTATTATGCCAAAAAGGCAATCCATTAGTATATATATACACATACATACCATATATTCCGGTATATAATGCGTACCTATAGTTTCAAATTCAATTTTTTAATTTGTAGGTAAATTCGCAGTATAACGCGCCCCCTTTTCTTTACGAAGAAACCTACATATGCGATGCTCTTGTCCTCTGAAGTCATTCCGAAGATTCTTCCCAAGCTTTCAACAATTCTCTACTGAACTGACAAGAGCAACAATATGTGTGTGGAGAAACTGCTTGAGGGTGTAAATTATTCTGCGCAGACAGACTGTTGTAGTAAATGTAGGTGTGCACAAGAATGGTATTCCAGGGTTTCGGTAAAAAGAAGGATGTAATTTGGGTTAAGAATACATTTCTGACCTGGATGAATTCGCGAAATTAGGAGTCGCATGTCTTAGCTTCCTGTAGTCAGTTGAAGGCCGTGATTTTGAAGCGAACATCGAAGACTGTATAGTAAATTGCATTTGCTTTAGTTAATATTCAGTACAATACATTGAATACATTTGCTTTAGTAGTAAATATGGCTCCTGCCAAACCAAGCAGACACAATGCGAGTTTCAAATGGAAAGTTAATATGCAAAAGAAAATTGAAATCGTGTTGCAGCAAGGATGTTTGATGTTGACAAAAGCTTCACACGTGAGTCAAAGAAAATGAAACAACAATAATTAATATGCTTTACGTAAAGGAAATTATACAATAATGAAAATTTTTAAATTCATACGATGGTCATTTCCTTTAAAAAAACAGGATTTAGGTACCTGCAGAAAACTTAAATTTTCTATGCTTTTGTTTTCTTTATTTTTTAATGTATCATTTTAATATCTGGGAAAGTAGACAAATTTTCTATTTGCTGTTGAGAGAAAAAAAAACTAGAAAAGATAGAAAAATCTGCGCGTAGTGCTACAAAATTTATACCATGTAATATGAGAAATAAAATATATGAGAGAATTACTTAAGGATTGTAAGAACCCTGATCCCGTACCTATTTCCTTTTTTAGGAATTTGCAAATTTTATAATATACATTTAGAACAGAAAAAGTAAAAAAAGTTGAAAATACAAAAACAGTGAAAACCAAAGTTAATCTTTTTTTATTTAAAGCCCCAAACAGAACTTGTCAAGGGAAGTGTTCTGAAGCTTTAAACAAAGTCAATTAACTGAACAACAAGAACCGGGTTTCATTCCGATCAACTCACGCACACCTCTATCGTGAATTAGCATAACGGTTATTAATTCTAAAAAAAATTTTTATATAAAATTGTTAAAAAAATCTATACAAATTTGAGGCTCTCATTGAATTGGTCTCTTTTTCCTACCCGCTTTTATTGTCCGAACACAAATAGAAGCAAATTATACAAGGAAAAACTTACATGTAATGCCGAAATAAAACATTTGTAATCAAGGGAAAAGATTGGACTAATTACAATCGGAAGAAATATTTATAAAATTGGTAAAATAATAAGACAATAATAAAAATAATAAAATGCTGTACTAATTACAATGTAAAGCTCAAATTTTTTATCGAAAAATTTGATTTTCAAATGTAAAGGCTAAATAAGGGCCTGGTTCGAATGCGTACTTAAAATGTATATACTTTTTGCTAAAGTAAAAGGAATGGAGAAATAAATGCCACCATTGAGGGGAATTGAGTAAAAAAATTGCTACAAATGGAGGGGTTTTGCAATAACAGATTATAATGAAAAAACACTTCCTACCTGTAGGTGCTTCTATTCCAAAGCGAAAGTAGGTATGCTACGGGGTTGCCTCGCTGTAGATCAGGGCATACAAACTGCTACGTAATTTGCGACACTTTTACTAAGCCTATGTTCTGAGAAAGGAGGGATCCAGTATTTTTTTGGGGGGGGTGGGAGTGTTGGAATTTGTTAGATGGAAACGTCTGAATGACTAAAAAAGGGAGTGCTGGTAGAGCTGGCCAAAGTTTCGGAAACGGAAAATGTTTTTGTTATAAAATTTGCAAATTCCTCAAAATGGAAATAGGTAGGAGATCATGGTTCTTACAATCCTTAAGTAATTCTCTCATATATTTTTATATCTGGTGTATAACGCGAACCCTCAAATTTCGATCTTACTTATTGTATTAAAAGTGCTCGCTATAAGCCTGTATATACAGTATACACTGGTGTGCAAAAATTAAGGACGAGACGGTTTTTTCAATATAACTTTGTACAAAAGCTTCCAAAATCAACACATTTAATACCGTAAGATCCCCAATACGTAAGGACATGAGTAATGTAAGCAACACTTACTAAAAGAGAAATCAGAGGGATAAAAAGAAGCTTTATTGAAAAAGTAGCATGGAGCGCAATGCGACTGAAGGCCGAAACATCCCTGTGATGGGTGTCCAGCAATAAA
Source organism: Stegodyphus mimosarum (assembly GCA_000611955.2). Classification (NCBI taxonomy): domain Eukaryota; kingdom Metazoa; phylum Arthropoda; class Arachnida; order Araneae; family Eresidae; genus Stegodyphus; species Stegodyphus mimosarum. The sequence goes on from KK113143.1 coordinate 111,390, forward strand.
CATCCAGTCTTTAATAGGGGATATGATCTCCCCTGACTGCTAGGCAGGTTTCACATCATTTGTGCATGCTGCATATGTGGTTGTTAATGAGCTGTTGAGACACTGCTGCTCGTTCCTCTTGTAGCACCAATCGCAGTTTCGGAATCGTTACTGGCGATAAGTTACGTGCTGCCACGGGTCTCCCCAGTAAGTTCCGTACATGCTTGATGGGATTTAGATCCAGAGACCTTTCCGACCAATCCATGTGTTCAATATCTTCACTCTCCAACAGCTCTTCGATAGTAACTGTGCGATGAGGTGGAGCGTTGTCGTCCATGAAGAGGAACTGAGGACCCATAGCCCTTGTGAAAAGACGCATGTAAGGAAGAAGAACCTCGTTACAATAGCAGTCCCAGGTGACGAACATTCTTGGGAGATATGAAGGTCGGTCCGGCTACCAAGTATTATGTCTTCTCGAACGAGAACTCCGCGACCTCCAAAACAGTCCCTTTCGATGATGTTGAAGGGGTTATTGCGTGTTCCCCGCTCAGTCCAGATGTGAGAATCGCAACTCAGACTAAATCTGCTGGTTATTGCGTAGAGTACTCGTCCTCATTCATTGTCTCTCCAATTCCGGTGTTCCCGGCACCACAGAGAACGCCTTCTCCGATGGGCAGGCGTTAGAGGTACATACCGTACAGGGCGTCGTGCAAACAGACCACCACCGTGCAGTCTTCTGGCCACGGTAAAACGCGATATCGGTCGTTCAGTCGCCTGTGTCGTGTGTGTCGTGTATCTAGCGATTTCTTCCGCTGTCTGCGGCCTGTTTCTTCTGGCCTGTAAGGCAATATACCGGTCATCTGCGGGTGTGGTTCCTCGTGGACGACCACTACTAAGCCCCCGGATAGCTGTTCCTGTAGTTTGAAATTGTCTCCAAAGTCGTGAAACGATGCTGGGAGAAATTCCGAACTCTGCAGCCACACTTGTCACACTGTGGCCTTCCTCCAACTTCCCAATGATTCGACCTCGGGTAAAAGCATCCAGATGTCGTCTAACAGATTGATTATTCGCCATTTCTCGCTGAGGCAGCAACTCGGTGTGATTTTAACTGCTATACGGCGTGTAATCTCTTTGCCAGAAATACTGATCATACACCGACAACATGCTTTAAACTATTCAGACACTTCCCCATTACGTTTACCTGCATATCTGCGCATGTGCTACCGTACATCACCTTACTTAATCTCCTGATTGGTCTTTCTGTCCGCTCTGCCTCTTCGTTCAGCTGATATGCTAATTTTTCGACTTCGTCCTTAATTTTTGCACACCAGTGTATATATCTTACCGGCAATGTATGAAATGCCGACATTCTATAGAATGCCTGGCGTTTACCGGAGAAGTATGAAATATGAGAATTATTATATACTTTACCTAGGAATTGTATTTAATACCTAGGCATTCTATAGAATGACAAATGCGTTTTAGGCAAAGTATAAAACGGTCATGATAAGGCTATTATTTAAAAGACATTCATTCCTGAAAAATACAAATGTTATTTAAAAAAAATAATGGAAGACTGCCTTTAAAAAAACTTTTACTTTAAATGCGTAAAAAAAAATAGATGATCTTGGTACACCGTAATAAGTCTGTATTCGTTATCTGACTGGAAAAACAATGAGGGCCTGACAACAAGGGATTAAACTCAGAAAAATCATAGGTTTCACAATAATGGCCCTCTTGAATACCTTTTTGCTTTTACTGGCAACGTGGATCTACAGTTCAATATCATTCCGTGTAACATTTTTACATTTGGTTTAAAGTTCTTTCAACATTATCTACAGTAACGGCAGGATTCAAGTTCCATGGAAAATCCAGAGTCTCACAGAAACCTATTAAGTTTTAGGGGAAATCGCTAAGAGTTTAGCCGAAGATCGTGATTGAAAAAAATGGTCTACTTAGCTAACTTGTATTGTGAATTTTTTTTTAAACGAAAGAAATCCTTTTTGGCTAAAGCTTCTCCCTTTGATTTGATAAACTTCGCGGAAAGAAATGATTTAGAATTGTTAAAGCTTCCCGAAAAGAACAAAATAGTTCAAAAATTATTATTAGCATAAACACATACGTTTCTTTCCAAAATGATTTTCTAGAAAATTTTTTTAGATTTTAGTTTTGAATAAGGAAACCTCTCGCATATTCTTTGCTTGATTATAATATATTACAGCAAATTCTGGGGACACGAAAATTTTATTTAATTTGATAAGAAGTAACCATTTCAACTCAGAAGTGTTTCCAGCATGAAAGTTTAAAGCTAATCTTTTGATGATTGATTTTGAATTCTACTTAGTAATACATTTATTACCGGCAAAGTATGAAACGCTGGCATTCTATAGAATGTCCAGGCATTATATATAATGGCGGATTTTTTAGGTAAACTGGGAAATATGAGAATTATTACATACTTTTCCTGGGCTTTGTGTATAATACCTGGGCATTCTATAGAATGACAAATGCTTTTTAGGCAAAGTATGAAAAAAAAGTTATTATAAGGCTATTATTTAAAAGATGTTTATTCCTCAAAAGTATAAATGTTATTTTGAAATATTAATGAAAGACATTTATTCAAAATATGTAAAAAAATTAGTGAGATGATCTCTGTATACCATGATAAGTTCGTATTCTCTATCTAACTTGAAATCAATAATATCTACCCGACAACCAGAATTAAATTCAGAAAAATCATAGGTTTCACAATAATGCCTTTTTTTATACCTTTTTGCTTTCTCTGGTAGGACTCACAAGGGTTTAATACCATTCCGTGTAACATTTGTGTATTTGGTTGCAAGTTCCTTCAAACCTGTGTGACGTCCTCCGTGACCAACAGCCAAAGGAATTTCATGAAGTACGTGAAATAACTAACGCCTTCTTTAACAGGAAAAGTAAGTTTTTGTTTCTCACAAACATCACATCATAGCGTTTCAGCAACCAGTAGCCCCGTGGTTCCTTCTTAACAGTGATTTTAGCTTATTACTAATTATTATGTTTATTACTAACTACTATATAATACTCTTATTACTAACTACAGTATTTATTAACTTCCTATAAATAACTTCTAGTAAGTAGTTTCGACTATTCGAAAAGAATTGCAAATGTATTTCATACTTTGCTGGTTTGCCATTTGGCATTCTAATAAGGGAACGATATCGATGAATATACCGAGTTTTCAATTTTTTTTGCTAGAAAAATACCTTAATACCAATAACTGCACTGAAGAGAAATTTTAAAGTGATCTGACGGTAATAAGTGGTATAAAAATGCATTTAAAAATTTTGACAGACATTTAAATACCACACCCCCTCAGTTTTTATTTTTTTACTTAATTTTTTTCAGTAACTTATTAAAAATCAGTGTAAATGAAAAGGAGTGTAATTAAATATGACTGGAAGTATTAGCAAACGCTGTTTATGTTTATAAATTGATTTACACTCATGTCCATAAATTAAGGATAATTCGGAGCTACGCGAAAATCGAACTCTTAAAATAAATACATCACCTGTAAAATCACTACACACATCTTCAAGAATCATATGCAAATTTCAGAAAGTAACCAGATGACACCGATGGTAAGTCAGAATGACAAGAATGTAAGAGTGATATATAAGGAATACAGGCAGAGAAGTAAAATTGTTCGCAGGCGCTTTATAAGGATTTCAGTGCAATAACCGAATAGTTATGACACAAAGGATGCATTTGGATGATTTTTTACGTGGTAGAATGATCGGCCGTCTGGAATGTGGGCGTACCCAACTGGAAGTATAAGACGAACTTGGAATTGCCCAGAGTGTCATCTCCAGGCTTTGGCAACGATTCCAAGATGATGGTAATGTGAGTAGACGTTACAGCACAGGTCGCTCCAGAGTTACAACGCCGAATGAGGACCGGACATCTCCAGGTTGGCAACGATTCCAAGATGATGGTAATGTGAGTAGACGTTACAGCACAGGTCGCTCCAGAGTTACAACGCCGAATGAGGACCGGTATTTGGCAGTTACTGCTAAAAGAAACACGCGGAGCACAGCCTCGGACCTGTCTCGTCGGCTCTCTTCAGTCACTGGTACGACAATTTCAAGGCAGACCGTGTACAGACGCTTAGGGCAGACGGGTCTATATGCTCGTAGACCTGTCAGATGCGTTCCACTTACTGCAACTCACTGCCGCCTGCGGTTAGCCTGGAGTAGAGAGCATGCATTGTGGACACCGCAACAGTGGACTTGTGTGATTATTACCGACGAGTCCAGGTTTAGCTTGCAGTCTGATGCTCGCCGAACTTTCATATGGAGAGCTCCAGGTACCCTTTACCACCAAGAAAACATCATTGAACGACACCGTTACGTTGGTGCAGGAGTGCTCGTTTGGGGTGGAATTATTCTGGGTTCCATAACTGACCTGCATGTTCAAATTGGAACCATGACAAGCCAAATATATCGGGACGTCATTCTGGAACAACATAACAACATGTACGTTTGTTTAGGGGAGCCACGGGCGCACAATTTGTGTTTATGGATGACAACGCCCGTCCTCACCGCGCAAACATCGTAAGAGAATGCCTTCAATCGGAGGATGTCCCCGTATGGACTGGCCAGCATTCTCACCGGACTTGAGTCCAGTAGAGCACGTGTGGGACATGTTTGGCCGGTGAGTTGCAGCCCGTCAACCTCCTACTACGTGTCTACCGGAACATCGGAGAGCATTGCTTTTTGAGTGGTGTAATATCGCCCAAGATCAGATCGATAATTTGATATTCAGCATGCCTAGGCGTTGTACGGAGTGTATTGCATCGTCAGGGAGATATACAATGTATCATACCAACCATGTATTTTTTTTTTTGTAAACAGGTGTTTTTCGTAATTTGCTCCAGGGAGAAAAATTCGCTAATTTTTTTTAATAATATCAAACATACAGCATGTTTTTTGCTCTTTACCTTTTGTTTAATAAATAAGCTTTACAAATAAGTCAAATTTGTTTTGCTTCTAACTCTTCCTTTGCCTGATTTTGCATTATCCTCAATTTATGGACATGAGTGTATTTAAACGCAACGTGAAGTTGAGAAAGAAGTTTTCTTCACCTTTAAACTGACAAGTTTATATATATAGATATTGAGCCCAATATATATTTCTATGTGTATTATTAGTCAACTTTGCTATGCTTGCTGACTAATAATACACATAGAAATGAAATGATCCTTCAAAAATTGAAATTATGTGTGATAAGAAATGAGGAGAAAAAGGTGGTGTAATGAAAGTGATAAAGTTCCTGATTGTAGCATTATTGAAATAGTGTTGAAACAAATATTAAACTCTTTAAATAATTAAAATACACTTAAATTATTTTAAAATGCAATTCATATGCGAAGAGAAATGGCTAAAAGAAAAGAAGAAATCACATAGGCTGCTGAGTGGTTTTAAATACAAAAAGTTGTATGCTTGTTCAAATTTCAAATTTCAAATTTTGCTTTTTTGAAAAAATGAATGAAATGACAAATTGATATTATTAGTATTGATTATAAGCGTATTAGAAAATATAACTAATTCATGTACTAAAATTCTTTCGAATTCGTGTTAAGGAACAAAAACAGGTAAAGAAAAACTGTGCTTGCATTTTATGATTTTTTTTTGCAATATTTCTAGCAGGATGAGGTTTTAAACAAAAGCGCGTAATTTATGTTGATGTCAACCAATTGAACAGTACTAGGTTTTATTTTATATACATATGTATTGAAATTTAGCTATAAAATTTTTAAGAAATTTGAAATGATTTAATAATTATTCATATAGTTTACATTTTTTAAAATACGTTTTCCCAGTTTTCACTTTTTCAAATATATCCTTTTACTTAGTCTTAAAACTTTTACAAATGTGGACTAAGTTATTTAATATTTTTATTGTTATTTAAAATTATATACTTAATAGAACCAAGGATGGATTTTTGCAAAATAGTGAAAAGAAAATTTTTGGAAGTGAAAATGTGATTCAGATAATTTTTTTGGCTAATCTTTGGAATAAGGTAACAGATAGTTTGGCGACATTTTGGTAAGACATTTGGTAAGATTTTAAGCTAATTTTTATTAATTTAATGTATATGTTTATTTATATTTCAATTAGTGTTTTTTAATTTATTTATATTTTAATTAAATGATAGTCGTTTTGTGCATTATGTTTGTAGCATTTTGCAATCCATTTCAGTACAAGTAAACCTGCATGGAAATAAGTTACATATTTGACACTAAGTATTTGCAACAATTCTTAATGTTTGCCTTACAAATTCGCAGGTGACATTTATAATGGATAATTTAGAGGGAAAAGAAAAGTAATGTAATTTCTTGCATATTTTATTTATTTTATACGTGCAAATGTTCATCCTTGGAAAGGGTATATGCAAGCTGAACATAAAAGCTTGCAAAGCTTGCATATACATACTTTTTAGCGATCAGGTAATTTCATATATGTCCTTTTTTATCGACTTCAAAGATTCACAAAATTTTCCTGTATTTTCGTGTAAATTTTTCTAATTTATGAGAAAAATTATTTACATGTTTCATCATTAAATTTGCCCTGTAAAAACAAATTTCTGTGCACGTTTGTCCACTACTTTCCGGAAAATTCCGATCGTGATTTTAGCTAATAAGCACTTAGAAACAATTTCGAACCTAATCTTCATCATAATTAAGCACTTTCGTTCCATAAAAATTCTAGCATAAGCGTAATTATTCGGCTAGCAGATTGTTGGAAAAAAATTTTGAGTAAAAAAAAAAAAACTCGCAGGTTGCTGTAGCAGGGTTGGTCGCCAAATTTTCGCCAAAAAACCGCCAATTTACCATAATCCGAAGATTCACTATTTTTTTCTTAAAGTTTTTACATAAAAATGTGCTTTTTATTTTTTTCTTGGAAACTAATTCATTAATCGCAAAATCGATCCTTAAAGTTAGTAAAGAACACTAACATATGCAATAAAAAATTTGGGGCAAAAACATTGAAAATTGTGGAAGAAGAAGGAATTTTTAATTCTTAAATTTTTCTTTAAAAAATTTAAACTAAAAAAAAATACTAAAAATTTTTTTTCAGCTTAAAATCCTTTTGTCTTATAAAACCACTTAATGTTATTCATAAAAAATAGATGAAAACTCTTAAATAGAAAATATCATTCCAAGTTACCAAGTTATCAAAGTTACCAAGTCCCCTAAAATGCCTACACAATGTGTAAAATGTTTAATCGTTTCGTACATTGGCGACCAGTTTTCGACATTCTACAGAATGCCGGATACTTCGCTAGTAACATATCTGTTTCATTTGTGTTTCAAATGAGACGCACATTCGCATATTTTTGTGAAGTTTCGTTTCTTGTGGCTAGATATAGAGCTATTTTATTTTTACATTGCCTGGCCGTAATAAATATGGAAACAAAAATGACGTCTTGGTACTTACGTAGGTGAATCTTCGGATTATGGTAACTTGGCAGTTTTTTGGCGAAAATTTGGCGAGCAACCCTGCTACAGCAACCTGCCAGTTTTTTTTTTTTGGGACGCCATTTGTTTTCACAAAGT
>KK113143.1:119693-183965 GCA_000611955.2 Stegodyphus mimosarum
TGCAAAATGCTACAAACGCGTAATGCACAAAATGACTATTATTTAATTAAAATATAAATAAATTAAAGAACACTAATTAAAATATAAATAAACATATACATTAAATTAAAAAAATTATTATTATTATAATTTTTATCGCCTTACTAAAATGTCGCCAAAAGTCGCCAAACTATCAGTTACCATATTCCAAAGATTAGGCCTTACGTATTATCCCGTCGACCAGGAAAACAGCGCGATTTTAGCGCCAATTACGGATGACAATGTGCTTTTAGAATTCCGCAGTAACGAGTGGCGACGGTTGCTAAAATTTCCGCCAATTGGCGACGGAATTATGCGCAAGTACAGATACCTTATTTCAAACATTTGGTATAGTTATTGCACTTAAAATAGTGATTTAAGGTGAGAGAAAAAAATGATTACCTGTACTACAAAGCAAAATAGGTAAAAACATCAAGGCTATTCGTGAATTACAGACGCACAGAAAAGAAAACCAGTTCCACATATTCACATATCCGTACAGTGAACAGATAAATTTTTAAATACTTTGTAATACGCAGGCCTTGAACACTTGAGAAACTGAAATTCATTGACTAAAGGAAGAAAGAAATCACAGGATTGTAATCGAGTATGGTTGGATGATTATACGAAAAATGAAAAAAAAATCCTTTCCAGCAATATATTTCAATGTTAACTGAAATAGCAGTCAGCATTAGTAAGAAAAAATAAACCATTTACAATTAATTCAGGCTTTGCACGTTACGTTTGTGTTCCGTTGCCATCAAGATAATTGTTTATATCGGAATGATTTTATAGATATGTCATATATTTTAATATTAAATCACGATCAACGTGTAAAAGAAGTATATTAGAAAAGCAAATAAGATGTTGAATTAATTTTACGTATTCAGTGGGTTTAAAATAAGAGTTTAAATATTAGTTGAAATCCTTATTAGAAAAAAATTAAAGAAATTAATTATAAATTTCTTCTAAGTTAACTCCAAATTTCTTTTAAATTAAAAAGTTCCGCAATGTTACAAAAGAAATGAAGTTAAATAATGGAAATAAACTTGAAAACTTTTACATGTGAACTTTTGCGTGGAACTTGAAACTTTTGCGTTGAAAACTTACTTTTTTTAACCTTCTTTTTTTAAAAATATCTCGGAATTGCTCTGTTTTTAAAAATATCTCGGAATTGTTCTGTTTTTAAAAATATCTCGGAATTGCTCTGTTTTTAAAAATATCTCAGAATTGCTCTGTTTTTAAAAATATCTCAATTGCTCTGTTTTTAAAAATATCTCGGAATTGCTTTGTTTTTAAAAATATCAAAACAAGATCAATTCTAAGATACATCCGAATTCCGAGATATTTTCCAGAGAACGTCTTTCGATAGGATTTGCGCTTAATTCGAATCCTTGGTTATAAGTTTATATAAAATAATGTCAGTAATAATAAATAGTGGATCATATAATAGTTGTAGCAACATTACGAGCAATTTATAATGAAACCAAACGATTCTGTACCATTGTGCGTAATATATAACTTCAGAAGCATTCTTTGTCAACTACAGTAGAGCAGCAAATGTTCATAACCAATTGTTATATTACAAGTTTGATGGTCGAAAATGCTTTCCTGTCGTGGTAGTGAAGACACAAAACACACTAAGGACAAGAATAGAGTGAGAATATATGTGTATTGTAACTTAGTGTAGCGAAACCAAGAAATAAGAGCAAAAAACAGAAGATCGTCATCAAAGAAGATGCTAGAAATTACGTTCGAAACGTATCCTCAACAGGGATTGGCAGGGGGGTGCGGTGCAGTGGGCAGTACGTTCGCGAGACCTCACTTGCATTGATTACTTCCTCTGGGGGTACGTCCAGACATTGATGTACGAAAGCCCCGTTAGAAGTGGATCATATGAGACACTTATTGCACGTATCGTGGTAGTTGCTGGGGAAGTCTGGGACATGCCAGGTATTTCCCAGAATATCAGATCTTCCATATGCCGGAGATGTGAAGCCTTCATTACGGTCCGGGGTGCGTATTGGCAGACCGCACATTAGTTGAGCAATGCTAATCGAATTAAGCACACTGCGCATGCCTAGAAGAGAATTTGGCGCAATTACGACTTTGGCGTAATTTTAAAAGAAGATAAAAATGGTATATGGTTGATGTTTTGTTATCTGGACGTAAAAAGTTCGGGGGTTTAAAACTTGTTAGGTTGTACGTTGCTTTATTACTTAGGTGTAAACTATTGTATCAATTGTAAACTCCCCAAATTTACGTTTAAGAAGGATTACAAAACAGGAAACATTACATGATTGATTATACTTCTGAGCTGATACTTTATTGATTGTACTTCTGAGGAATAAAAGCAATCGATTATTGACCATGCGTCCCATTCGTAAATGCTTTAACAACTAAAGGAATATATCTAGTTTAAAATACTGAATGAAAGCCAAAGAATCTATTACAAATAACTGATACTAAATGTAATGTTTATGAACAAAATGAACCAAAATGAAATGAAACAGAAGCGAGTGCAATAAGCAAAATAAGTGTCCATAGTATTGCAATCGTAAAGAGTCGCTAAGGCCTACATGACGAACAGGCTTGTGTAGGGTTGTTTATTTTTATTGGCCAGTATTTTTTACCATGCCAACGGTACACTATTGAGCATGCGCAGTAAGCGAAATTCGTTACCATTGATCAACTCAATGTGAGGTTTGCCATTACGCGTCCGGAGTTGTAATTTCCAATACCTTATCATGTTCGTTGTCTTTTTTGTTCTTATTTCTTGGTTTCTACTGTACTAAGCATTATAAACTTATTTTCTCACTTTGTTCATGTGTTCCCTTGTGTTTTATATTGCCACTACCGCGCCAGGAAAGCGTTTCCAACCATGCATTGCTGTTTAATTTTCTATAGTCTAGATGTACTCTATCTCACCTGAAAGTTTGTAACTGATTTGCCGAAACACCCTGCTGTTTGCCTTTTTCCAGTATGAAAATCCTGTTCTTGTTATTGATGGAATCTTTCTATAATTTCTCAACTGAAAGTATAAATGAATTATCCAATGAGTTAACATGAAAATTTCCTTTTACGAGTGTCATTATGATTTTTTCAAGAGTAATGTTATTTTAAAATGCACCTTCTTTTCAATTTCTTTTTGCACTTCATTTTGATTTTTAAATCTTTTTTCAAGATCCAGTAACTGAAAAATCAATTGAACGCTACATCAGCGGAGCGTTCAGTAAGTTCTAAAGATGTCCTGTTGTACAAGACAAAGCTCTAAATTAAAGTTTTCAGTTTTTTGCATAGCTCTGCTTTATGCTAACAAAGCAACGAATTAAGCTACGGTTTACAGTGGAAAAAAATCGCAGCTTTGGAATCCTTCCTACACAGTATCTTTCAAATCATCTTCATCACTATAATATGCTTTATGCAAATGTTGCGGTTCCTCGAAAAAAAAAATTGTTTCGGGCTATGTCTGGTGAATATTGGGAAAGCTCAATTCCACGTTGCTGAATCAGGTTTGCCAGGGCGTTTGAGCCTCGTGTGCTAGAACATGGCCGGGTAAAAGAACTTGTTTTCTACTAAGTTTATCATGAATTTTCCTTTTATGGCTTATTGTAATTAAGTTAATGGATTAGTACAATAAACAAACGAGGTGTGTAAATAAGTTACTGAGACTGGTAGCGTAACGTGTAATTTGGCAACGCCGTGGACTCTTCTGAAAGTGTAAGAAAACGATGCTTTTCGATGGCCCAGTTTTTTAGGTTTTTTAAGGCATTTTCAGAAAGAAAGGAATCTATTGAAGACGAACCTTGGAGGGGATGGTCTGCAACTACAATAACCGAAAGAAATGTTGCTAGAATCCGGGGTCTTGTGCATTCTAATTATTGCTTGATAGTCGGAATGTTGGGAAAATTGTTGAATTTGAATTACAGTACCATTTATCAGATTTTAACAAATGAACTGAATATAAGGAAAATTTGTGCGAAACTATTCGGAGAAATCTTTTGCAGGAACAAAAGAACAGGAGGGATAACTCCTGTTATTCTTTTGTTCCTGCAAAAGATTTCTCGTAATGGCTCTGATGTTTGGCTTTGATTCTGAATTTTTTGTCTTTGATTCTCGACACTGATTTTTTGGAGAGGATTGAAAATGATTTTCATTTTCTGTAAAGTATCATTACTGGTCACGAGTCTTGGGTGTTCTAGTTACGACCTAGAAAGGAATCGCCAAAGAACAAGAATGTGCAAATGGAAGATCGAAAGACTCCTGATTTGCCTTTTTTGTATCCAGGGTGTCTTCCTCAAAGTGTTTATGCTTCCAGGCCAGATGGTGAACCAAAATTTCCACTGAGACGTTCTTGAAAGACTTCGGAAAAGCATCATACATATGAGACTAACAATCAAGATCAACTGGCTTGCTATACCATGGCAACACGGCACAGTACATTTTCAGTAAACACGCTTTTGGCAAATAAAAACATTCCAGTGGCTCCTCAGTTCCTTATTCCCCCGACTTGAGTCGATGTGACGTTCTTTTATTACCAGGATTGAAAACGCATTTCAAAGAATGTCATTTTGGGAACACTAGAAAACATTAAAACAGCCGTTACCGACCAGTTGAAGGTGATTCCTGTATCCGAGTTCCAGCACTGCTAAGTGAAAAACTCGTCTCCGCTGTGTGTCTTCTCGGTATGATAAGTACTCAAAATCTTCGAGATAAATTTCTGGGCCCAGATTTTACGGTATCACAGATATCCTCTGTGTTTTCACTGCATGCTGTCTTGTTTAGTTTCTGAGTTACAATGGTAAGGTCATGTTTAATTTATTATCATTAGCCGCGAATTCACAAATTTTATTGAAATTTATCATGGAGAGCAGCTCTCGAAAACATTCGACGCTCTGGTTTCGTCATTTTTGACGACAATATTCTGAATACTCATTTGCCGCCGATCTTCGACATTCCTAGTTTCTTATGCTAGGAATTGGTTGAGTGAAGTTTTTAACTGATCCAGTAATGAAGTCGAAATCCATAGCAATTTGAGAACTTCTAACTCACCTGTTTTCCGCAGCATATTTCTTGACTCAACATATATTTGTTCAGTAGTCGCATCTACACTGCAATTTGGTCTGGGATCATCTTCGAGTTTTGCTTTCCCTTGTCTAAGCATGGCAGCCGATATTTTTAACGGAGGCATAGAAAGATATTGCTAAGAATTTTGTACATAGATAGATGATTTTATGTGAAATTGCAATTTCTGTGTAATGTAGTATGAAAATCTAGAGACGATGCTCTGACGGAAAAATAGGAACACAGGGGCAAGTGTATTGAACATTAAGTGGATATCTGGTTAATTTGGCGAGATATCACCAAACTGGCAACAGTTTAGAAGACTAATTTTGGCCGCCAATTTCGGCGAGAAATGCGCAATCGTCTCCAGACTTGACGAGCATTTGGCGACATTTTTGTCCGGTCCCTGTATCACCGTACTAGTATTCTAACAGTATAACTGGAATTGATTTCATCTGTAACTATAACCGCACCAAGCCCTTATGTGCCTTTTAGTAATTTCAAGAAGCACTGGGCATTTCTAGGCGACCGGGTGAAAACTATACAAGACCGGAGAGAGCATCTGCTCGCAGTTGTTGTTAGTTGTTTAATTCAACGCACGTTTAGAGTGCTGAGATAACTCCGGGTTAACTTCGCTCTTGAGATGTGCTTTACATTGCGTTGTATTCCTAGTAGTTTGAATTGCAACTACTGCTTGTAGTCTGTGATTCCGTGAAGAGTTGTACGACTATTCTTGCCGAAAGTTCCAGAACTCTGAAGTGTTGCATTTGATGAAATAAAGCTTACCAGCCTATCATTGCACTTATGTGCATTCAATCTTTTACGAACCCATAATCACGCAACAATATTCTGCCACTATAGATTGCATCGATGCATTTATGAATATTTGCTGAGGTAATCTTTTCTTTTGATAGAACTCAGTTCATCAAATAATGGTAGATATTTTAATAATAACATGTATCACTGACTGAGAATGTTTATTAGTCTTTCATAGATCAAGTTTTAATACCAGCTGTCGAACTACTTTCAAAGGATGCACTCATTCGCTATTTCACTATTGAAAAGTCTCTACGCAAATAGGACTATATTCTTGAGTTTCTTGAGTTACCTATTAAAACGCAGGATGTTCAATATATGTTAGGCAATATATCTCTATATAGGTTGTTCAATATATCTCTAATTTCACCTTGTTCAATATGTTACTCATTTAACTATTATTAAACTGTTAGGAATTTTGTATTTAGATAGCTAATTTTAGCAGAATTATAATTAAAATTGTTTTATTTCGCCGTGCAGTGCAGAGCGAGACAAATTTTAAGAGAAAGCTTGTAAGCTCTACTTGTCTATCTTTTGTGTGAAATCTGGAGACAGTACAGAAGAAGGGTAAAAATTACTCTTTATTACATTCTTAAATTATTTACAATGCGTCAACTCGACGCTAACAAACTGCGCTTCTTTTTGGGCGGTAACCGAAACACTAAGAACTAAACTCAAAATTTGAAGATATTAATAAGTAGTAGAATGATGCTACAGCGCTAAGACTGTCCTGCTTCCTAACAGAGCGTTGATAAATTTAGTGGCAGCAAAGTAATAGCTGTTACGCCACGTTTAACCAGCAATAACTGCTAAGCCGAAGTTCACGCTACAATACGTACAGAGGTTTCCCAGACTCACTAACTTTCCCTTCTAGAACGTGATACTTAAACCTTTTTCTGCCACCGGTAGAATTTGCATTAATTCAAGCGCGGTACCAAATTTAAATATTCTTTCACTGACAATTAGAGGAATGGAGGCTTAAAGGAAAGGACTTCAAATTAAATTTAACTGGTTATTTAAAATAAATATAAATCCCTACAAGCTAAACCGGAAAAGTAAAAATACAGGAGCACGTGCATTTAACATTAAAAAAGTGGATATTTTGGTAATTTGTACTGGAATTGTCTACTATGTTAGTTGTAACTGTAATTCTATCCTCGTATTGGTTTACAGCAATCTCGAGAAGGAGAATTTACTAGAAAGTTCTCCAGCGGCCGGTTAAAAACTATTTAAGGCCGAAGAAAGAGCGTCTCAGTTTCCCATCAAAGTGGGTATAGACCTTTGACTTGTTGCACTAATTGTATGTACTGAAATGTTACTCTGCAACTGGCTTATTAATACTTCACGCATAGCATTACGATATCCAGACCTCGCCGAGACTTTGAACCGCTGTTGCCACAGCGATTCAAATTAATTCAAAATTGATTTATGGCATTTTGGTCAAAGATATGACCAAAATGCCATAAAATTGCTATATAAAATTGCTAAACGTTCCATGTCTGCATATGCAACACAGCTGTGGTACAAAGTAATTTTCAAATTTTTTGACTTTATTTTTTCATTATTTCTAGGATTCCCTTTGGGACAGGCAACATAGTATTAAAGGCCAAAGCAGTCGAAAACCACTTGAATAAGATATGACCCATGTCTCAGTTCAGTTGTTTAGTTAGTTGCTTAGTTACTGTTATTGCGATTTGCATTTCGGCGCGAACTGAGATAAATCGGAATCAACTCTCTCTTTAGGTAACGTTTTGCACTGCGTTGTGTTTTAACGTTTTTAGTAGTAGTTGTTGTTGCTTATGCTCACTTGTCTGACACATAGTCAGCCCAAGTCTGACACGTAGACAGCCATTCCTTGTGGCAACGCAAGATTTCGCCTGTCGTTGGAAACAGCCTTGAGCACCTTACAGTTGACAGTGCGAACTGGCTCAGTTCCGCCCCCAATTTTGATGGACAGCACCCCGGGGGGGGGAACGGATTCGAGGATCTCCCATCCCTCTCCCCTTCCACCAAACCACACGAGAGGACTTTCAGCTTGCCGCATATTTCGAGTGCCGCCATGCCGCACCGACACTATACATTTACAAGCATCCATGCCTTCTCCGGGATTGGAACCCGGGCCTTTCGGCACGGCAGTCAACGACGTTAAGCACTATACCGGTTGGGCAGTGTTTTTAGTAGTTTAAAGTATAACTACTGATTATATTACGTGATATTTTGAACACTTGTACTATTTTCTCTGAGGAAAATTCTAGCATTCTGTTATATTTCTTTTCATAAGAATAAATTTTATTAACCTTTCATCGGATTTGTGCATTCAATCTATTACGAACTCGTACGCACGCAACTATACTTAACCTCTTTGGAATTGAATTGAAGCTTTATTGGAATTGAAATTTCCTTCAACCTGTATTTGGCCATGGCATTTGCGTCTGAAAGGGTGACATTTATATTATCACTATTGTTGAGATTTCGAGCATCTTTTGCCTCTGCGTTCTCGTTATCTGCGATGTTGACGTGCTGTAGGAACTATTGAAGAATGCAGATGTTATTTAACCTTTGAAGCTCATTTAGGCAAATGTGGGTCCTTTTTTCTGAGAAACTGAGAACTTCCCTCCAGGATTGCTTGCAGAGCTGCCTTTGAGTCACAGAAGACAGACTCCTTTTGCTTGCTCAGAAATGGGAAAGGACCTGTATATGTAAAGTGTCTCTGCTACTGCTCGCAAATGAAATTAGAGATTATGGCTCCAGCGTCAATTGTGTGTTAATAATATCACCTGGGGTAGTCAGAAATACTCCAAAACCTCCATTGCTAATTTGATGACCCATCCACATAAGCGCGTATAAAGTGCTTTTTTTGGCTTCTTTTCAATGGTTCTGATTGTTTTCGCTTTAATGATATAAATCAAAATCTTTTTATTGCATTACTCTACTAGGTTTAATACTACTTTAGAGTTTATAAGAAGCCTGGAGGGAAATATTGACTCTTGGAAGATAGAAAATTTATTGTGACGAGTCCGGAAACTGTTCTAATATCTTTGTCAAATTGTACAGGAGATACGCGTTCCAGTCTACTGCTACCATTGTAGTTTTCAAAGGTTTTCCTTGCGATGAGTTCTGGTACACCCGCTTCTGGCCTTGTTTGTAAATTTTATTACAGTCTCCTTTCTCCGAGGCTTTTTTTGAGGCCACATTCCTGAATTACATTTAAATTATTGGTGGAAGGCACTGCACCGGCGATGATTTTTGTGGCCTTTGCCTGGACACTTTCTAATTTTCCAAAGACAGTTTTGGAAGTATAGACCCAGATGGGAAAAGCATATACTCCATGATTGGGCAATGTTGTTTTAAGTTTCCCCGGAAAAGCTCCACACTTTGCTCCGCAAAGACTTTTAATGATTCGTAGTCTTTTCAAAGCTCCGTCAGCATAGATTTTGACATGCTCAGTGAATCTCAATTCTGCATCTAAAGTGATTCCCAAGTATTTTGAGCACGATGACGTTACTATGAATTTGCTTTCAATGTATAATTTTGGATTCATTAGATCCCGATGCTTTCCTATCTATTGAAAAGACAACAGACAGTCTTTTCAGCACTGATCTTGAGTTTTAAGCTCTGCGTCCACTTTAAGATTCCATTTAAGGATTACTGTAGCACTGTTTCAGATTCATGAATATTTCTGCTGGAGTGTCAGATTGCGATATCATCTGCGTGGCAGGCCACTTAAGTGTCTTTTTTAAGGTTAAGATGAATGTCGTTTACATAAAAACAGGAAGAAAATGGAGACTTAAAACAACCCTGCGGAAAACCTACAAGAAATTTCCTGCTGTTGGATAAACATCCATTGTATAGTACTTTAGTTTTTCTGTCCCTCAAAAGAAATCATTTATCCAGCTAAGGGCATTTCCTTCAATACCATAATGATGTATAAGTTTCATGAGTTTCTGTGTTCACACTGTATGAAATGCAGAACACATAGCAAGAAAAATAGCAGTGGCCCTTTTCGGTAGTCTTTCTTGGAAAGCATCGATGAATGATTTATAGAGATAGAATAATTGGTCTTCTTTGGAATATTGTTTTCTGTAGGCTGATAGAAAATTATCTTCTTGTTTTCTATGAGCACTCCATGATTCTGGAATAGATAATTTGTTCCCTCACCTTGCATAGGATGCATGTGAGGGCGATAGGCCTTGCATTCCAAGACTGATTTATTTGGTTTGAGTGAGGGTACAATGATAGAAAATTTCTATGCCTTAAGCAGCTTGCCAGATTTCCATCATGTGTTAAAGATGGTCAAAAAGCATCATTGTCGTGCTTTTCCACCAAGATATTTAAACATTTCTCCAAAAATAAGATCACTTCCTGGTGTTTTCTTTCTTTTAAAAGCGTTGATAACAGTATCTAATTCTTCTAAAGCGATGTACTCAAGAAACAGATCGCTATGCCTGTACCCTCTCGCCTCTAGGAGAAATGTTTTGGAACAGCTTTTTATTTTCTTATCTTCTTTCTGGTAGTTAATTTTACCAACGCTAGAGAAGTGTCCTCCATGTACAGGTGTTAAATATGAGATAACTCACCTCGGTGAGATCAACCAGCCGACTGTGTACCTGTTGTTTTTAAAAGATAAATGCTTTCTCCATTGTTTAGGGTAGCCAAATTTAGGTCTATCAATAGATCCTGCATCTGATTTCCGTAGAGTGAGGTAAATTACAGAAATTTTCGTATCGATAATTGAATTGTCTGGGTGATAGACGTTAATCCCGGACATGGTCAGAGCTTGTCTCGTCGGCCGTCCCGTACGCATATTTCGTAAGTGCACATTTGTATCGCCATCGAGGGGAGTGGCTTCTAGACGAGAACAATGGACTTCCTGTAGTATTTCTGTCATTTCACGCGACCTTTACCGCGCTTTAAGGAAGATGTTTGAAAGCGTAGCTTTTTGTAGAAAATAATTAAAATCATCGTGGATTTCTTGTGAAAATGTTAAGTGCGAAGTTAGAACAAACGTAAGTATAATTACATATGTAAATAGAAGAAGTCTTGGTAATTTTTTATTGCAGTCTATATGAAAAACATGTTCTATAGTAATAGCCAATGCACAGTTTTATTCGAAGTGAATTTTCCTAATTTTTCATTCCTACACATTTAGTGCGTTAAATTTGACATTAATAACTATTCACACTTATATGTAGTGCTTGCACAAGAAATGTTCTTCAAAGGGAATGAATTTACTTATTCATAACGGCTATTGTTCATTTATTCATGTGCAATTTTTAATGTCGACAATAGGTATAATCAGATCATTTACAATATATATTTTAAATCTTGCACTTTAAAAATCAAAGAAATGCAAGCACTGAGATTAGAAAACAGTAGATTCATTGTAACAGTCATTCTCAGCTCAAAAAAACAATTGCACATTTGAATTCTCTTAATCCTAAGGTGTTCGTAAATGCAAAATATTCGAGGCTAATTGTATCTTGAGTCATTTTTGCTGTATAAAGAGCGATAATATGCCACGAACATTACTCCGAATATCGGTGCATGAATAAGCTTCGAGAAAGTGAAATATTGACAATAAAATAAACTTATAAAATGAAAGCAATAAGATATTTTCTACTAAAATGATAACATAATTTATACGTCATACATATACAACTGCGAAATAAATTCAAAATTAAACGTGAATAGCAAAATGCGCTCATATCCACAGTTTCAAAGATTCAGCGTCGCAACATCAATAGAAGCTGATTGGTCCATTTTTGAAACCCTTCCCTCAGTAGTGATACTGATGTGCACTTGTGAATTATGCACCCCGTACGCTATAGAACTATTCGCAGATACTGAATCTAGATTAATCGTAGAACGGAGTGTCATTGCCAGAAGATTTGAACTTCTGTCAGCCATTCTGCCCCAGTGTGGCCTCCTGGGGGTCCCAGGGAGTGGTCGCCTCTAGATAGGGGAGGGCGCGGGACATATGCCTGTTTACTTCTGTTAAACACCAGCGTCCCCATCCTCCGTCCCCTGCCAACCATTTTGCATTGGAGTGCCATTGCCATGGAGTTGCCCAAAGGGTTAAATTTCTTATTCATGACATGAATCGACGCTACGAGACGTATGCTTTCGGAAAAGATAGATCATTCGGTACATCAAGTATTCACCAAGTATTTTTTTCCCACTCCAAATCTTAATGTTTGACTTGTCAATCAATTCCTTTGAAATTCCCCAGGTTCGTATCTTTTCCTACCATGAAGTGCGAAAATTTCAAGGAATTTTAATAATTATCTTTTGCTTGCCATTTCTACTTTGTTGTTTAAATTTTAAAGCATAAATGTGCGTAAAAAATTACGTTTTGTATTTTCAGGATCATTGTATACCTCAATTCGGAAAGCGGTTCCATTAAATTCTCAAAAAATTATCTTCGTCATTCGGATAAATTTTGTAATTTCACTGACAAGTGTAGAAGCAATAAAGACATCCTTGCGCGAAATACCTGTATATCAGTTTGAATAAAAGATCCAAATAGATTGTTTTCGAACAGTTGTGAAATTTGTACAAGCAAGTATTGTAATCGTGAAAAATTTTGGGCATCATATTTCAACGAAAAGATCCATCTTGAAAAACCAGTCCATTATAATTTTTTTTTGCTTGACATGTGTACGTACTTACAGAATAAAGGACACTTGTTCGGAAACGGATTGTAAAATGGGTTTAAAATGCATTCAGAAGACATTGTTTCGAGACGGCTGTACTATGTATCTCGCATAACTCAAAAACCGGTGCTCTGCCATCTGAAATCAGTTAACAATACCTATCCCGGTGATACAGACATCAGATTAAAATGTTGTCAAATTTGGCAACACAGTCGCCAAAACCATTATCAGCTTGGCGACATCTAGCCAAATTAGCGAGAGAGCCATTTACTCAATGTTGTCCGTATATCCTTATTTTTTCACCAGAGCATTGTTTCTCTAGATTTTCATGTTAGAAATATACACAAAAACACAAGTATTTCACTTATAATTGCACTAAAATCATCTATCTATGTACAAAATTCGAACAATTGTCAGGACTGTGTGTTCTGTGCATACTTTTGGCGAACATATTCGTGAAGTAGTTAAAATCCTGATCTTGAACAGGGAGCTGAATGCAGCTATGTTCTGTGGTAGAATACTGTGATTAAGTGGTAGAATGACTGCACGTAAGAAGGATTTAAAATCCTTTTTTATTAAACCACAATTATATACAGCCACTTCCCAACTCGGGAGGGATACAGAAAATAATGACCGCACTTGGGTCTAAACTGAACAATCAAATAATTTATACTAAAGTTAAGTAGAAATTTAAGTAGTCGTTTCTTACAGAGCTATATACGCGAGGTTGGCCTCTATGCTAAAGGGTGCGTAGCAAGATTTAACTAATACTAACGCACTTACATTTACTTCAATAAGTAACAACGTTAAGGCTTTGAATTTAGCTAGTCAGGCGAACGTCGAACAGGGCAGCAGTGATCTGAGACTAAAAGCTCTCTCACCCTGAGTAGTTCCTTGCTGACGGTTAAATACCAAAACTTGGCTCCACTTCAAATTAGCATAAAGCTGAAACGCGCGCTCATTGTAACGGGAAGTTGAAACAAGAAATCATAGGAAAGGGGAAATTGAAATAAAACGTTGCTAGTTTAAACTAAAATCTTACACAATAAGATTCAAAATATTACTACTCGAAAGCATCCAAATAATAGTTTATTTTTCTTGTTTCTTACTAAACGGTGACTGCATTCATTTCAGGACTTAAAGAGCCATTTACTATTTAATCTCCTAAACTAATACAACGTGCTAAACTATATACACTTCTTCAGAAAGTAGGAAAGTCTTTTTGTATTTCTAATGGCAGTATAGGTATTTAATAAGTCCCGATACTTAGCCTCTGGTATTTTTTATTTGAATTTTTTAATCAATAACGTCTTCTTGAAATTGTATTTGTATTTTTTGTTTTAATTTTACACAAAATTAGATTAAGCATAAATTAAATCATTGTTCATAAAATTTTATAACTTCAGAGGAATTCGAATTAAGTTTCCAATAAATATTGTAAATAATAGCATGTTAATGTAATAAAGTTATGAACAATAGTCGTAAGCTCTATAAT
The DNA here is from genome assembly GCA_000611955.2 of Stegodyphus mimosarum. Classification (NCBI taxonomy): domain Eukaryota; kingdom Metazoa; phylum Arthropoda; class Arachnida; order Araneae; family Eresidae; genus Stegodyphus; species Stegodyphus mimosarum. The sequence goes on from KK113143.1 coordinate 133,740, forward strand.
TAAGAGTTACTTTAAAATCTCGTAATGAAACTAGTAAGCACTTTTCTATAAGTCTTCGGCGCATATATAAGATAACAAGTCGCTGAACACTCGTAGTTAGACCCAAGTTTGATGCCAGGTGAAACGGCGTTTTCTTGCTTTTCCTATATGTAATGTGGATTCGAGTCGGTCTCTTACAAAGTCTTTCTCTTAAGCAAGATGACTCTAGCGTACTTTGCCGTAGTCAGTTAAACCATTCAATGTGTCTTCAAACTTAAGAAAGTCAAATCATGAAATATTTTTGAACCATCTACTAAATAACTGAATAACAATTACTTTTATGCAATTAGAATTTAAAATTGTTACATTAAGGCACAGCACAATATGGGACTATCTACTTAAAGTCCCGGATGCTTCCGTATAGTGCTTCCTAAGGGAAACTGGTTCGTTTTCGTTTTACATATATGAAAAATCACAAAACCACTGCTCGTACAGAAAATTATGGATTTGAAGCTGGTTCAAACTTCCAGTGTGCAGCGATCTCAGCCGCGCAGCTTCTGGTCGACTTAAAAATATGAGACTTAGTATCATTTAAAACTAGAATGGGCATGGAATGTCGTCCAGGCGGTCAAAGAAAGCCGAAATCCCAACCGGCCATATGGCCAAATAAAAGGACAGGGAAATCCAACAACAAACGACGGCAACCAGCCACCTGGCAGTGCTCCCAACAGACCTAAACCATAAAACTTAATGTAAAGTTTAAGTCAAATCTCGGAAAACCTGCCTCGAGCTCCGAGTAGCAAAAAATTTAATAAATAGAAACATAAGAAATTAAACAAAATCTGGGACAACAGTTGCAAAAGCTAAATAAACCAGATCAAACACACAAAAACAAGCTAAAAATCAAAAGTGTTAGTTAAATAAAGAAAAACTATAACACAACACATAAAGCAAACACATTGACCCTATACTGAAATCCCCTCAAATGTATAGTGTCAGTGTGGCATGGGGGCACTTTAAATATGCGGCGAGCCTAAAGTTCTATCGAGAGGTTGGTGGTAGGGGAAGAGTGTCCTCCATGAAAATTGGGGTTGGGGCGGAACTGAGCTAAATCGAACTGTCACCCGTAAGGTGCTCAAGGTAGTTGCCAATGAAAGGCGTATTTTGCGCTCCTTGTCACGAGAAATTTCGGGAACTTGGGCTAACTATAAGTCAGACAAGTGGGCATTAATCAACAACAATAAGAAAAACGAGTAGCTGTAGAATGTTGAAAAATTTTATAGGGGACTGCTATCGCATGTTGTTGCTTGCGCTTTTTGTAGCAAATCGGCCACTTTCCGAGGGAAAATGTACAGGTAACAGGGTGCCGAGTAGTGAAGTCGGGTAAAAGGATGGGAATATAGTATATTCCCACGCTGTCTCCCAGTTTGGTTGATGAGCTCAGTATTTTTATTCTTTTGGTAAATTGTTTGCTTTAAATGTGATTGAATTATGTTTTCCTTATGTTCAGGGGAAGGGCTTTATACCTTTAGTTAATCTGCATGTAATAGTTGTAGAATTAGTAGCAGTTTGAAAGTTTAAGTGGTGCTAGGCTTAAGAAAGCTGCCATTTATTTACATTTGAAACTTGGTAGAACAGTGAATTAAGTCAGTTGGTGCACCAACTTCGGTGTCTTTTACCCCAGTGAAACAAAACTTCACTTTCAATTTTGAACACTAAAATTTTTTTCATCTTGCTTGTTGGCCGAATGGCTTGTTTTTGATTGTAAAAACTTTTTTTAACTGCATTTGGTGCTTCAGATTTATCTGGATTTAAAAATTTTTAATACAGATTTTTTGAGTTTCTATGTAGTTTTTCCCTGCCGCGAAGTAACTGAATTGATCGAATGAGAGACATATATCTAAGGAAAGTCGAGGAAATAAGCTTAAATGAAATGCAGCAAAAATGAGTGTAATTTAATAGGTCGTACAAGAAAGTCGTGTGGTGTACACATCAGATATTTTAATACGAATATTAATGAATGTAGTAATTATTGTTTGTAACACTAGGAAATAACTTTGTAAAATATGTATATAAAATATGAAATTACTGATCACTAAATGTGCATTGTTAGAAGAAGTCGATAAAGATGGTACTTAGGTCACTCTGAAATTTCTTTATAAGTGGCAGAAAAACGAATTAACGGTTAGATTTGTAAATATGAACTATTTTAGCCTAGCACACGATGTTTTATTGGCCAGTTGCAAATAATTTAGCGTAGAATAAATTTTAAGCAAAAGGAAACATGGAGTTGACACGAGAACATTATCGAGCTTTGATTTTCTGGGATTTTTAAAAAGGGATTAAATCAAGAAGAATGCGTTGTATTAGCATTTGGAAATGAGGATCCATTTCATCACTCCTGTATTCAGATGGTTTACAGAATTTCACTGAGGTCACAACTCTCTTCAGAACGAAAAACAGAGAGTAAGACAGTTGTAATCCCGGACAATGTGTTTGCCATACAGATAATGCTAATCAATGATAGTTGCTGCACCTACCAAATGATACAAAAGGAACTTAACATTGGATCCGCCGATATACAGAAAATTATTCGTGAATAATTGCATATGAAAAACCAGTTTGTTGTTCTAAAACTAGGGTTCCCTATAGTTTAACTTTGCACCAAAAAGAGGAGCGTTTCGGAAACAGTAAAAAAATCCTTAAATTATTTAAAGATGGTGGCCATCGCAATATTTTTAAAATTGTGACGTGAATGAAACGTACATACCATTTTCTGAAGTTCCAACAGGCCAAGAACGCGAAGTATGGGTCTTGTGTATGATTGCCCGAACAAAGTGAATTCACATTTAAAAAGACCAACTGCAATCAATATGCCGGCATGGTTCAAGACCACAAGAATAAACATGTGCTCAGCAGCATTAGAGACTGCACTACCGTTGCTAAAAGCATTGTTGACAGCCTGGAGTACCTTCTTTCCTTCGACACCGTGTCTCCAGCAGCCCTCTCTGTACATATATTAATTTATTTACTCTTTTTTGGTGTGTGCTTTGTTTTTATTTATGTTTAATTCTATGATTAATCCATAACTCATTTAATGTATTTCACAATTTGTAAAGTGTTTGCTCATCTTTACATCTGTACCATATCTTTAACATATCTGCATGCCTAACATGTACCGTAATAGGGAAAAAATGTTCCTCGTTTAGCGTGGCCAATTCCCGGAGGACACGGCACTCAGCTCTAAATGTAAACAATTCTCGGAGGACACAGTACTGAGCTCTTTATTTATATTTATAATTCCATCGACAGGATCCAACAGGCTGTAAAGCACCTAACCCGGTAGGCCAGCTGTTCCGTCGAAGGCGGAAAAGAAAGGTGTTTGGAAGATATGAAACAGATTATAAAACAAGCAGAATGATGACAAGACAACATGCCATGAAAAAAGTAATATATGCCGTTTTCTTCAGAAATGGATTGGTTAAAAGCCATCAAGTTGGAAAAACTCGTTCACCACTAAGTGTCTTCAGAAGTTCTTCAAGAAGTGAATGTTAGAGGACTGATGTTGCACCATGAAAGTTCTTCTTCTCATTCAGCAAGCCTAACAGTTGGGTTCCTCGAGCAAAAACAAGTCAAAAGGATAGAACATTCACCCGATCTAGCTATGTGTGACATTTGGCTGTTTTTTAATCTAAAAAAGGACTTACGTGGACTTCGTTTTCATTCCGAAGATGTGATTGATGAGGCTTGATAAATGCATTTTTTTTCATTTCCAAGAAATGATTGGATTGAGGCATTTTAATCTTTGAGAAATTCACCTGCACAAGTGCATTGATGTTGGAGGATAATATGTTGAACATTCCTAAAATTTCATAAGTATAACTTAATAAACCTGTGTATTTCTCAAAAATTTCAGAGTGACCACGCCAGTATTTGCCGGACAAAAAGTTACGATACATTATTTTAGAAGCCTATACATTTAAAGTATGGTATTAGTTTATCATTATATGTAAACTGATAACCTATTCTTGAGTTTATTAAAATTCTGAAAACGAAGAAATAAAAGCACACTTAAACAAAAGAATAATATTTTATTTCATCGAGAGAACAGAATAACATTTGAGTTGAAGTTTGTAATACAATCATATCATAAAACATTCCAATATAATGAAAGACAAATAAATATTAATGATAAATATTTTGAGTTTCTTTTATATTAAAATATATATGTTACATGAAAAACTGAGAAATATATATAGTTGACACAAAAAAATTCTTTCTAATGATGCATTGATTGAAACTTCTACGTTTGTCACAAAGGAACAACAAAGCAATAATATATTTTCTGTCCTAGCTGACGATTCAGTGCTAATTGACAATTATTAGTTTATAAAAATCTATTAGTACAGTTTTATAATTGTTTATTTCTAATTCTTCCTAAATGTTATTTCACTTCCCAATAATTTATAACATTTATCTTTCTGCCTGTTTTGCCAGAAGTTACATACGCTACTAAGGTATTTTCAGTTTTAAGATAAAGTATTTTCCACCGCCAAAAAAGAACAGCGTTTAATTGATTGGTATTTTAATGACATACCGAAGTATTCTACAATGTAATAGACAGTCAAAATCCACTGCATAGAAATGGGTTCCTCCTTGTAAGTCTGAAAATAATTCTCAGGTTTCATTTTTAGTCCAAAGAGGCTTTGTCCCTGAAGGACTATTGTTTTCGTTTTGCATTGGAAACATTAAAAGTCTGAATCACTTTTAAACTGTTGCCACAAAATATTGAAGCGCTGTATTATATTTAAGGTAATTAAATAATGAAGCATCTGCATAAATGTATACATATTTCTCCAAATGTGATAAACAACGATACCTAGAGTCATCCAATTTTGAATAACCTACGTTTCCACCCGAATATGCTCATCTGGAAGAACGAATTTGGAATTTGTTTTATTACCGATTTCATATTTTGTAAAACTTCAAAGAATTTTTGATGAACAAACTCAAACGATTCAAAAGCAAGCAATGGCAACACTTTACGGGAAAAAAACCTTTTTATCTAAAGCGAGCGGACCTGTATATCGGAAATTCTAAAGATACATTCATTTTAAAATTATTTTGCGATATTGCTATTGAACTGAATTTTATGGTTTGAGTGCGAAGAACATGATATTTCATAAATAAAGATAACACACAAAACGTTAAAAAAACGCCCCTTTGGACGTAATTTAAAATCCGAAATTTTTCAGATTTTTTTGAAATTTATTATTATTAGTTTACTTGTTATCCCTGAATGGGATATTAGTCTCGAAATGGAATTTTGTGTCGAAACATTTAAACGTGTTATATCACTTTTGAAATTGTTGCTACCAAATATTATCGCCCTACATTATATTTAAAATTAAATAATGAAGAATCTGCGTGAATGCATCTATGTTTCTCGCACTGTGAAAAAACAACTGTACCTAAAGCTATCAAATTTTGAATAACATAGTCGTCCACTCGAGCATGGGCAAATGCAAACGTGAATTTCGATTTTGTTTTATTTTCTGTTTGATATTTTGCAAAACGTTAACGAATTTTTGGTTAACAAACTCAACGATTTCAAATAGAGCAGTGGCAACACTGTACGGAACAAAACATTTTAAAATCCAGCACGCGAGAGTGAGTGTCTATCGGGATATTTAAAGAAACGCAGTTTTTCAATACTTTGTGATTTTGTTGTTGAAGCGAATTTTAGGTGGCGTAACAACTCATTTGGACGATTGCTAAAATCTGAAACCTTTCAGATTTCTTTTGTCTGTACCTTTTTTCATTAGTCCAAAGCGGCTTTTTCCCTGAAGGACTATTGTTTTCGTTTTGCCATTTTGCGTCGGAAACATTAAATGTCTGAAACACTTTTCAAACTGTTGCCACCAATTATCGCAGCCCTGTATTATATTTAAAGAAATAAAATAGCGAAGAATGTGCGTAAAAGTATGTATGTTTCTCAGCGACCGTAAATAATAAAACGACGGTACCTAGAGCCATCCAATTTTGAATGACGTATTTCTGCTGCGAATATGGGCATCTGGAAGGCCAAATTTGGAATTTGTTTTATTATCGATTTCATATTTTGTAAAACTTTTACGAATTTTTGATTAACAAACTCAAGGATTTCAAAGCGAGCAATGGCAACGATGTACAGAAAAAACATTTTTACCTCCAGTGCGTAAAATTTTATCGGAAACTCTAAAGACATGCTCAATTTAAAATTATTTTGAGATACTGCTTTTTAACTGAATTTTATGCTTTAACTGCGAAGAACATGATATTTAATAAATACAGGTTACACACAAAATGTTAAAAAAAGTCCACTTGGATGTAATTTAAAATCTGAAACCTTTCAGTTTTTTTTTTTCAGTCCAAAGGGGCTTTGTCCCTAAAGGACTATTGTTTTCGTTTTGCGATTCGCTAAAAGCGTTGTATCACTTTTCAAACTGTTGCCACCAAATATTGCAGCTATGTATTAAAAGAAATTGAATAATGAAGAATCTGCATAAATGTATATATATTTCTCCAAATGTGATAAAACAACGGTACCTAAAGCCATCTAATTTTGAATAACGTACGTTTCCACTCGAATAGGCGCATCTGGAAGCCCGAATTTGGAATTTGTTTTATTATCTATTTCATATTTTGTTAAACTTTAATGAATTTTTGAAGAACAAACTCAGATGATTTAAAGGCGAGCAATGGCAACACTCAACGAAAGAAAAAACCTATTCTAACCTCCATGCTATTAACAAACTCAGGGATATAAAAGCGATGTGTTGCGGCAAATGAAATGTAACATTTTTACCGACGGCAGACCATTCGTTGCCATTCGACCAAGCCTTTGAAATTTTGTCAGCAAACTCCGCTGTTTAAAAGCAATGTGTTGCCATCGTCGAAAATAAAATATTTTGTCTTCTACACTTCAGTTTGTTGTGATTCAGTAAAAGCAAATTTTATGTAAAATTTAGTCTGTCTCTTGTTTATTAACAAACTGAACAATTTGAAAACAATAAACGCATTTCTTAGTATTTTTTTTTTTTTTTTCAATTTTCAATTTGATCGTTTCAAATAAGAAACTGAATTCAGTCTTCAGTCGTCATATAGTTAATTAAAACATTTAATATTTTTTTATGAAATTACACTAATCAGACGAAAGTGGTTAGTTTTATAAAAACATTTAACTAAATGAATGTGCTGAATAGGCTTTATGTGAAAATTGAAAGTGATAAAAAATGCAGCTTTATAGTTATATGTCAGCAAAGGTAACTTTTTATTTACATCTTTTTAACTTACGTACTCAGGAGATAAATCCCACATTTTTTTATTATTTTTTAATATTGATCATCCTTCTACTTGATGATGTAATTGATTATTTTTTAATATTGATCATCCTTCTACTTGATGATGTAATTGATCATTTTTCAATATAAAAACCTCTTCACTGGTCTGTAATGACTAATCAAATAAAAGAATTTGACACATGAAGAATGTGTATAAAATTACGCAGTCAGAGACAAATTAGCCATAAAATTTTATGAGCCATTTCCTTGATCCAAAGCTTTCGGAATAAAGTTTAAGGAATTTCGCTAATTACGCTGGAAATTCCAGAAATCTTACTACCTTCGAAATTTCTTTCTTAGCCCCCTTACGACTGAGGTACTCAGTGAAACATATTTTCTTGAATGAGTGTACCAAAAACAAATTGTAGAATTAATGATTTTATAGTAAAATTTGATTCCATAATATAAATGCTAAAGCACAGAGTATATTTTCTTTAATCTTACAAATCAGGTATTCTGTCTTTCTTATAATTCCTTATGTTTTTGTTCAGCCTATATGGAGTTTTTGAACGATGGTACTTTACGTTCCGACGAAAAGGACAGAATATTTAATTTGCGAATTTATTAATACAATTTTAATTCTATGTAAATTAAATAATAATGTAATTTAAAATTAAATAATGTAATTTAAGATTTGTAATCATTTTCAGATTTAATACTATGTATTACACATTTACTTGTTTTTTATGTATTGTTGATGTTATTTTTCGATTACATTTTGGCTGGTTTAAAGAAAACTTTATTATGCATGGTGAAACTACGAAATTCGATAAAAAAAAGGAATTCGATAAATAAAAGAATATGCGAAATATGCGCGGAAATGGGTTTAACATGCACTAGTGGAAAGTTAACTGCAATGCTTTCTTTGTACAATTACATTAAAATTTTATTCCAGATTTCTGCCTTTTAGGTACTTACGTAAAAACCGGTGACTATTTTTGCCTATTAAAGAAAAGACGCCAAACTACGCGATTTTTCGCCAAAAATAGAAAAGTCTTCTTCAAACACTCTGAGTGTCATGTAACCTTGATTACACTTGTTAGTTATTATTCTTGAGTAAAGACTCCTTTCCTCCCCCCTCTATCACGCATTTTCTAAAAAAAAAAAAATTACAATTTGGCACTTGTCTACTACAGAAGAGCATGCTGTTGAATATTTCCAAAGTTATGGAATCTTGCCGGCCTCAAAAAATGTGTTAATGGCCAACGATATGGCGATATTATGAAAAAAATACTGGAAATTTTTAATGAAAAATTAAATATAAATAAATGATAATATAATAAATGTGAAAGAAAAATAAGAATAGAACGTTTTTTCTTATATTAAGTAAATGAGTTTTTTTGGTTTGGTGCGATTGGCGTCGTCTCTTGTGGTCGACGGGATTTTCGGTAAGTACCCCTTTTTGATAGCCCAAAGGGGTGTTAGCCCAGAAGGCCTATTAGTCTCGAAACGGCATTTTGTGCCGAATCACTTAACTGCTATGTATCATTTTTCCAACTGTTGCCACCAAATATGATCGCCCTGTATTATATTTAAAGAAACTGAATAATGAAGAATCTACATGAAGGTATGTATGTTTCTCGCATTGAGAAAAGACGACGGCACCTAGAATCGTCGAATTTTGAATAACGTAATCTTCCACTCGAACATGGGCACCTTCAAGCACGAATTTGGAATTTGTTTTATTGGTCTGTTCCATATTTTGTAAAACTTTAACGAATTTTTGAGTAAAGTGCTCAACAATTTCAAAGCGAGCAGTGGCAACAATGTAAGGAATAATACCTTTCTGTCGCCAGCGCGCGAGACTCTCTATAGGAAATTCTAAAGATACGTAATTTTTTTTAAATATTTTTATCCGAAAGGGGCGTTAGCCCAAATGCTCTCAAAACGTGTATGTATGTGTAAATCAGGGGGAAAACCCTTGACCCGTTTGGGCATTGTTTACGTTTTTGATATAGCGTTTAGTTCTGTTATTGTTAAATTTATATTGCAATTTAATTTATTGATTTAATCAACAATATGCGTCATTGTTGATGATCTTATACACATGGGAAATTACATGCATTATAACTGGCTTAACACATGATTAAACATACTACTAACTCTATATCATTAAAAAGCTTTGCGATTAAAAGTTGCTAGCCTGATACAATTACACAAAATAAAGAATGTATTATATCCTATAACTTCAGTTCTGAATTTAGAAATTACAGCTAGTTACACACTTAATATTAAAAAAAAAGTGGAAGCATAAACAGTTACTAATATAAAGTATTATTCCTAATGCCGTAAAACATTTTAAAAATTCATAACAAATAAACTATGCAAGAAATGGCAAATTTTATTGCATTTAAGCAGAGAAAATTTCACCAAGTTTTTATCACGCAGTTAACAGTGCTCATCTTTAACTGATACAAAGACTATCTAAGCGCTGTTAGAAGGATTTACTTGGAGAAGCTTGGAAGTTTCTTAATGTCACAGTTAAAATGGTGAAGTTTTCATTTAACGTTCCCAAGAACTCAGTTGTCTGGTTTATTAACACAAAGACCGTTATCGAAATCATTCACGAGAATATCTGTACTCTTCTGTAAAATCTGTCTATCTGTAAAATTTTTCCTTGAAAACAGAGATCACGTGATAAAGTATTTCAATGGAAATTTGTCACAAACGGGGATAAGATGCACATAATGAGGTCATGATGTAGTATTTGGTGGCCATCTTCGTCTTCAGATTTAATCGCATGTGACATATTTCTTGTGAAAGTTAGTGAAGGAGAATATCTTTATGCCCGCGTTCCTTTCTAATACCCATAATCTTCGTAACTGCATCACTGATGCTGTTTTTCTGGTGTACAGTTAATATGCTGACACACGTGCAGAACAAAAGGAATTATAGCACAGATTTTTGCTGTGTCAGCAACAGTAGATAAACTGTACCTTTGAAGCACATAAGAGCACAATGAGTTTGCCCTTTTTCAGGGTGATAAAATTTGGTATTGGACTACATGGTTTATTTGTTATGAATTTAAAAAATAGTTCTTAAAATTATGTGTTATAATCACTATAATCCATAACTAGCTCACTGTTATTGGAAAAAAAATTAAATCACTTTATATCTTTAAACAGATTGAAAAAAAGGTTTTCTGATAAGCAGTTTAATCGCTTCAATCAACTTCATGTTTATCTTTTTGGCCCACTGTACAACTTGAATAATAGTTACACAGTAAAATACGATCTAAAATACGATTTTGTTGAAAACTAACACAGATTTACTACATACGTATTAGAGACTAGAATGTAAAATCGTAAATTTCATTTAATCTTGATACCAGGCAAATGCAGCTATCAAAATAAGCTCTCTACTTATGCTCTCTACTTATTAATATTAATGCCCACTAGTTTTATCAAGATGTCTTTTAGCCATTTCTTTAACTAACAAAAGTTGCACAGGTATCTTACGGATAAATTATGCTATGTGTGTATATATATATATATATATATGTTACTTTCCACAGTACTGACAGAGTGTTAAATTTGGCGTTAGACAGTACCAGATAAAGAACCAGTTATTTGTGCCATGAAATTTGGCTTACGAAAGAATCGCTTTCAGTTGCTGTCTTGGCACAAGATTTGCAATTTTCTTCTTGCATTTGGTGAGCATTTACTTATATGGACGTCTATTAAAATAACCATTTAATTTCTTCTTTGTTCTTTCGCCATTTTGCAAGGTAACACTTTAAGTGAACTGCAAGCCCCGCCTGTGTAAAGGTACAATGACCAAGAATGACAAGGAAGATACAACCGTCACGACAAAGAATATCCAGAACAGGATACGATCAATTACTAGGGCCATCTGCCTCCATTCGTTGACCACCCTCACGCGGTAATCCTCTTGTTCCTGTCGATACAAAAGATATTTTAGTGTCCTCAGAATTTCTTCTTGCACTTGTGTTCCGCCCGGTCCTCCGCAACCTCCTCCTGAGGATGAACCATTGACCTGGGATTTGTTTGGTGGCATTCGGCGCTTGTTGGTAGACAGATCGCCAACGTTGTGCCCACTAGCAGACATCGCAGATTCGTTGCACGAGAGATCCGAATTCATCTCTTTTAGCTCTTCATGAAGGCTGTCGATGGTCAGACGAAAAGATTCGGCCTGTTGAATAAAAGGAAAGTTAAACAGTTACAATGGACATTGAGCTCTTGATTTGAAATCTTTATAAACAATCATGAATAAGTGTATTTTGTACAATAATATTGTTAAGCAACTTCAATGCTTTTTGCCAGTCATTGTAACACCTGATCTGTCTGGGCCCATTTGTGAGAACAGAGAACATTTTACTTACTTGAGTTGAGAGTTTGCTACAGAGCGAATCCAGCTAGTTGAAAATACATGCCTATTTTAAGTATTTCTGTTAAATGCGTTAATGGAAGGTAAGTTCAAAACTTTTCTGGGCCTTTTATGCTAATTACTCACTAGCATATTTTTCGAGATTATTCAATTTATATGGCATTTTCTTCCTCCTTTTTGCATGCTTTTTTAGCATACTGGACGCGTATTCGAGAAAACAAGGGTATGAGTCTCGGTGAGTGCATTACACATATTTGACGTCTCCTGCAACTAATGACTTTACAACTGGCGTTCAAACTAGAAGATGGTGGACCATAATTCACCACCGCCAGGATTTGGCGAATGGGTGCTCTGATCTCCAGCGGCCTTTTAAAAAGGGGGAGTATATAAGGTATTTTCTCCCTCCTTCCCGTATGCCTTCATGGAATAATTGGAAGCATATTCGATGCTTAGTCTAGAGGTTATGGTTTCGCGTGTGGGCGATGCCATTGCACGTTTTTGACGTCTCCTGCTTAACCGGAAAAGAACATGACGACTCTAAAAATTTAATAAAATTGAATTGTACAGGGTGCCCATGAAGTCCCTGAAGAACTCTGAACAGCCTGTTTGAGTAGGAAACAACTTACACCTTAGGTATTTGCTGCATTTTCACGAACAATATTGAAAGATTTTTGACATGTGACACACGTTACAGAACCTCGGGATTTGCAACAAAATGACACTTGGTTGATGATCTGTAAAAGTAGGCAAATGTAATTTAATCAATCTATCAAGGTAAACTTGTAGAAACGTTAGATTTGTTTTGAAAGCAGGAGATGTGAAAAATGAGCAATGCCGTCGTCGGGACTCGGACCTCTAGAATACGCGCCGAGTGTGATGGCCATTGCACCACGAAGGAATGCTAAGAAGGCAGGAGTAATACCATATATATTCCCCCTTTTAAAGGGCGACTGAGGATTTGGGGAAGTAGTCGCCAAATTCTAGTGGTGGAGAATCATCATCCACCAGCTTTTTTTAGTTTGGGCGCCAGTGTAGAGACATTAGGTTTTTTTCAAAGCAGGAGATGTGAAAAATGAGCAATGCCCTTCCCGGGATTCGAACCTTGGACCTCTCGAATACACGCCGAGTTTGCTAACCTTAAACATCATAAAGGCATGTTAAGAAGGCGGGCGAAATACCTTATGAACTTCGTCTGTTATTGTATGTTTATTGAAAAAAAGTCGTAAAAGTTTGTCATGCAGCTTCCCACACCAAATAATCACTTTCAGGCTGTCTTGCTTTAACTTTCAGGCTTCTTGCCTTTGTGACACAAGGATTTTTCCAATCGCCAAATCGTAACATTATGTGTATATTAAACCAAAACAAATTGTTAGAGAAAAAATTTGATATACATTTACTAATACCACAAATATTTGCGGCATGATTTCTTACATATAAGGTAAACTTGCTCAGCAACTTTGTGGAGACCCTAACATGCGTGTAGAATGTTTAAGAAAAATTCAAATTTAATTTAGCGTTAGAGGAACGTTTTGTGCCTTTAGACACGATCTCAAATAAATCTATCTTAAGATGACATTTCATTAAAATTTTTTTTTGAACGTGTGTGGATAATTAAAGTTTCAGTGGGTTTCTTATAGCTATAAGTTAGTTATCTTTTAAGCAAAAACTATTTCTTTTATTGACGACTGAACATATGCAAAAACGATTCAGTTATTAAATGCGGGAAAAACTCGGCTGAAAAATTAAGATTCTTAAAATTCATTTGCTCAAAAAATCAAGTTAGTTGTTTTTGATCTAGAATGTTCTACTTGAGTGAAAAATAACAGCATTTTGTATATTCAAATCGTAGTTCAAGGATAGGACATTCAGAGCACCTAAATCGTATCCTATTTCCGTTTGATTTTCCAGAGTTTCTGGACAGTTTCTATTGTGTTCATATGCAGTAGCTTCTCAAAACTACAACTAACAAATCTACGACAGTACAGTTTACAAATTTCTACCATTTGAGAAACAGAAATTTGTAAAATGATCTTACTGTCTCTGATGAAAGTTACTGACACTTGTGCTTTAATTAAGACTTCATCCACTTATTACTGAAACCAATACGCAGCGTGACAATTTGATAACTGGAAGTCGAGACAATATTACCTAAGCCAGACGATTTAGAGGTAGTGTTTGTTTGGATTTTAATCCACAGTCAAGTAAATTTCTGATATATAGAAAAATAGCATCGAGGTATGCTGCCAAAAGCTCATTTCTTAATAACTGCAATTAACAACTTAAAAATATGTAAGAATCACTATCATACTTTCCTGTAACAAATCCAAAACTGATCATATTGTTTAATAAATGTATAATCAATCCGTCAGAAAAAAATGCATACACACTTTAACGAAAGAAAATTATTTATTGCTTGTTAGTATAGAACTTAACTGTAAGTTAATAAAAACGTAAAAGCTTTTAACGGTTGCTCCAAATAGTTTGTCAAGGTTTTTACGCTCTACCTGAGCTCGCAGTCTACAAATCCGCCGTTACACTCACTCCTATTAAATACCTTTTTTGTCTTTTTAAGCTTTACTATTGAACAACGTTTGCTTCACAGTTATGCCATGTACAGTTCAAAAGCAAAATTAAAAAAAAATTAAAATAGCATATATTTAAAATTCCCGATGTAGTGTTAAGTGTTGACATACATTTTTTCCATATTTTTCAGTCTATCATATCAATGTTTTGTTTTCTTTGTAAGATGCCTTGCAAAACGTTTTTTCATTTGGTTTTTATTATAGAGGTTGATGGTAGGCCATTTTGTGCGTTAGCTGTATTTATTAGATATCACATTCGTGGCGCTTACGCCACATAAAATTGGATTCAACGGCAAAATCCCAAAATATTTAAAAACAGCGTATCTTTAGAATTTCCGATAGACAGTCTCACGCGCTGGAGTTAAAAATGTTTTATGTACAGTGTTACCACTGCTTGCTTTCAAATCATTGAGTTTGTTAATTAAAAAATCCTTTAAAGTTTTACAAAATAAGAAATAGTCAATAAAGCAAATTCGGGTTTAAAATTCGGTGCCGATGTTCGGAAGGAGGACTACGTTATTCAAAACTGGATAGCTCTAGGTTCCCTTGCTTTTTTTCACAATGCGAGAAACATATGTACATTCATGCAGATTCCTCATTATTCAGTTTCTTTAAATATAATACAGGGCTATAATATTTGGTGACAAAAACTTGAAACGTGATACAGCGTATTTAACTGTTTCGACGCAAAATGCGGTTTCGAGATTATTATCCTATTCGGCACTAGCCTTCGTTTTCGGCTTATAATCGTACGTGTGATAAGTTAGGGCTGGTACAATACAGTCTTCCTGTACTTGCACCTGAGCAGTTAGTATATCCTGTGCTCAAAGTATCAGAATGGTGGCCATTAGTGTCCAGACATGCAGTATAAGAGGCGCGTTTGTTCTCACAACGTTTTTGAATGTACCCGCGGGGATTCTTGTACATGCTGCTGTAATGTTTTGAGGAAGGACGTCGAGTATAACCGATTTACTACGCTAACGACGCTTTTCATGTTCCCCAAGGCCATTTGGGTTTACGTCATACGTCTTATATTGCAGTCATCAGTGATATGCGTTGAGGAAACACGGTAACACATAATTTATTATATGCGGCTTAAGTGTCTTTTTGTCGCCGATAGTTTATTGGTTGCTCGCGTAACTGTACTAGCCAATGCGGTGAAGTTGCCACAGCATTCAAGTAGTGAAATAAATTTTATCGCAATAGTTATCATTGTTTTAATTAAATTATCATGGTATTTAACTATTTTTTATTCATACAATTGTTGCTTATTATGCTTTTAACTCTATTTACGTATGAGTTACTTAGAAACTTGCAAACGTTGAGAAATTAAAGGAGAGGGAACCAACTAACGAGTTGTGCGTAGTGCATCTCATCGAGTAGGTTTACCCAAACTCCTACGCTAAATATCCTTCCCCGTAAAGAGTTTAAAATTTTGCCCGATTTTATTCCGACATTGTATTTTAAACGGAATTTTCAGCTGAACGCAAACCCAGCGTGTCAGGGGGAAAGGGAATATTTGTTTGCATTAGCAATCATCTGTTTTTGAAACGGTTTACAACTGAACGCAAATTGAGCGAGTCAGAGGGGAGGCGAACATTTGTTTGCATTAGCAATCATCTGTTTTTGAAACAATTTAAGGCTGAACGCAAATTGAGCGTGTCAGAGGGGGAAGGTGAACATTTGTTTGCATTGGTAATCATCTGTTTTACATAAAAACTACGTGTTAACGTAATTTCTTTTAAGAATGCCTCCTAGAAAATGCAGCACTGAAGAGAAGAGAAAAGCTGCACAAAAACGGCTTACTCGACAAAAAGAAACCACTGAGCAGAGAAAGAAATGTAGCGCCAGTAGTTTCCTTCATTGCACTCTACTTTAAGCAATTAAGCAAGTAGAAGGGGGAAACCCCGTGGGGCAGTCAGCAAAGGGGCGTCCTCGCCGCCCGCCCTGGGTAATTCAGTTTGAATTAGCAGACACCTTTGCACGAATTATTTTAATTACATTTTATAATATCTAGGCGGTATTTATCTACATTTTATAATATCTTTATATACCCGGCGGTCATTTCGTATGACCGCCGGGTTTTCTAGTATAAAAATAATTCATCTTCGAAATCATCACACAGATACCACCTGTTAAAGTGTGTATGCGCCGCGCAGTCGGTATAATGCTTAACGTCGCTGGCTGCGGTGCCGAAGGGCCGGGGTTCGAATCCCGGATAAGGCTTGGATGCTTGTAAATGTATAGTACCCGTGCGACACAGGGGCACTCGAAGTAAGCGGACAGCCGGAACTCCTCTCGAGAGGTTGTGGTAGGGGAAGAGAGGTGCCAGCCCAAAATCCTCTCGAGAGGTTGATGATAGGGGAAGAAATGTGGGAGAGCCTCGGACTCGTTCTCCCGTGGTGCTCTCCATCAAAATTGGGGGCGGAACTGAGACAAATCGCACTGTGCCTTGTAAGGTGCTCAAGGCTGTTGCGAACGATAGGCGTAAATTTGCGCTTCTTGCCATGAGGCATTTCATGAGCTTGGGCTGAATGCAAGTCAGACATTGTAAAGACCTTATTTTATTCTAACGAATTATTTTTAGTTCGACTTTCCTGTCCTTCCTGATTTCAGTTTCCTGCCGGAACGTAAATTTTAAATGACGTAATATGCAAATCTAAACGTGTTTAATAAGCAATATTTAAGCTGCGTTCCAAGAGTTCGAAAAGAATGGTAGCGGAGTTAGTTAAGTTTATGTTGTACGTTTGAAATTAGCTCTCTAGTCGCTGTTAGACACCATTCAGTTTATACAGATATTTTTCCGCTCTGCTTTGCTGTGTGTAGCCGACGTAGCATATTAAGCGGCGGAGCCAGTCATTAGGCATTCAGATTTATTGTGATTCGTTACATTTTTATTTTGTGTTAACTGTAGTTCAGTCCCAAGTGATGCTGAATTGTGAGTACTGAGTGCGTGCATATTGTTAAATTTAGTTCAAATAAAAAGGTTATTTAAAACCTTCTTCTGCAGTATCAATAGAGTACTCGCTACTTCGCCGCCTACGTAGGACCTACATTTTATGCTTTCAAAAAAGAGTGTAACTCTATAAAAGGAGCATTAGCAACAACAAAGTGTGTATGCACTTTTCTGACGCACCGTACAGAATAAGTTTTGCAGATTTGTGAAATTCTGGTCTCTTCCGAACTTCGAAAAATTTTATTTGTCATATCTTTGGAAAAGCAGTGCATAAGAAACTAAAAGAGAGGAGAAAATAAGAAATTAGAAAACAGTAAGTACATACTCTGAATGTAGGTGGTAAATCATAAGCATTTCCGTTCCTCTTGACCTTCTTAGAAGGGGAACGGAAGCAGGAACAAGAACCGAATCTTTGGAGGATGAGTTCCCTGAGGTAGGGGGGCACCTCCTTTCTGCTGGGACCACGATAATGGAAGTTGAGAACCACAACCGTGACTACGACAGAAATGGACGTGATGGCCATCACAACCGTCAGGTAGATGCCTGAGAAAGTAATACTTCATTAATTAACAGGTAGACATATATGCAAATCAAACCAAAGTGTAATAACTCATGAATAATATTAAAGCGATGAGAATATTATTTTCCCACATATAAGTGAAATGCAACAAAGGAAGTTCTTGGTTCTGCTGAATATTCTTACTTTATAAGGAAGTTTTTGGTTCTGCTAAAGGAAATATCGAAATACGTTGTTTTAAATCCCCTTGGAGCAGAAAAGCCTACACCAAGTCCAAGAGGCCTTGCCGCACAAGCAAATCGCAGATGTCGTCCTGCTCAGCCGACAGCTGTCTCAGGGAGACGCCTATACAATCCAGTAGGTGAGCGGGAGAGGCAGGGAGGGTATACGAGGGGAAGGTCTTTTCTTCCTCTTTGAATTTCATGTATCGAAGATGTCCACTTGTGAATCTGGCCATGGCCGTTTGGATAGACCTAGATCTTTTAGTCAGAAGTGACAGGCCTGGTTGTTCAGCGAAATACCACTGGTGAACAGGCGAAATTTTCCATGCCATGTTAGTTTTATGTTTGTTATAGGCATGCATTTCAGCCACAGCTGGAAATACACATTCCAGTCACATTAATGTGACCACCACGTACTTTCCATGTCAGAGTTAAATAACCAATCACAGAAGGCAGGTGGCAGCACAGTGCAGTTGAGCGTATATAAAGGGTGTGTGAGGGCTTCGGAAAACATTTCAATCGTTGGCGTAATGCAGAAACGAAGCGATTTATCCGACTTCCAAAAGGGCATGATCATTGGCTTTCGGGCCAAGGGTGGAAGCATTTCCGAAACGGCTGAGTTTGTGAACTGTTCGCGTGCCGCCGTGGTAAAAGTGTACCGTGCATGGCAAAATGGGACTGTCCAAAATCAGCGACGTGGCAAATGTGGTGCACCACGGGCCATAGATGACAGAGGCGAACGACGGTTGCGGAGATGCGTTCGGGCAGATAGACGGGCTACCGTTGAGCAACTGACCACCAAAATGAACCAAGGGGCTACCAAAAGTGTCTCCCAAAGTACTATTCAGCGAACATTGCTGCGTCTGGGCCTCCGAAGCAGACGCCTGGTTCGTGCACCTATGCTGACTGCTGTTCATCGACGGCGAAGGCTAGAATTTGCACGCCAGTACAGCAGCTGGACGTCCACTGAGTGGCGACAGGTTGCGTTTTCGGATGAATCGCGTTTTATGCTCCATCGGACAGATGGACGTTGGCGTATAAGGCGTGAAACCTCTGAAAGGAACCACCCTGCAACCATTGCCGGAACGGTCCAAGCTGGAGGCGGGAGCATTATGGTCTGGGGAATGTTTTCCTGGCATTCTCTAGGTTCACTGATCATTGTGGAAGGCACAATGGATCAATACAAGTACGCATCTGTCCTTGCGGACCATGTTCACCCCTACATGCGCATTGTTTTTCCTCAGGATGATGGCATCTTCCAGCAGGACAATGCGAGGTGCCATACAGCTGCCAGTGTACGTGCGTGGTTCGAAGAGCACCAGGATGAGTTTACCGTCCTCCCCTGGCCAGCAAACTCACCTGACTTAAACCCAATCGAGCATCTGTGGGACCATCTCGATCGAGTTGTTCGCGCCATGGATCCTCATCCGCGTAATCTAGCGCAGATGGCCACGGCATTAGAGTCGGCATGGCTCAACATCCAAGAGAACACCTTCAGGGACCTATGTGACTCTCTTCCTGCACGTCTCGCAGCAGTCCGCTTTGCGAAAGGTGGTTATTCTGGCTTTTGACAGATGGTCACATTAATGTGACTGGACTGTGTATGTGAATGTCAACATAGATGATGAATATTATCAGTGTCTTCGATTACAATTGCTCTGGTATTTTTGTGATTTTTACTTCATTGTACGAAGTAAAGGAAGTATTGTAATAGGGAAAAATTCTGAGTATCAATATTTCAACGAAAATATCCATTTTGACCGCTCTCGATTCCATTTGAACTACATTCTTGCGGTACATGTGTACGTACGGATAGAATCAAGAACTCGTTTTCCCAACACGGATTGTGAAATGGATTCAGAAGACATTTTTTTTCGTGACATCTGTGCGTACGTACGTATGTATCTCGCATAACTCAAAAACGATTAGCCTCAGAACGTTGAAATTTTGTATATAGAACTGCTGCAACATGTAGATGTGCACCTCGTATTTTGTTTGCAATCGGCCGCCGCAAACGTATATATGTATATATATATATATATATTCACCTTATTACTCGGCTCGGTGAGCTCAGTTTTTTTGATCTTATATATTGGTAAATTGTCTATTTTGTGCTTTAAAAATGATTGGATTACGTTGTTCTTATCTTCCGGGTAAGTGTTTTATGTCTTTTAGTTAATCTGCGTTCAAGATTTGTAGAATTATCAATTTAAAAAAAATGTTTAAGTGCTGCTAAGCATAATCATTTTTCCCGCGGCAGTCATATTTGTTTACATTTGAAACTTGACAGAGTAGTGGATTTATTGCCAATCTAGATAAATTAACGCAACAACAAAGATAACGTGTTCTTTTATTATTGCGAATTAAATGACGCTTAATCCATTGTGGAATTTATTCGAGGAAATAAACCTTTAAGATTTACTTCCTAATTTTTAATATAGATATTTTGAGTTTTAATGTATTTTTGCCTTGTCTCGAAGTGAGGACTGAATTAATTGAATGAGAAATACTGAATCATTTGCGCAAACCTTTCTTTTTTTAAAAATTTCTTTTGCACGTCCTTTTAGATTTATTAGGTATTTGAACAGAACACGTGGCAAAGAGTAGATAAATTAGGAGATGATATACGTAATTTTTGTGCATTCTGAGGTATAAAATGAATGAGAAATAACGCTGTGAAGGGAATCTAGCACCAGAGTGTCGCTAAGGTAAACAAATATAATGAATTTTAAAGAAAGCATTCATTCTATTGTGGTTTATGCGCTATCGACGAAGTAGATTAAATTCAACCCAATAAATGAAATGCAAAATGCGTATAATTTAATATTCCGTACAAGGAAGTTGTGGTGTACACATCAGATAGTTTTAATTAGGAGAAGAAAATACCTTTCAGTGTCGAAAGTATTATTACTATTGAATTATATAGTCACGCGATAATTTCGTAGTAAGAGAAGCTTTGATTACCCAGGGTTTCAGACTTCTTGGTCTTCTATAGAGGAGATATCTTTAGAGAGATTATGTTTAATACCAATACTGATTCACAGTCTCAGAAATATTGTTTCCTGTCAAAAAGGCTGTTTTAAATGGTCGTTCCGAGAATGCCATTTTGTTGCTCTTTTTAATAAGAATGAATTCATTATAACTAAACATTAATTTATTTATAAGGTGTAGAAGTAAGCTAAATCTTGCTCTGCAAGAACAAACTGCATCCGACATTTGGGGGATGCACGTAAGAAAATCTTCCTAATTGACTGCGGTAAACTGCAGTAGCAATCGTCTCATGAAATAATGTTCTCCTAATTTGTAATAGTCACAAGTAATTAGGAGATATAATTGCAAACGGAAACCTACTACAGATTGGAAAATCACTCTGAAATTGTCCGACTCTCATTGTCACAGAATTAGAAATTTCTGCCTCACAAGATAAACATCACAGCAATTCTAGATTTTCTGAAAACCAATGAATTTAACTACAGTTACTTGCGACGATGCTGTTACTGTCGATGGGTGCATATCCTCCAGTGAACATGAATTCAGAATATAAACGAGTTAGGATAAGATAAAGGATGAATGGAATGTTACAGTCATTCGATTTGTAAAGAGTTATAATGAATTTGCTAATGAACGGAAGAATTACATTTGAGTAGTTGACAGCGTTTAGCCTTCGGGAGATTCTGATTTCAAATAAAAGCGGTGAATGTATTTCGCAGGAAAATGAATAATTTAAGCGGAATAATTTAATTTAGATGGAGACTTAATTGTTGTCGCACTGAAGTTTTCATTTGATATCAGTGCGAAATAAATTAACTTCAATTATGAAAGTAACCTTTTCAAAGCAATTATATTTTACTTTTGTGAAAGACTTTACGTTACAGTAAATACGCGTGTAAACTAGGTGTATTGATCTATTTATTCTATATATGGTATACACTTAGCTTACACTGACAAAAATTATGCTATCAGCAAAATTTAAGTATGATTATTTGCGTACGGGTTCGTAAAGGATTGAATGCACACAGAACAGATGACAGGTTAGTAAAATTTATTTTACTAAAAGACATACGTTGCCCTTCTGAAACATTTCACAAAAATACTTGCAGCTCTTCTCAGAATCACAGAGCACAATCAGTAGGTACACTTCAAACTACTAAGCCCGTTAAAAACAATGCAACGCAAAGCGCACGTAAAGAGCCAACCTCTCATGGAAATCTTATAAGTCCAAATTCATCTGTGAACTGAGAGCAGTTGATTTCTACGACGATGTATAGTTTTAATCCGGTCGGCGAGAAATCTGTGTACGAAATTCCATTTCTAGGAATTACTGTGGGGGATTTTTCGAAAAGTGACCAGACCAGACCAGACCAGACCAGACCAGACCGGACCGGACCGGACCAGACCGGACCAGACCAGACCTGGTCTATGGACCTGGTCTATGGACCTGGACCAGACCTGGTCTATGGACCTGGACCAGACCAGACCAGAGTGACACACCTGAGTGAGAGGCCACACCTGAGTGAAAAGAGCAGACTCATAATTATTAGAATAACTTAACACATTTTTTATATACATAAACCTATCTTATACACAAACACTCCCATAGCAAAAATAGAATTTATTAGAATATTGATAATATGTACTCACGTTTTAGGCTGTAGTGGATGCAATCATCATAAATCTTCAACGTTACCACCGTAACATTTTTATGTTAAGACCTTTTCCACAAATTGAGTTTCACTAAATACATCATGCCTCAAGAGCTTAAACACTATACGTTTAATAAACCTTAAACATATTAAAAATATTTCATAAAATATGTTAAAAATCGACTTTTTTAGGTATAAATACCTCAGCAGTAGTATCATTGGAGATTGAAGAAATTGGAGTAAATCCATTTTGAACATAAACTCTTAAGCAAGCAAACAACGCACAATCGTAAAACTAGTTTACAAGGCACTATAATAATGATTTTGGAAGATATGAATTTATATATGCTATAAGTACGGGAACTAGAAATATCTCTTCGGCCTGGTGAAACTATATGTGACCAAACAAAAGCATCTGTTCACCAGTATGGACTAATGCTACAGGAAATGACACAAACAAGTTGCAAGTCATCCAGAACAAGTTCCTTCGAATTATCACAGGAGTACCTCATTTCATTTGAAACAACCTACATAAAGACCTCAAAATCCACTATGTAAGAGATCCTCTAAATAAAAGCAATGAAAACTTCTACAATTAAAGCCCTAAACAATCAATCATGCAGCAGATTTTGCCGACCTCCTAAAGTACGAGATCTTAGAAGGTGGCTATTCTTCCCGGCGATTTACCGCCCTCACTGCTAATATCTTAGAACACAACTTTTAAAACCAATCGGACAACATCCCGCTCAATTGGATTGCGCGTTGCGCTACGGACCAGAAGATCGAGGGTTCGAATCCCCATGGAACCTGCATCACGGAAGAAAAAAATATTTCGCCACTTTATTCACAAAATTAATTTCCTGCATCATTCTAATTATTTATCAACTCATATCTGCATTTGTTCCATCTACATTAAACACTTTACATTGTCTTTCTCTCGAAAGACAATGTAATGACAGACGCTGTAAAAATCTGCTGTCACCTTTGCAGCCAATTTAGTGAAGTATTCATGGATTCGTTTCGTTAGCACATTCCGTCGCTACGAGACTTCTCTCAGACATTTGTATCAGCAGGCCCATTGTGGAATTAATTCATTAGAACAGGAAAGTGCTGCTACTACAACAGAAAGCCTGCATAAAAACATCCATATCAACGTATTCTCTCTAGACTAGCTCTAAAAGTTTCCTTATGAAGCGATCAATTTTGAAATTGCCTACAATCTGCACTACATAGGATGGACAATTATACCTGATACCTCTACCACACCGTGATGCCGGGTGTTCGTGCGGTATGACACTGGATATCACACTGTAGCAACAGACGTTTCCCTCTGTAACGTCTGAAGCATACTCTTCCATTATTCTACTCGAGGCTGTATCGAGAATCATCGGAGAAAACACAAATTGTTGCTCCAGGGCACACCTTGCAATGTGTTGCACTGCCCACTGAAGTCGGAGGCGTGTATGATGCAGCGTCAGGGAAATCCCTTGCACGCTATCCATGCTGCAGGAGACGTGCACGAACCGTGGAGCAAAACAACACACCTGTAGCCGTGCTCCAAAGTTGTCCTAACACACGAGAGGACGCTGCATGATCTGTCATAGCCATACGGATAAGGTGTCTGTTGTCACATTCGGTAGTGATATTTCGAGCCCCACTGTCAGAATTTCGCGTTGATTGGTTCTTCGCTGTCCATTTCTTCCAAACACCTATGACTGTTGGGGCATTACGCCGTGTGCGGGCTGCGATTGCTCACTATAAATGTTTACCCTCTCGCATACCGACGATGCGGCCTCGTTCGAACTCTGTTAGTTGTTGGTATGGCACCCTCCTCTGTTGAGGAGGCATACTGACCACTAACCGTTCACCACAGAGAAAGGACGATAAACGGATTTCAATGCAACTTCACATTCCTTTATATACCTAAGAAGGTTCTCATTCTGCGCATGCGCAACAGCTTTGTAATTCTAAAAATTTACATATCTTACCTCACTTTACATTTCCTGTAAGCTAGGTTCAATTTGCATAATTCCTTTGTTGTAATTTTCACAAACATTAGTATAATTGTTTCATACTAGAGGTCATCTTCATAGCGAGTTTATTATTGTTGCATTTAGCTTAATTACAAGAATGTATTTGAAGCTTCTAAATGTAACTTATTCTCAATCACATACTTGTTTTGAAATACCAAATTCGAGATGTTCTGGATTATCTCGTAATATATTTTCTCAGAAAAATCTCTTGAGTTTCAAAGTAAGTAACACTTCTGGATTATCAGTTTAAGCCAAAATCTTATACTTTTCCATCGGTATAAACACCATATATACTAAAACTGAAAAGGTTTGGATTATATTTTAATATATTTTCATTAAAACTTCGGACGTTAAGACACGTACGGGAGTTAAAAAAATACCACTTCCCGTTGCCCACTAAAGACTAAGTTATTTCTCCTGACTCCTCGGTATGCCTTCGTGTTGTAGTGGTCAGTACGCTTGGCGCGTATTCGAGAGGTCCATGGTTCGAGTCTCGGCGAGGACATTCCTCATTTTTCATCCCTCCTGCTTCAAAAACTACTTGATATTTATACAGCGGCGCCCGAACTAAAAAGGGGGTGGATGATGATTCTCCACTAACAGGATTTGGCGATTATTTCCCCTAATCCTCAGTTGCCATTCAAAAGGGAGGGAGTATATAAGGTATTTCTCCCGCCTTTTTGGTATGCCTTCGTGGTGTAGTGATCAGCAAGTTCGGCGCGTATTCTAGAGGTCCGTGGTTCGAGTCCCGGCGAGGGCATTGTTTATTTTTCATCTCTCCTGCTTCAAAAAATACATAATATCTCAACAAGAGACCATCTATGAGATAACTTTATTATCTCATAGATGGAAAAACAGCATTTACTGTATCTTAGACCGGAGAAAAATTAACATTTTTTCCCTGCAGAAAAAGGAAAAAATTAGATTTGCGGAAAAACACGTAATATGAATGCAATACCACTTACTGTATTGACGCCTTATTGTTTGAAATAAATATGAAGGAATTCTGAAAATATAAATCTTCAGCTCCCCCTTTTATTTAAAACTCTTCTAAGTAACACTGTGGAGCAAATTTATATACTGCGCATAAAAGTTTTACTTTCAGAGAAAATATCTGTTTGAAAAAATACGACCTCATGCTCCGCTTAGGGAAAAAAGTGTAGCATTTATTTTTTTTTCCTCTGTTGCTTCTGGTATTTACTGAAAGATATCGACAAACTTAGAAGCGAAATTGCTTGCTAGGAGTTAAGACGGGAAAAATTGTCATGTCAGAAATTTTTCACTGGAGTTTATTTGCTGTATGTTCTCTGAAAAGTTAACGATCCGTGGCGTTGTTTTTACCTTTGTAGTGAGTAAAATACCTTCTCGCACCCCACTTTTCTGCGATTCCACTTTTACGTCGAGTATTAGTGTTCGCATTGGCGTTTTGTATGCCAGTAAAAGATCATTCTTTTTGTCGTATCAGTCAAAGTGAGAGAGTGGGACGGTTTCTGTGCGCTCCGCTTTTCGTGTTATTACCAAAGGAAGTTTTTATTTTCAGATGACAAAAACAGTTGCAACGGATAGCTAACATTATAAGGATCACGTGGATACTAATTTCTGACTGTGTGAGCATTACTTAGTTAATTACGGATTAATTAAGTTTTCTACATATCGCTCAACGGAGCTAACCCTGAAGGATATTTTGAAGCAACTGCTGAGGTGCTGCTGCCAGCCGACACCCACTGTCTCTTATACCATCAGAAAGAGAAGATCATAAGGATTCATTTGAAACTGATTTCAAGTTAATTGGATAATTAGCGGCGGAGCAATTAATTTTTAAAGCTTACGTATGAAAACCACGCGGTCCCCGTGACCCCTGACCTTTCAGTGAACTCCAACGGTCAACCGGACTTCGGCGACCCCCCACCGCTTTTGGTATCTTATCTTGGTATCTTATCAATCTACAAAGAGGGAAAGAAGGACTGGAGTTTTAATTTCGTAATTACTAATTAAGCCCCTAATTAGCATAGCTCTCTGGGATTTTCAGTTTCGCTCATCTCTTGAGAGGAGGATTACGTGAATATAATTTTCAGGATTTTTCGACGAGCATAACCGAAGTTAACAACTTTATTGTTTTTACTCTGGACTTGGAATAATTACATTCTCGCAACGGTATTTCCGTGCAAAGTGTTTACTAACAAAGTGCAGTGTTGTGTGACAATAATTGGACTACACAGTATCAACAGCAGTTCTAATACAGAAGAAGAACAGATGAAATTTAGCAACCCAAGGTAGTCGAATTAGCATAAATTAAGATCCTAATTAATTTCTAAAGTTCTGTTTCAATTAACAGTCTTATATTACATACACGTTATTCTCTACACATTAGGAAAGTTTAACATGATTTAGTAGTTTATTCAAGTGTTCTAACTGAAGACTCTAAGTTGTAGATAAAG
Organism: Stegodyphus mimosarum; assembly: GCA_000611955.2. Lineage (NCBI taxonomy): Eukaryota > Metazoa > Arthropoda > Arachnida > Araneae > Eresidae > Stegodyphus > Stegodyphus mimosarum. The sequence continues at coordinate 160,838 of KK113143.1, forward strand.
TCATACTGGATTTAATTAACTTAATTAATTAGCTTAATTAAGATGTTGTTCTTGTAATTTCGTTTTAACTAGTGGCGTTGTAGTGTTAGACAACAGTTTCTGTTTTACCCAATAGTTTTAATGTATGTATGTTAAAGTAGGGCAGACCAGTATTTGTGTACGCGTAATTAATTAACATAATTAAGATATTTCCTAAGTGAATTTGTTTGGGTTGCGCTGTCGTTCTATAGAAAACAGTTGACTGGTATAGCCAATAGTTCGAATATATGATAAATAGGGCATTTTGGCAATTGTGAGCGCGTAATTAATTAACTTAATTAATTTACCTAATAAAGAATTTCTATGTGATATTGTTTTGACAGCGTTGCAGTATATACTGTAACGTGTTTGTTTTAATGCCAATAGAATACATATTGCTTAAGTTTTTAATTGATTTTAACTGGATTTTAATTGAATCTTTTATCATATATTGCATTTAAAATTTTTCACTGTCACATTGTGTCATATCTTGTCACACTCTGATCTTATTGTAATATTTTGACTTTCATATAACATATTGACCAGTTAATGCTAGTAGTACACATATTGCCTAATTTTGTAATTGATTTTAATTGAATTTCAATTGATTTTATTGTCATATATCGCATCTGAACTTCTCAGTGTTTTATTTTGTCACATACTGTCACTTACTGATTACTTTGTCACATCTGACTTTCATGTTACAAATTGACCACCTAATGCAAGCAAACAGTATGAGTGTGTAGTGTAGGTTTCTAAATTTTTACTCATTCTTTTTTTTTTTTTTTTTATTATTGACACATATTGAATTTTGATTTTCTCACTGTCACAGCCTGTTGTATAGTGTCACACACTGATCGCATTGTCACATTTTGACCACGTACTGTAAGCAATTAGAATAAGTGTATAGTTTAGGCTATTACAACAAGTGTTTACATAGCAAAGTTAATAGTGTTTATGTGTATAGTGTGCATACAGTGAGCAGCGTAAAGAGAATAGTGTGCATATAGGGCAAGTGAATACCGCATATGATAGTGCAAGTGATTAGGGCATATTCATAGTGCAAGTGTACAGTGTGCAAACAGTGAATTGTGCATTATAATAGTACAAATGAATAGTGCGCACATAGTGAATAGTGCAAGCGATTAGTGATTAGTACATAATAATAGTGCAAGGTGAATAGTGTGCAAAAAGAGGACGACGCAAGTGATTAGTGCATTTTAATAGTGCAAAGTGCCTAGTGCAAGTGAGCAGTGTGCTTAGTGAATAGTGCAGGAGAATAGCGATCAAGGTTTACATGACTAGTGCAAGTGTGAATATTACCAGTAAACATTGTATATGCGAATTGTGCTTTAAGTATTTAGTGTCACAACAAAGTGTGTCTCTGTGCATTAACCGTATAACACATTAATAGTGCAGATAAGTTCGATAGAGCTTCGTCAAAGTTAATAGTCATATAGCTATCTGCAAGTAAAGTAGATAGTCTGTGAGTATAGTGTCTGTGCGAAAAGTGATCAGTCACACAGTGCGGCACAAGATTTCGTGCAATAGTGCTAACAGTGTGCTAAGTGTGTCAAGTATTTACAAGTTTACCAAGTGTGACACAAGTGTCATCTCAAAGAGTTAAGTGCCAGTGTTTATAGTTTTTTTTTCTATTTTAAGCACATAATTGCTCAGTGCTGTGTTCCACTCTGACATGACACGTCCGTCAACTTTACCAGACGAGGCAGAAACTACCCCACAGGATAACTTGAACACGGTGGTATTGCTGACGTCTGAACTCACACACGAAGAACGAATTGCAGCTCTAGCTAAAGATATCAGACTAATTGCCGACACTCATAGAGGAGGCAGACACATTCTTCCCCAAGACTTAAGGGACAGGCTTAAGCAGTCACTGGAAGTGTTACAAAGCTTCGCGATCCAAGGTCCAAACTGCAGTCCCAAATCGCCAACACACGAGACAGGTACTAACACATCTACCTTTGTCTGTTGCGCTTTAGAGCACGTCCAACACAGAGCAGGACCAAGTGATACAGCATCAACAAGCCTTTTCACTGACGAAGAAACGGCTGTAATTCCCCAGGTGCACATCCCAAGAACTTATGCGGAGGCGGCAAAGCTGATCCAGAAGCCCAGTCAGACTAAGAAGCCCAGCATCCATACTCTGCTGATCTATCCAGCTCATAACTCCCAAGGAACAGGCAAAGATCTTAAAGCCACCTTGAACGAAAAATTCCCCCTTCCTACCCTAGGAGTTAAAGTTAGTACAATAAGGAAAATCCAAAAAGGAGGACTGGCAGTCGACTGCCCTACCAAAGAAGATCTCTTAAAACTAGCCGATACATTAGGAAGTGAAGAAGGTCAGAAACACGTGCAGACAAAACTCCCAGAAAAAAGGCAACCTAGGGTTGCAATACGCGCAATACCGCCAGAGGTACAGAAGGAGGAGATCGAAAGGACTCTAGCTTCGGAATTTGGCCTTACTAAGCCCACAGCAAAGGTACTGTACAGACTGAAAGAAGGACGAAATGGAACAAAGTGGATCATCCAATGCGAACCAGCGGCATACGACAAGCTTATGCAATTCAAAAAGATCAGCTTCGGATGGAGAGTCTACCGAATCTCAGAGTATTTCAGTACGCGACGGTGTTATAGATGCCAGGCATTCGGACACCTGCAAAGTGAATGCAAATTCAAGCAACACTGCGCCTTCTGCTCAGGAAGTCATAGCGTTAAGGAGTGCAAAGCCACCAGACCAACTTGCATCAACTGTGCTGATTTTAACTTCAGAACACGCGGTAACATCAATACAGCGCATGCAGCATACACAGCCTCATGTCCGACGTACGCAAGATATGTTGAGCGACAACAACGTAACACAGCCTACTAACCAACAGGTTAATTCTGACAGCAGAAACCAACAGTTATCCTCAGCATCAAATAACTCCACGACTACACAAGCAATCTGCTGCACACAGATAAATCTGCAAAGAGCAGAGGTTGCCACAGCACAGTTGATACAGCATGCAACGGAGCATTCTGTAGACTTCATGATGATACAGGAGCCATACTGCCGGGAGGGATGCATTGCAAGTTTCCCGATAGCATGGAAGGTCTTTCAGGCAAAAGCAAGTAATCAGGATCAAGCACCCAGAGCGGGTTTAATATGTTGTAACCCGGCCTGGAATCCGCTGCTAATTAAACAGGACAGAGACTTTGTTGCAGTTTCGGTCGTGTTCAAAAACGCACAAATGATTCTTATATCTGCGTACTCCTCTCCAACAGACCCTATTGATAATTTCGTAACTAATGCAACTCACGTCCGGTCTAAATGCCCTTCAACGCCACAAGTCTATGGATGTGATCTCAATGCACATCATGTGAACTGGGGATATCAAGACATCACTCCTAAAGGACAAGTGCTAGAGGACTTTTTAACAGCAAACGACCTACATCTGGTCAATACCAGCGGCGCGCCACCCACGTATGACAATACCTACTGCAAAGGTTGGCCAGATGTCACCCTGGCAACAGGTACGGCTCTATCGCAAATACAGGACTGGAAAGTTAGTGACGAACTAAGCTGTTCGGATCACCGCTACATTACCTTCACTATCAAATGTGACACTAGCATCTGCATTTTAAAACGTTTCAAGTTACCAAAAGCCAAAATCCCTCCTCTAACAAAAGCCTTCTCCATGTTATTAACAGCAGAAGAGGAGGCACTAAAAGCCTATAATAGCAAAAATGAGATGGAAGAATTTACAGCACACCTCTTGAATAATATAAAGACTATCTGCTCTAATCTGCTTCCGACACGAGCTGCCAAGAAACTCCACAGCATTTCCTGGTGGAGTAAAGATCTCAGGCAACAGCGTCAGAAATGTCGTGCTCTAAGACGCAGAATAAGAAAAGCAACCGACGAGGATACCAGAATGCACTATTTATCAGTTTTCCGTAAGGAAAGGGCAATATATAAAAATAACATCCTCGTTGCAAAGATAACAAGTTGGAGAACCTTTTGCACACAGAATAGCAATCCATATAGTGTCCTTCACAAACTATCTACTAATAAGATATACCAGCCATCACAGATCTTCGCCCACCCCTCTCTTACAACAGACATTGCAGGAGATACAGCTGCCACCTACCTTGATGCACTGTTCCCGAAAGATGACCCTGCACAGGACACATTGGAGCAAAGGGCGATACGTGCAGATACAGCACTTCCAGCAACTCCAGCCGACGAGCCCTTCAGTGTCCCGGAAATCAGACAGATCTACCGCCATCTCCCTCTCAAAAAGGCACCGGGACCTGATGGCATTGATTACAGCATCCTTAGAATAGCATACAAAGCAAGACCATCCTTCTTTACCAAATTCTTCAATCAGCTTTGGCGCCATCAGGTCTTCCCCCGCGTTTTTAAACAGGGACAGGTTGTCCTGTTCTTAAAAAAGAATAAAGACGCAGACCATCCGCGCTCCTTCAGGCCAATATGTCTATTATCCTCCCTAGGGAAGATTTATGAGAAGTTAATAGTCAATAGACTCAGATTTCACCTTCACCGCAGCCACTACCTCAGCAATAGACAATTCGGCTTTAGAGTTGGAAAATCCACCACCCATGCTTTGCACGCTATTTTAGAGGAAATACAAAGAAACAGATCGGGCAACCTGCACACTGCATTCATCTCGCTGGACCTCCAGAGTGCCTTTGACACACTCTGGTGGCCGGCAATCAAGCAGGCACTCAGGAAAGCGCAATGTCCCATCAATCTCTACAACGTCATCTGCCACTATCTACAGGACAGAAGTCTTCTAATAACCCATAACAACGGAGTTACAACTAAACACCAAGAAAGAGGCTGCCCGCAGGGCTCGTGTGCCGGGCCGATCCTTTGGACGATTACTTTCAACGCGATCCTGGAGGCAACTTGGCCGCGACACACGTCAATCGTCGCATATGCTGATGATGCCGCATTGTTAGTACGAGGAAGAACCCGCGACGAGCTTGAGAAGAATGGCACCGAGTCTTGTGCACTCTTTGCAAAACTCTGCGGCAAACTTAAACTTCAATTATCTATTGAAAAGTCCTGTGCTCTGATCATACCGAAGCAAAGAGCCAACCTGAGACGCAAACCATGCATCAAATTAATGCAGAGGAACATTAAAATCAATAACACCTTGAAGTACCTTGGCCTTCTATGGGACAACAAGTTAACATGGATCCCTCATCTCCAAAGTATTAAACAGCGAACTTCTGAAATAGCAAGGAAAGCTCGCTTATTTCAGGGGCGAAACTGGGGTCAAAACCCCCACATCCAGAAAATTCTTTATCTGACGGTCTCTGAGAAAATAGCCCTTTACGCTTCAGCAATATGGGCCAATCCGATGAGTGGTAGGAAAGTCAAGCAGCTGGGCACCATACAACGACCTTACGCCTTACTCTTGTGTAAGGCCTATAAAACAACGGCCACAAGCGCAGCAGTCGTACTATCTGGTATAATGCCACTGCACATACGCGCGGAGACTGAGGCTGCTTACGCTACGGTTACCCATTTAAAAAAGGATGCTACCTTTTGTGGACACACATATAGTCCAGTCCAGTACGAGCACCCAAGGAACCCTCTGGAGACGCACCCGGCGCATAAGGGACGAAACGTAAGAATTCAGGTCAGCAAAAGTGGCGAGCAAATCAACATACAGGATCCACGGTACCCCACGCAGTACTATACAGACGGTTCCAAGCTCGACGAGGGTACAGGTAGTGCATTTGTCCTGTACCACGGAGGAAGGAAAGAAATCGAGTGGAAGGGGCACCTTCAGCCAGTAAATAGTATTTTCCAGGCTGAAATCATAGCCATTACCACTGCGATTCAACATGCAATTGACAGCGGGATTACCGATGCAATGCTGTTTACAGATAGCATGTCAACGCTATTCGCCCTAGTCAATCATAACCACACCTCGCCATTGATAGTGGACCTACAGAATATTCTGCAATCCCATGCCCAACTAAATGTAAAATTAATATGGACTAAGGCACACGTTAACAACGAGGGAAACGAGGCAGCCGATTACCTGGCCAAGGAGGCAGCCAGCAACATAGCTGCACAGACGGTAACAGTTCCGGCGCCACCCTCGTATCTCAAGAGAACCCTCAAGGAAAAAGGCCTGCAGAAGTGGCAAACAGAATGGGAGACATGTGATACGGGTCGCAGAACCCACATATTTCTGCCTAGAGTGAAAATGGAGCGTCAATACTCCATACCTCCTATCACTAATTACATCTCGGGGCACGGTCCCTTTCCCTGCTATTTTGAACGATTCGGCATCTCCAACACTGGCTTGTGCGTCTGTGGGTCGCTCGGAACCCCAGACCATTACATCTTCGAATGCCCGCTCACGGAGGATAATCACCTCCACTTGCCATCGGACAACCAAATAGCCTTTAAACGATTCATCATTAAGAACAAAAGCACAGTTAACACCATTTGCAGAATCATCAGCCAGATAACTGCCCTGGGGCAAGACATATGCCAGACCCACTAAAACAGGGTCTGGCATCACTCAACCTCAAGTGGCACCGTCGCAAATGTATAAATAAGTACATACGCCTCCGCATCTAAGGCAATAAAGACTTTTAGTGTGCTTTATGCGCTAGTAACTCCGTTATTAATAGTGTTTATATATTATGTATGTTTATGTGTTATGTGTTATGTTTATGTGTCTTTCTATATGTAACCAGTATGTTATGTGATGTAATGTATACCTTGCAAATCTAAAATCTGTAATCCAACATAATAGTCAATGTATCCCTCATCAGCCCTTGTATGGCAGTGTAAACTTTAATTTAAGATCAAAATAAACTCCCTGTGCGGCCCCCTGGGGTCCCAGGGAGTTGTTACCTCTAGGTAGGGGAGGGCGCGGGACATATGCCTATTTACCTATGTTAGACACCAGGCGTCCCCGTCCTCCGTCACCTGTCGTATCAGTCAACAGAGCACTCATTTTAGGTTTCGGTCATCGTTGTCATTTAAGTTACAGACTTTTCTCTACAACCACAATTCACGGATGTCCGTTTATTACTTTCTTGTAATGTAACAGATTTTCTCTACGACTGCTTTGTTTATTTATCCTTGCCTGCTTGTTTCTGCGTTCTAGCGAAGACATCTAATGTGTATTCTAATTGTAGAAGCCATAAAAGTGGCTTGTATTCTTGACGATAGTAAATTTACTTTAGTAAGATTATTTATTTATTTTATTTTATTTTCATTTTTATTTTATTATTTGATTATGTTATTAGTTTACTCTATCTGTTATTTAGTTTCTACTTTAGACCTGTAACAAAATTTCATACTTCATAGAAAAATGTGTCTGTAAAATGTAACATTCTTTGGAACACTGTAACTGAATAAAAGTACGAAACATTCTCTGTAACATTTGTATCACCACTATATCAGATCGATTCCTCCATGAACGGGTAATAACATAACCGGCAGTATTAAAACAACGACGCTTTTGAATGCCTAGATTAAAATTCGAAATTTATGCCTGTAAGACCTTAAAGTATGTACTGCGCTAACAGCCTTGAATATTTAAAATATTTCTCTTATTTATCAGCAGCCCGACATATGAAGCTTTATCCAATTAATGAATCAAGGAATTATCCGGAATATAAGGATGATTTTTTGATCCCCTTTTACGTGTCCATGTGTGAACTTTGAAAGTGATGTCAACGATTTTCAGGATTCCAGGCGAACGGGCTGGCTGCATGGCCGTTTTCGTAGATTTCCTCACGTGTAACATATATGCGAACCAGTTTCCTTTGGAAAGTCCTCCACGAAAGCATCACTGAATAGCCCGAGTATGCTTTGCCGTAATTTCAATAAACCAAATCAAACTAAACCAACCACGATTTTCAGAAATAATTCACACTTATGGACGTGATATTTACTTCCTCTCTTTCCTGGAGAGGCCCACCGGCGGCCGAGCGGTAAAGACGCTGAACACTGGTAGTTCGGTCCGAAGTTCGAATCCCGCGAACGGGCTGGCTGCATGGACGTTTTCGTGGTTTTCCTCATGTGTAACGTGTATACGAGCCAGTTTCCCTTAGAAAGTCCTCCACGAAGGCATCCCTCCGTTTAGGCAGATAGCCCTCATGTGCTTTGCCATAATTGAATAACCTAACCTAACCTTTCCTAGAGAGATATAAAGAACATTACATAACGTCTCTTTTGGTGCAATTTGCGACTTAGACGGTGCTCGAAGACTGATTATCGACTGACCAAATTAACGAATCGACTGACCTTCCTTTACTTAATCTCAAAGATTCTTAGTTTTAAAACATGTTCGTTAACCGTCCCGGAGATCTTTGATTTACTACATATTCTGAGAAGCATAGTGTTAATGAAGAAGAGGATTGATTTCTTTGCCTAATCCAATTTCTTACTTAAAATCTCGTTTAGCAAAAGATCTTACGTCACAATGGAATTTTTATGGTCAAAAGAAATCACTGAAAGATGAACATCTACCTTCTTACCCATGCCATCACCTACATTTGTTTCTACAAGTTTTGCAATGAATTATATTCTAACAGCTCATGGACTTTGTCGCCTACTTTTTTCATTTTGGTCTACATAACACAAACAACTGCATTTGTAGCTTACCAGATACATTAGACTACTATTCAGCGTCAAATAACCAAAGATCTACGTTTTCGGCCCTTATACAATATAAAATGCTCGTGAGTAGTTTCAGGAGATCCTCAGAGGTAAACCTCTTCGCCAGAAGCTCCAGACTCTAATGAACTATCTTAATATAAACAACAACACTTTCAAAGCAGTGTAATTTTCAATTTGCTGTATAATTTTTAGCTATTAATGCTGTTAATGTGTATTCTAATCATAGCAGCCACAAAAGAGGCTTATATTCTTGACGATAATAGTTTTATTTTTGTAAGATTATTTTATTTATCTTCATTTTTATTTTATTACTTGATTATGTTATTAGTTTATTTTTTGTTTATTATTTAGTTTCTACGTTAGACGTGTAACAAAGTTTCACACTTCATAGAAAAATGTCTGTAAAATGTAACATTCTTTGTAATACTGTAACATTCCCTATAGAAGTACGAAAAATTCTCTGTAACATTTATATCACCACTATATTAGAATTTTATATGCAAAGAAAATTTTTTAATAAAAGCCACTAAATGAGCAGAAAAAGCTGAAAGTCTTTCAGACGGAAGATCTGCTCATTCTGTACTTTCTTTTTCCCGTCGCGCTCTCTCAAGATGACGACGAAGCAATAGGACATGTACTGGGAAAGGAGAAAGCTGATAAGAAGGACGGGCGGGAAGGATGAAGATGAAAACGACACGCACAGCAAAAAAGTTATAAGGAAAGAAGCTGACAAAGACCAGTAAACTTTTATAATATATCCCGAGAATTATTTGTTTGCATCCGTGCATGATGCTATGAAGCTTTGTAGAGACATTAGGTATTTTTGGAAGCATCAGACATGTAAAATGAGCAACGCCTTCGCCGGAAATCGAGCCACGGACCTCTCGGTTACGCATCGAGCATGCAGACCACTACATCACGAAGGAATGCGAAGAAGGCTGGAGAAATACCTTACATAGTCCCCCTTTTAAAGGGCGACCCAATCGCCAAATCCCGGTGGTGGAGAATCATCATCCACCACCTTTTTAGTTCGGGCGCCAGTGTAGAGACATTAGGTTATTCCGAAGCAGGAGACATGTAAAACGAGCAACGCCTTCGCCGGGAATCGAACCACAGACCTCTCGGTTACGCGTTGAGCATGCAGATCACTACACCACGAAGGCATGCGAAGAAGGCGGGAGAAGTACCTTACAGCTTCACTGTATACATAACGAATTTTTAAATCTACGGTGACTATTTTATAAACAAGCAGATATTAGGAGGTATATGCCATCGTATGCTCTACAAGAAATTCGTAATTTGTATGTGAGAATAAATACGGCAATTTTAAAATGTTGTTTGCATTTGTTTTTCTGTAATATAAAATAATATTATGAGTTTTAATTTTAAGTAATCTGTACGATTTTCGATATTATTTATTTAATTTGGTCGCTAGATAAAAAAGCACTACCGGCTGACTTCGCGTGCTGCAATTTCTACAGATGTCATCACAAAACACGGCAAGTAACTTCCAGAAGTATACATTCAGTTATCCGTAAAAAAGTTTCATCCGGAATCAGCGGGATATTGTTGCTGCGGCTTAAAAATGATTCTACTGCATATCTCTAATTCATGTTACATTTATGAACTTCATATATTTCTTTTTCGGTTTAGTATATTATTTTTATATTCATCAGAATCTAGTACTCAAGGCATTCTATTGTGGACATAGGCATAAATTTCTTAAAGCGTCATGTTGCATGCGTACGAGTTCGTAATACATTCATTGCACACAGAACTGACGAAAGATGGATAAAATCTATTTTACCTAAAGAAACATATCACAGTTCTTTACTTTCCACAAAAATAATCGTACAGTTCCTCACAGTATCACAAAGCACAATCACTAGTTACACTTCAAACTACTAAGAACATTTAACGCAATGCAGTGCATACTATAAAGAGCGAAGCTAACACGGAGATGCCTCAATACTCCGAATTCAGTTCTGAGCTAATAACTACTAAGAGCAGATGCTCTCTCCGTTCTTAGATATTTTCTCCCCGGCCTCCAAGAAATCTTTAACATTTCTCGAAATTAATGGAAGGCATATGAGGACCGGGTATGGTTACAGATACATATGGGAGTAAATTCCAGTTTTTCAGTTACAATACCCATTACGGTGATACAGTGACTGGACCAAAATGACGGTAAATGGTCTCCAAGTTTGGCGACATTTTGCGATTTGTCTCCAAATTGAGCTACACACATTAGTCGACAAAACAGTCGCCAGTTTGGCGATATCTCGCCAATTTAGCGAGATAGCCATTTACTCAATGTTAAACAGATCTCTGACTCTGTATTTTTTATTCCGGCACAGCTCTGTCTCTCTAGATTTTCATGTCATATTATACAGAAAAATAAGCAATTTCGTAAGTAATTTCACTAAATTTACTTATATATGTACAAAATTCGTAACAGTAATAATTTTTGTTCCCGCAGGCGTAACGGGTCGGAAAAAGTTAGCTTGGAAGTTCGGCCGAGACTTATAATCACCCGTTTTGGTAACTTTGGTAAGATTATTAACTGCTAAGTAAATATCCTTCCAGTTTGAAAATAATAATGTCTATTTTCTTTTAAGATTAAAGAAAATAAAGGCAAGGATAATATCATATTAATATACAATTAGTGAAACTATTATAATCAATACTATCTTCATTGAACAACGTTATCAGTTATAAAACAAGATATCTTCCTTTGGAAATATATGGATTCTTCCTGAAATTTATGCCAAACACAGTCTGAATTTTACAACTTCAGTTCGGCGTATCTGCTTTCCAGTTTAGACAAAGAATAATAAAAAGAACCCCTGTAAACGAAATGTGTAAATAGAAGCTAACCTTCAATTTTTTGAGTACGTTAAATACTTGAGCCTAAGATAAAAATTGCCAAGGTAGCATTTCCATATTGCTTCATTTCCAAACAAGCTTAGAGTGTATTCAATGTTTTTTATAAATGGTTCATGTTACTTACTACTTAATCAACTCCTACACAACTAGACAGAAAGAAGAAATAAATATGTTAGGCATTTGTTGATTTACGGCGGAAAATTGCATAAAATACGTTATCTTAGATTATTTCATTGTTCCAAAGTGCGCGAGAGATATCTGCCTAAATGAAGGAATGCCTTTGTAGAGTTTTGTTTTTGACAGAAAACGGCTCCTGTTCCCGTTACACAAGTAAAAAACCACGAAAACAACTACGTAACCTACGTTGGAAGTTAGCCAGTCGTAATAGGCCACTGAATACTAATATTTCAACTCCGGGTTGAACTACCAGTATTCAGCAGTTTTAATGGTTCACACATCGGTAAGGCCATTTGATAATCAGCCAACTTCGTAAACAGGACGTGCCACAGCACTGGCTGAATGCGTAAAGTCCTGAATACAGGTTGTTCGACTGTGGGCTTGAGCTACATGCTATTGTGTCCTATTGAGTTATACAACTGTGTCCTATTGTGTTATACATGCTTATAATGGTAATAATGTGTGCCTACAACGCCCTTGTTTGGCCATATTATTTGCTTGAGAGATCTTAAATAAATTCTGAGGCCTGGGCGGCTGGATGTCTGTACACCAAGCGGGACAGACTTTCCCACATTGGTCGGCACAAGTGGGGGTGGGGTGGGGTGGATTAGGAGTTCGGTCTCGGCGCCGGGACGGGGCGCTTGCGCGGCCCTATGGGGCGTTGTTCTAGATAGTTGCGGGTCCTGGACTACACCCGAGTAGTCTTTAGCAAAGCCGTGCGGGTGTCCAGGCCTGCAGTCACCTGTCACCTGTGGGCTTGAGCGCAGGAGAACGGGCTGGCTACATGGTTGGTTTTCGTTGTTTTCCATTTTCGCAGTAGTAATTATTTTCTTTTAGAAAATCTTCCATGAAAGCATGTCACCCCTTATGCAGATAGCCCTAGAGGGCTTTGCCATGTTAAAAAAAATAAACACTTTACGGGACAAATACAACGAGAAATTTAATGTCTCAGAAGTGGCGGCAGGGGAGGTTTTATGAATGCGAGGGAGTGTTTGCAAGTTAGAATTGTTAACTGTCTTTACAATTTCAAATAGCCAGTATTATGTTTTCAGTCATGAGTACCACAATAAATTTCTCTACAAGTCTGTTGTAGTGTTTTGTGGTGTTTTTAAAAGTACATACACATTAAAAGAGAAGCTTCAGAAAGACAGCTAAGCGTTGGGCACAATGTTTTGTAATGGGAAATGATATTACACACCAACAAAGCGTGAACTTCACCAACAGCATGAACTAATGCCAGAAGGCCCACATTATGGGTCTTTCTAATGACATCACACCATATTATGAGTGTTTATGAAGACGTTGTAGAGATATTAGGATATTTCGAAGCAGGAGATATGAAAAATGAACAATGCCATCGCCGGTACTCGAACCACGGACCTCTCGAATACGCGCCGAGTGTGCTGACCGCTACACCACGAAGGCATGCTAAGAAGGCACGAGAAATACCTTATATACTACCTCTTTTAAAGGGAGACTGGGAATTAGGGGACGCAATCGCCAAATCCTGGTGGTGGAGAATCATCATCCACCACCGTTTTTAGTTCAGGCGCCATGGAGACATTAGGATTAGTTTCTGAAAGCAGGAGAGATGCGAAATCAGCAATGCCATCTCCTGGACTCGAACCACGGACCTCTCAAATACGCGCCAAGCGTGCTGATCACTAACTACACCACGAAGTCATGGTAAGAAGACGGGAGAAATGCCTTATATATTTCCCCTTTTAAAGGGCAACTGGAGATTAGAAAAACCGATCGCCAAATCCTGGTGGTGGAAAATCATCATACACTATCCTTTTAGTTCGGGCGCCACTGTAGAGACATTAGGTTTTTTTTCTTTTTTTTGAAGCAGGAGATGTGAAAAATGAGCAATGCCCTCGCAGGGACTCGATCCACGGACCTCTCGAAAACGCGTCGAGCGTGCTGACCACTAGACCACGAGGGCATGCTAAGAAGGCGGGAGAAATACCTTATAACGTCATCTGGAAAAACACGAAAAAGGTATATAACAATGTACTAACGTCCACCCGAAAAAGGTAGTAGCAGTTTTGTCATTATTTCCAGAAAGTAACTTCCATTGTTTATATCAATTACAAAACAACACTGAACAGCCGTCAGAAAGAATAACTTATTTGGATTCATAGCGTTGGACATCGTGCTGTTGCCATTCCTTGTAGAAAAAAGCGGAGGTGACATTATTATCTCGAAGGTAAAACAGCTTTTCATGTGTTAGGCATTTCGCTCACTGTGATTTGAATTCCATGCACATGTTATTGTTGTCGTGTTCATGTTACATGGAAGGATGGCCTGCTCCAAAGAGAGGTTGCAATTCTATTTTCCACACCCTAATTTTGAAGGAGTGCTCCGGAGGTCTCCCATGTCTCTCCCCTCCCGCCAAATAACACAAGAGGAATTTGTTACACAAGAAGTTATACTTCTACAAACATGTATGTCTTCTCCGGTATTCGAACCTAGGTCCTTTGGTACCGCAGTAGGCTCCCTAATTACTACACCGTCTGGGCGACATTCCATGCACATTTTAGATTTAAATGATAGTAAGTCTCCTATTCTTAAGTCTACCAGCAGCTGCGCGGCTAAGATGGCTGCACATTGAAAGTTTCAACTAGCTTCAAATCCAGAATTGGCTATAGGAGTGATGTTCAAGTGAATACCCAGTTTCCCTCAGGAAGCACTACACGAAAGCATCCCTGACTTTAAGTATATAGTCCCATGATGTGCCTTGCCTTATTCTGACAAATCTAAAACCTACTCCCATATTATATAAAAGTAATTGTTAGTCAGTTATTAAGAAGGTAGTCCAAAAGTATTTCAGGATTAACTTTTTTAAGTTTGAAGACACACTCAATGGTTTATTTAACTATGGCAAAGCACGCAAGTGTTATCTTACTTAAGAGAAAGACTTTCTAAGAGACTGATTTGTATCCACGTTACATATAGGAAAACCAAGAAGGCGTTCCTGAGGCCGGCCCTTTCACCTGGCAAAGAACTCGGATCGAACTACCCGTATTCAACGACTTGTTCCGTCACTGGTAGGGCGAACACATATAGAAAAAATCTGATGTGTGCACCAAATGACTTCCTTGCACGGAATATTAAATTATACGCATTTCTTTGCTGCATTTTATTTAAACTGATTTCCTCGAATTTCATTAGAGATATACACTGGTGTGCAAAAATTAAGGACGAGATAGTTTTTTCAATATAACGTTGTGCTAAAGATTTTCAAATCAATAAAAATAATACCATAAGATTCTCAAGATGTAAGAATATAGGTAATGTAAGCAAAACGTCCCAAAAAAGAAATCTAAATGACAGAAAGTAACTTTATTGAAAAAGCAGCGTGGAGCACAATGCAACAGAAGCCGAAACATCCATGTGACAGGTTTCCAGCAAGAAACATTTAACCTTTAGTAGGAGATATGATCTCCCCTGACTACTGCGCAGGTTTCACATCATTTGCCCATACTGATTATGAGATTGTCAATGAGTTGTTGAGGCATTGCTGCCCGTTATTCTTGTAACACCAATCGCAGCTCCGGAATCATTACTGGCGATAAGTTATGTGCTGCCAAACGTCTGCCTAGAAAGTTCCATGCTCGATGGCTTTAGATCCAGAGAACTTGCCGGTCAATCCATGGGTTCAATATCCTCACTCTCCAACAGCTCTTCGACAGAAACTGTGCGATGAGGTGGAGTGTTGTCGTTCATGAAGAGGAATTGAGGACCTATAGCGTCTCTGAAAAGGCGCATGTAAGGAAAGAGAAACTCGTTACAATAGCAGTCCCTGGTGACTGAACCTGCTTGGAAGATGTGAAGGTCGGAACGGCTACCAAGCACTATCTCTTCCCACACGAGAACTCCGCGACCTCCAGACCGTCCCTTTTGATGATGTTGAAGGGGTTATTGCACGTTCCTCTCTCCTTCCATATATATATATCCGTCTACAATCGCAACTCAGATTCAATCTGCTCTCATCCGTAAAGAATACTTGACTCCATTAATTTTCTGAACAATTCTGGAGTTCCCCGCACCACAGAAATACACCGATGATATAGACTGCACAGGCCATCGCGCAAAGAAACCACAATTGTGAAGCCTCTTGGCAATGGTAAAACGTAACATCGGTCATTGAATCGACCTCTGGTAAAACAATCCAGATGTCGTCTAACAAATTTATTCTTCGACATTTCACACTGATGCAGCACCTCGATGTCGTTTAAATTGACATATGTCTTGCAATAACTTTCCCAAAATGTTGAACTCACACCTCCAACGATCTTTAGACCCTTGCGACATTCCTCTATTACGTCTAACTGGATATATGCGCATGTGCTAATGTATCTGACCCTAGTCGATCTCCTGATTAGTCTTTCAGTGCGCTCTGCTCCTTCGTTCCACAGATAAGCTAATTTTTCAACTTCGTCCTTAATTTTTGCCCACCAGTGTATTTCCAAATCAATTCAATTCTCACTTTACGGCAAGTTTAATACATAAAAACCTCAAAATCTCTTCATTAAAATTTTAAAAATATGAAACACCAAATATAGTTAAAACAATTAAAATTAGAGTATCTACTTAAAAACAAGCAATTCCGTCAGCGGACGAGAAGGCAGATTTTTCGGCGAACAAAACTAAAAGTTTCCTTTTGGTCCCACTCGGACAAAAGACACTGAAGGTGCAGAAAGGCTTAATTACTACTCTGGTAAGTTTCAAATGTAAACAAATATGACTGCTATGGTAAAAAAATTAGGCTTAGCCGCAGTTAAACAATTTTTAAATTTTTGATAATTCTACAACTGTTACATGCAAAGTAACTAAGGTCATAAAAACCTTAACCGGAAGATAAGAACAACATAATTCAATCATTTTGAAGCAAAAACTGCACAATTTATCAACATATGAGAATATAAAAAACTGAGTTCACGGAGTCGAGTAACAGAGTGGGTGTATACATGTGAAGTTTTAATGCGTAGTTAGAAAAATGAATGCATAAACGAAATTTCAAATATGGTAATTTCGAAACATAATTTTATTACTTATTAATTTTAGTACTCACATATTTCCGGGTTAGCTTCGCTCTCTAGATACGCTTTGCATTGCGTTGTGTTTAACATTCTTAGTAGTTTGACCTACTCATCATACTCTGAGATACTGTGAAGTGTTTGTAGGACTATTTTGTGGAAAGTTCCAGAACACCGAAGTGTTCATTTTGATAAAATAAATTTTATCAACCTATCATCGGACCTGCTTGCATTCAGTCTATGAAATCGATATGCAATTAAAATGATATATTATAATTAAGATATCAAGCTACCAGCTTGATTATTTCTTTTCCTGCTGCTTACAAAAGAGCCTGATTAATTAAATATAAATGTTTAAAAGTAAACCTTGTAAATGTGGGTAAGTCTAAGATTGAAACAATAGTTAAAAGTGCATAAGTCATTATTTTCTTCTATAAAGCGTAACTTAAGAAATCGTAAAAATTAGCGTACACTTTAGATATGAAGGCTTTTAAAACTATTCTTGGAAAGCGTATGGAAGTCAGCACAGAAGCCAGTCACAGAAGGCACATACAAAACCTGAGCTTCAAAATCTAGCGTTATTTCTTTCGCTAAAGCTGAAAAATACACTCATGGACAAAAAAATTAGCGCACCAAGAAGGAGTCGTCAAAATGAAACGAAATTTTACATACGTAATGACTGCTTTGATAGAAGTAAATGATAAGGAAATCAAAGAAAAAGGATAATTTATTTCAGAGAAAAAGGAAAAAGAACGGAGGAGTTAATACTCCGTTGGATCCCCTCTAGCGCGAATGCACGATGCGATACGATTGGGCATTGAGTCATACAAGTTCTGTATGATGTCTTGAGACATTTCGTTCCATATTTGCTGTAACCTTGCCTCTAGTTCGTTCAAACTCGTGGGATGCCCAACTCGCCGTCCCAAATGATCCCAGATATGCTTGATTGGAGACAAATCTGGGGATCGGGGAGGCCAAGGAAGGGTAGCAACAGTACGGAGACAGTCTTGTGACACCCTTGCCGTATGAGGCCGAGCATTGTCTTGTTGAAAAACGGCTTCTGGGAGCCGTTGCATGAGTGGCAACACATGTGGTTTCAAGATTTCATGAACATATCGCTGGGCTGTCATGGTGCCACGGAACAATACTAGGAGTGACCATGTATTGTAAGCAATGGCACCCCATACCATCACACCAGCTGCGGGAGCGATGTGTCGTTGTACAGCAAAGGCAGGATTGAGGCGTTCACGACGGGCTCTCTACACACGAACACGATTGTCATCACTGCCGAGACTGAAGCTGGATTTGTCGCTAAACACGACCTGGTTCCATTCCGCTGCAGTCCAGTTTCCTCGTGCTCGACACCACTCTAAACGAAGGCGTCAGTGGGTGGGCATCAAGGACAGCACACGTAATGAGTGCCGCAATACCAACTGCCCTTCCGCCAGGCGCCGTCGTATGGTTCAAGAAGACACAGGGGCCTCTAGTGAAGGCGCTACCTGTGCCTGGATGGCGGCCGATGAAGCAGTTGGCTGTACGCGTGCATTTCTTACGATGTGGCGGTCTTCTCGACAACTGGTCTGTCGAGGGCGTCCTGAGCCTGGTCTTCGTGTACATGACATCTCTCGGGTCCACTGGTCCCAACACCTCCTCACAACACAATCAGAATGGCCTAATTGACGAGCTACTCGCCTAGCTGACCACCCAGCTTCCATCATCCCGACGATTCTCCACTCATATTGTCTTCGAACACGGCGTAATGGCATGTCTACCTCAACTCTTCCTTTGTAAATGATACAGCACAGTCAAACAAAGCTTTGGTTACCTGTTTTATACTCCACAGAGTACGACGTTCAACGCCCTCTACCGGCTATACGTAATGCGCAATCAGGCTGTATTTCTAATCATTTGCATATCTCCCCGACATGTACCTTCATTGCAAGTTTCGTTACGATCCCGCAATTATTTCTTCGTGTGCTAATTTTTTTGTCCATGAGTGTAGAAACCATCAAACTGTCCTTCAAACACCTTGTTATTCAAAAATATGGTTAGAATATAACCGACGTTCAAGAAGGCTCAAGAACAGCCTTCCTTGAGGAATTCCCTAGTAGAAAAAAAGTTTTTTTTTTGTCAACAGTTGCTCTTCACAATTCAATCAAAAGATAAAATCGTTTTTCCCAGTATATAAATGGCATTATATAAATGATAATATTCGCTTTTTAACTATCTGAAAAATAACTTTTCAGTTTCGTTTCTGAAAAATAACGTTTTGAGTACAATACACATCGAAAGGGGGAACAGCTCTGTATCTCCCTTCTCACTGGGTCGATTGACGAAATTAACTTACTTTTCTTACGTCTCAAAAACCCGAGTTAGGATGCGTTTTAGATTTTCATTTATCATTGTTCTAACAAAGGTATACTGACATAAAATCGGAATTTTTTTGAAATGACATACCTATTTTACTCCACATTTCGAGTCAAAGAGTCAAATTACGCCAGATTTCGAAGATTCCTAAAAATCGCACGAGTAGTTTTTAAAAACATATCTCTCAAAATTTTAGCTCCTTAAATTTAATTGAATTTGGTATATATTTATTAATATCTTTTTTTTAAATGAAACTTACTTGATTTCTTCTTTCCTATTTAGAAATTCAGGTTCAATCGAAATAAAATTCGCAGTCATTTTCCGATATGTTTTTAAAATTTATACTTTTTAGTAATTTTTAGAAATCTTTTGAAAAAACGTTTGAATTCTAACCTATAAAATTTTTACCATCACGTTAAAGTAGACGTGTTCCTAGACACACAAGCAAAAAATAAGAGTTTTTTTATATAAAAAAATTCCCAAGATATAAGTGAATTTATATACTGGGGTGTTCTGAAATTTGGCATATTTGTTGTTATTAAGGAAGTCTTAAAATATCTTAGATCAGAAGAGTTGTTCTTTGCTTCTTTGACAGAATAAGATTTAGAGTACCAGTTATTTATTAATGTTGTTAATCTACGCAATTTTTCTACCATATAATTATAACAAGGCTCTCGTTTCAAATCGAAGATATCGAAAACATTTTCCATTCTTATCCACTAACTAAATTATTATACATTTAGACGTCACATTTAATCACGTGATACTGAAAAGTTTTGCTTGAAAACATAGTGGCATGATTAATTTTCATATGATAGTTCAACAAAAAATTCGGCCAGCGTTCACCCCCCCCCCAAAAAAAATTAGATTTGAAATTACGTCTAAAGGGGAGTTTTTTTTACATTTTGTGTGTTACCTTTATTTATTAAATATCATGTTCTTCGCATTTAAACCGTGAAATTGAGTTCAAGAGCAATAGCGCAAAATAATTTTCAAATGAGCATATTTTTAGAATTTCCTATACTCAGTCTCCCGCGCTGGAGATAAAAAAAAATGCTTTTCCTGTACAACGTTGCCATTGCTGGCTTTGAAATCTTTGAGTTCGTTAATCAAAAATTCGTTAAAATTTTACAAAATATGAAATCCGTAATAAAACGAATTTCAAATTTGGGCTTCCAGGTGCCCATATTCGTAGAAGGATTACGCTATTCAAAATTGGATAGCTCTAGGGACCGTTGTTTTATCACAATGCGAGAAACATACGTATATTTATGCAGCTTCTTCATTATTTAATTTCTTTAAATATAATGCAGGGCGATAATTTTTGGTGGCAACAATTTGAAAAGTGAAACAACGCTTTTAGTGAATCCACGCAAAATGCCAAAACGAAATTAATAATCCTTCTGGGCAAATTGCCTCTTTAGACTAAAAAAACTTATAAAGGAATATTTATAATCCAAGAACCGAAGAAATATTTATAATCGAATGAAAAATGTAAGAACATAATTACTATTGAAGCTGCTTGTTTACTGGCTGTGGTAAAAAATGCATTGGTTAATTACTTTAAGGCAGAGATGCATTCGTGGCTGGCTTTTTAAGGGAAGCCGATGGCTCAGATTCGAGTCACACCTTGGTAAAATTGGGAAAACTTAAACAACCAGATAGTTTTCCAAAGGAGCTCATGATAAGCTAGCAGTGTTCAACCGTCTTATCTAGTTGGTCACTGGTGAGCTCAAATTTAATGAATGGTCATCATTCGTGACTCAATATGAATTTTCAATTCATGTAAAATATTGAATTAAACCTCTACAACATAGTAAAGATTCGGTTGGGATTATTTAAATTGCGGCAAGGTGCACGAAAGCTATCTGCCTTGTAAAGTCTTTCGTTTCTTTTTTACTTCCACGTGTTATGTAAAATATCCGTTTTTACTACTACTATCGAATGCAATTTAATGCTGTTGCTAAGTGACATCTGTACGTATGGACAGAATAAAGGATTTTTTTCCCCCCAAACAGATTGTAAAATGGATTTACTATGGATTCAGAATAGATTTTTTCGTGACGTCTGCATGTACGTACGTGCGTATGTATGAATCTCGCATAACTCAAAAATGAATAATCTCAGAGCGTCGAAAGTTTGTATATATGCTTGCTATAACATGTAATTTTGCATCTCCCGTTTTGGTTGCAATCGGCAGCACCAAAAGTGTATATATATATATATATATAACGACTGTGTTACTCGGCTCCGTGAGCTGTTTTTTTTATTCTTATATGTTGGTAAATTGTGCAGTTTTGTTTTAAAAACGATTGAATTATGTTGTTCTTGTCTTCCGATTACGGGTTTTATGCTTTAATTAATCTGCATGCAATAGTTGTAGAATTATCAACAATTTAAATGTTGTTTAAGGGTGGCTAAGCCTATTTTTTACATATCTGGCATATTTGTTAACATTTGAAACCTCGCAGACGAAAACAATCTCTGCAAATCAGTTTCTGCAGGTTTAGTGTCTTTTTGCCTTGTGGACCAAAAGTAAACTTTCAGTTTTGGGCACCCAAAAATCGGCTTCTTGCCCGCTGACCGACAATCTTGTTTTTGCGTAGAAACTCTAATAATTTTAATTGTAAAAATTGTTTCTTTAAATTTTTTTAACTGTATTTCTTGCTTTATACTTTTCTACCTTTTTCAATTTTTAATAAAAATATTTTGAGGTTTTATGTATATTTGCATCGTTGCAAATGGGAACTGAAATAATTGAATGAGAAATATACCTGTAATGAAATTCGAGGAGATAAGTTTAAATGAAATGCAGGGAAAAAGTGCGTATAATTTTATATTCCGTACAAGGAAATCATGCGGTGTACACATCAGATTCTTTTTTTTAAAGCAGAAGACGAAAAAAATGTGCACTACCCTCGCTGGGACTGGAATCCTTGACCTCTCGAATACGCGTCCAGTATGCTTCTAATTATAGCACAAAGGTATGCCAAAAGGAGGGACAAAATACCTTATATACTCCCTTTTTATACTCTATGGCCAAATCCTAGTGGTTACGAATTATAATTCATTAGTTCGGGTGCCACTATAGAGACGGGTAAAATGTGCTATGACCTCGTCAGAACTACGCATCTGTATGCTTCTAATTACACCAGGTTGGTATGGAGAAAGCAGGGAGAAAATACGTTATAGCCTAAAGAAGGAGATGCTTTCGTGGAGGACGTTTTAACCCCAATTGACTGGAATCATGTTGGATCCATGAAAACGTTCACGGAAAGACTTCGCAAGGTCTGAATTCAAGTCAAAGTCCCTATTAGCGATTTTACCACTCGGTCGTTGGTAGGCACCAGAGAATTATGGAGGCTTAAACGAATTTATGAGGTTATTTAAAATTTTTGTTTATTAATTTAAAAGTGCTGTACAGAATTTTGTGTGACTATGTTCTATAAGAAATAATACCCAAATTATAAAACGCACATTCCTGTAACAGTAAACCCAAACGTTTTAATTCTTAAGGTAAAATAATTTTGACATTTTCGAAATTTCCATTTCAAGCATCTTCAAGTTATATGATATTCTAAAAAAACTTTTAAATCAAGGCATCTCTTTATGGATTACTGAAATTAAACGCTTCGATGGCATTCAATCAATTTGTTAGTAAATGCGTTTTTTTCCCCGACATCATCATTAATTAACATGTTATTAATACGTATCGCTTATTTTATTTTCACGTTGAAAGATGAAACATTTGCACTTTTGTTATTAACTGTGCTTCAAGTTTTTGATATAAGGTGATCAATCACGGCTAAAAATAAATTAATAAACTTCTGAAGAAAGAAAATTTGGGCGGATTTTTATACGCATGTTTTACAGTAAAAATATACGAAACGAAATAAGAAACTTCGACTTAATAATTTGTAAACTTTCCATTTTATTTCGGTAAAAAATTCAC